>LNAC01000021.1:272716-363080 GCA_002007465.1 Ailurus styani | reverse complement strand
GTGAGACGGCGGGGCGACCGCCATCTTGTGGCTTCCTCAGTTCCCTGGACCCTGTGGGCCCAACACTGATAAAAACACCACATAAGGTAACATTTCTTCCTTGAAAGTGTTTGCAATCAAGTGGAGGCAGGTACATAAACACAAAGTTTCAAGTGAAAGGGATAATACAGAGTGGTTGTTATTACTTCTGTCTATGCTTTAGAATCTCTAGAGAGCTTTTAAAAATGCCCATATCCAGGCTTCATACTGACCAATTAAATAAAAATCTTTGGTACTCTTCAAGCCCCCCAGGTGATTCCAGTGTGCAGCTTAGACTGAGAAGTGTACCCAGTTGCTAATAGGAACATGAGAAAAATATGGAAGTTTTTTTTGTTTTGTTTTTTTTTAAGGCTCTGTTGGCGCTAACTGTCATGGAATGGGTGAGAGTTGTCTGGGACAGGGAAGGTGAAATGCTGGCAGGGACACTCTTGAGGAGAGAAAATGGCATGAAAAACTGCCGTAGACTCATTGGCTTACTTGAAATCTTGATATTTGTGTGAATGAACCTTTCGTTCTACCTCTCGTTAGTATTTCTCTAGCCTGGGTACACGGGTACATGACATATTGCATAGGTTTTGGGGGAAAAACCCACAAATATTTCTGAAAATATAAGAATCCAAACTATAAAACCTGAAAATATTTACTCCACTGCTTTAAGAAAGTTTTACTTTATTGACATATATACAATTTACATAGACTTCACAAAATAGGTATTGTTATCTTTAAATCCAACTTACTAAATGAATAATCTTGTCCAAGTTTTTATTGTGAGCTTATCTGTAAAATACAATAATTTTTACTACAAATATAATTTTTCCATTTATACATTTGGTTGGGTAGCTGATACCCAAACCAGGCTGTTTTACTGGTGTGAACAAAAAAACAAGTAGTTATAGAACTGAATTTCTGTCTCCCTTGCAAAGCAGTCAGATTTCCTACAAAATAGAAGGTGTTTCTCTGACTTTCCTTTCTTTTTTTCTTCTTACCCTTCTCTGTAATATAAATTGACCCAAATGGGTGCTTTTCATGAATGGAGCTCTCTGTATGAGATACACTTAAAATTTTGTTTCTCTTACATATAAATTCGTTTTATATATAATCATATTCCCAAGTTTTAAACAAATGCCATAATTAGTCCTTTATGACAAGTAACCGTATTTTTAAACTATGAAAAGTACATTTTAATCACAAATCCCATAAATATGCACTTTGTACATACACACAAAACAGATTCTGACTGTGTTACTGAGCCTTTGGAATATGTATTCCATAACCAAAATGTTGTATCCTACCAAAAACTATCGTTTTTTATTGGAAATTGAGGAGGAGTCTGGATTGTTTGAATTTGAAATAAAACCACTAGATGGTGCTATGCATCACGAAGATCAGAGAAATATCTGACTTTAAAAGTACAGGTCTTGAACCTAGTGTTACCAAGGCAACCTGCCTAGCTTGGTCTGATAACTTTCCTGGTGTTCCTTTCTCCCCTCCCTCTCTTTCCCTCCTCTATCCAAAGAACTGGTTTTCCTGTTTTATGCATATGGATTTATATTAGGTCTATTAGGGAAGAAAAAAATGCATTGTATACCATTTTGGAGTAACCACTATGTGCTGGCTAATTTGAAGATAATACAATGGAAGCTTTGGGCATGGTCTGAAGTAGCTTATGAACTCATTTAGGATATAAGTCATAAAGCAAAAAAATTACACAAGCATAAAATACCCTGTTTAATACTATATATGAGCTACTCTTTGTGAGTATGGTTTGCTCAAGAAGGCACCATATCATGAATTAGCAGATAACCCATATGAGCCTCTAAAAAATGGGTTACATGTGAGAATTTATTTAATCTCCCTAGCGTTAATTTTCTTAGATGTTTGGGTTAAACTAAATGATCCCTATGACTCCATCTAATATGATAGGATATTTCTAATCTCTGGAATTATAGGAATTGCATGAAAGGTTACATTAGGCCACAGTAGTCAGAAAAACTTTGTGAATGAATAGAGTTATAGTGCGTATTTGAAAAGGCAAAGTCTGAAGAAGAGAATTAAAAGAGGAATCTCATATTGACTAACACCCAGACATGTAGAGACCTGAAGTGTGTTTGTTCACCTGAGAGGTTTTAGGTGTTCACATAGAAAATTCACTGTGTACACTTGGAGATTTATACTCTCTCCCAAGTACTTGGATATGAAGCATGGCCTTAAGTTTTACAGCAGTAAAATAAAAACATGAAGGTTTAGATTGTCTTTCCACCAGAGTCCTTTAAAATTGTGGTGTCTGCTAAATTAAAACGGCAAAAGCATAATTATGGTGTATATTCCTATGAAAAAATGGTATAACTCATTTTTATAGGTGTAGTTTCTGAGGAGGCCTGCATCAGAATTACTTGTGTAGTTTGTTGAAACTGTATCTTCTTGGGCTATACTGAAAACCGACTAAATTAGAATTTCTTGGTGAGGTCTGAAAATTTTCTTCTTTGACAAGGTACTTAGAAAATTTTGAGGGGCACCATAAGTTGAGAACAGCTGCTATTACCTACAAAAGGGCATTAATAATTTGAATAAATCATGTATAACAGACAGAAGAAGTATCTGAAAGCAGGATATTCTGTCAGTTTCTCAAGTGGAGATAGAGTCTTGCAAAGACCATCCAATGAGACAAAGGACTCATGGCTCATTTGTTTTGGTATGTCATTAAGTTTCAGAAAAGTAGCATTTGATTAAATTTCCATCCTCTCTTATGTGGCCCAAATCAATATTGTATCCTTTTTAGGGTACTGTTTAATAGACACTTAAATGACTTAATGAAGGAGGAGAAATGTACTGGGTAGAATTTATAACAAATAAAAAAGAAGGGAACCTCATGGGAAGCCATTAGAAGAGCTCACATGTTTGAACTCAACCATCACATTCTCAGATATAAACTTCCTTGACCAATCTATCTTAATTATTACATTCCAGCTTTCTCTCTTATATCTGTTACTTTACTAGAGACTTACCACATTATCAGAGTATTACATTTTCTGTTTTTACTTATTATCTATTTCTACACGCCTTACCACATTATCAGAGTATTACATTTTCTGTTTTTACTTATTATCTATTTCTACACGCCTTTTGGCTCCAGGCAGGAGGTCAATTTCTTTTTTTCTTAACATCGTATCAGTAGAGCATATTGAGTGCCTTACAATTGTTGAATAAAGGAAAAAAAAATAAGTAAATAAATTGGTTTATAAATCATGTAATTTTATTAAAAGGACATGAAAGACACAAAATATTTATCTGCCTACTGTTGATGCAAAAATTTTCACCTCTAGGACTTTATTACACAGTTGTTGGGTTGCAAAAGCCTACCTGTTGCAACTGTTAATACCGTAATGTTTGCATTTGAGGTATTTTTTAAATAATATCTAATGGACAGAATATTTGAGGGCATGTGTAAGACATTGAGGAAGGAAGAAGTAAAGAGTTTGGAACACTCCATGGAAGAACTAATCAGAATAGGAGGCACATTCCTGAGTGTGTAGAATGGGGAACAGCGAGCCACGGACTGTCTCCTACTGTCTGATCCACACATTCGTTGGACACAGCCTTTAACAAATGTTTCTAGCAGGGCACCATTAACTGTTTTAACAAAAATATATTTACTACAGCATCTTCTAAGACATTTTGTAGGACACTTTTAAAGATTGACTTATGAAGAAATTTTCCCTGACCTACTGAAATTTGAAGTTCAGTAAATTGAATAAAAAATATACAGAAGACATTAATTACCTTCAGAGTTTTAACCTGACTGAACTCTAGGTTTCTTGTTACACTCAGTGAATGGGCCCTGCTTTAGAAATACCGAGGAGAGTTTTTAAAAAGTTTCTATCTAGTTCTGTAATAGTGTGATGCTTTTCTTACCAATTTGTATGTAATTGGCTATTAAAAACAATTTTATTAAAAAACAAGGATAATTACTAGATAAAAGTAAAATTTCTAGAGAAGTGTTATATAGTAACAGAGATATAACTTATCAAATATTTGGAAAAGTGCAATTTTCACCTTCTGAAGATAACTGAAAATGTTCTTCTTGAGTGGGTAGATTTATGACTATATGTTTCTTAAATCTTGATGGAACCTGTGGTTCTAATAGTGTTTAAACTTGTGCCTCAGGAGAGAGCATTTTCAAATTATTCCATGAGGGTGGGATTACCTCAGTACCAAAGCCTGTCAAAGATATTACAGGAAAAAGGTAGTAGATCCCGTGAACATAGATGCAAAAATTCTAAAATTTTAGCAAATCAAATCTAACAAAAGATTAAAAAAAAAGACTAAGACACGGTGGCAAATGGGATTTATCCTTGCTAAGCAGGTTTGATTTAATGTTTGAAAAATCAATGTAAATTGCAGGGTACCTGGCTTTCTCAATCAGTAAAGCACGTGACTCTTGATCTTAGGGTCCACATTGGACACAGAGCTCACACACACACACACACACACACACACACACACACACACACTAACAATGGAAATTACAATGTCAAAATACCAAAAAAGAAAAATCATGTGATTGACTCAGTAGCATCAAAAAACCTCTTGATCAAATATAACATCTATTCCTGACAAATTTGTCAGCAAATGAAGAATAATGGGAAACCTTTCTATTTTGAAAAAAGAACATCTGCAAAAATCCTAGAACTACCATCTCACTTCTTAGTAAAAAACTGAATGCTTTCTTCCTAAGATCAGGAAAGAGACAAAGATATCTGATTATACTATTTATTTTAAACACTATATTGAAGTTTTTGTCCAGTGCAATAAGGCAAGAAAAAAGTCAATTAGATTGGATAGCTTTTCTCTCTCATATATTCATCTATATATAAAAGCAATAAAAAAACCCCCAATAACAACAACAACAAAAAGCCCTAAATGTATTCAGTGAGTTTATTATTAGCAAGTTTTAGGTTTCAATATATAGAAATCAAATGTATTTCTGTATGCTAGCAAGGAATAACAAGAAATTGAAACAAACTATATTCAAAATAGCATCAGAAAATAGAGATAAATCTACAAAAAATAAAGCAACTATATAATATTGCTGAAAGAATTAAAAATCTTAATTGATGGAGTGATATACCATTTTCATAAATCAGAAGACTTGCAGTAAACCCTTGGAAATCTAGTGTACAACAATATTACTACAGTTAACCATACTGTATTGTAAACTTCATTTTTTAAAAAGATTTTATTCATTTATTAGAGAAAGAGAGTGAGAGAGAGTATGAGAGGGGAGAAGGTCGGAGAGAGAAGCAGACTCCCCATGGATCTGGGAGCCCGATGTGGGACTCGATTCTGGAACTGCAGGATCATGACCTGAGTTGAAGGCAGTCACCCAACCAACTGAGCCACCCAGGTGCCCCTGTAAACTTCATTTTTAATTGAATTTTTTAGAACATTTTAGAATGATAGGAAAATTGAGAAGATAGCACCAGGTTCTGATAAACCCTACACTCAGACTTCCTTCTTGTTAACGTGTTATGTTAATATATATGTCAGACCTAATGAACCAATACAGATAAATCATTATTAACTAAAATGCATACATTATTCAGGTTTCCTTAATTTTTACCTAATAACCATTTTATTTAAGAGTTTATTTATTTGACAGAGAGATCACAAGTAGGCGGAGAGGCAGGCAGAGAGAGAGAGGAGGAAGCAGGCTCTCTGCTGAGAAGAGAGCCCGATGTGGGGCTTGATCCCAGGACCCTGGGACCAGGACCTGAGCCGAAGGCAGAGGCTTAACCCACTGAGCCACCCAGGCGCTCCCCTAATAACCATTTTAAATGAGAATTCCATCCAGGATGTCATATTACTTTTAGTACTTAGGTCTCCTTAATCTCTTATAGACTGTTACAGTTTTCAGACTTTGCTTGTTTTTGATGACATTGGCAGTTTTGAGGAGCACTGGTCAGGTATTATAGAATGCCTTCATTTGGGATTTGTTGATGTTTTTTATGATTAGACTGAGGTTATGGGTTTTTATGAGAAAGATTATTAGAGAGGTAAAGTGCCATTTTCAAACATATCCTGAGAAGAGTACATACTAATAACGTGCTATATCACTGTTTAATGTTAAAATTCATTATCTAGCTGAGATAATGTGTATCATGTTTCTCCAGTGTAAAGTTACCCAGATCTTTCCTCTTCATTTCTGTAATCTTTTAAAGAAAGTCACTGTGTGCCAGCCCACCTAAAGAATAAGGAGTTATGGTGTACCTCCTTGAGAGGTGAATATCTTCATAAATTATTTGGAATTCTATGCAAAGATCTATTCTCCCCATTTACTTGTTTATTCAATCTTTTATTTTGGTTTTGACTCATGGATATATATTCTATACATTGGGTCATAATCTAATACTACTGTATTAATTTTGTTGCTCAAATTGTTTTGGCTTTGGCTACTGGGAGCTCATTGGTTCCTGCTTCTTTGACACACCCCCATTATTGCAATGTTTGCCTTTTTTTTTTTTTGGCACTTCCATATTTTATGCTACTATATATATCTTATATGTTCCCTGTCTCAGTTCTAGACTGAGCTATTTCTCCAAATAACCATGGTTTCTTTTACTGGAGAATAGTATTCAAAACCAAGATATGAGCATTAGGACTATGCTTAGTGTTACTTGTGTATCATTGCTTCTATACCTTTCAGCTCACAGAGCAAAGAAATATTTTCATATAGTAACCTGTGTGTGTATTTCTACATGTATTCATTTGTATCTACATTCAGTTAAATAGGAGTTTATACTGATGTTTCTAACTCTACCAGTAGCATATGGACCATTCTTTCCTTTTTCCCTTGTCTATAATCTCCTGTTACAGTGGGAACCTGGCTCCCACCATCCTTTAATTTTCAATTCATATACCATATACATGTTTAGTACCTTCAAAATTTGTTAAACCATAACAACTTCACAAACTTCAGGACATTGCTTTTTTACAGTTCATTTCTCTTTGGTCTTGCAGTCACCAATTATTTCTAAAGTTTCTTAGGTCAGAACCTTTCCCCCAACTCATCAGTGAGGCTATTTCATAGACTTGCAATGTTATTAGATTGTATTATCATAGGCCGAATTTCATCCTGAGATTCTCTAATCTCCTGAATGATGTTTAAACTTTGCAGAATTAAGGTTCATTTTCTTTTCTCTCTCTCTCTCTCTCTTTTTTTTGCAGTAAAGTTCCATGGGTTTTCCCAAACACAGTGTCATGTATCCCTCATTAGAGTAGGATACAGAAGTTTTGCCACTCCAAAAAATCCCCTTTCGTCTCTTTAACCTCCCCTCTTCCAAAATCCCTGGTAAAAACTATTTACTGTCACTATAGTTTTAGCTTTTCTAGGATATCCTACAAATGAAGTTTTACAACATAGACCTTTAACTTCTTTCACTTAGCAATATGCATTTAAGATTTATCTATGTGCATAGCTTGATAGTTCGTTAGCTTTAATATTAAGTAATATTTCATTGTTTCTTTTCTCGTTCACCTATTGAAGGATATCTTGGTTGTTTCCAACTTTTGGTGATGATGAATAAAAGTTATATATATTTTTACAGTGCATATTTTTCTGTAGACTTAAATTTTTAAAAATTTGGATAAATACCTGAAAGCACAATTGTTGGATTATATGTTAGGATTATGTTTATCTTTGTCAGAAACTGCAAAACTGTCTTCCAGAGTTGGCCATGCCATTTTGTATTCCAACAAGCAAAGAATGAGAATTCCCACTGTTCCATTGTTATTCTTTTGGATTTTAGTCACACTTATAGGTGTGTAATTCATAATGTCTTTAATTTGAATTTTCCTAATGAAAAAGAATGGTGAACATCTCTTCATATGCTTATTTCATATACTTACTTGCCATCTATGTGTCTTTTTTGGTGAAGGGTCTTTTCAGTTCTCTTGCCCATATTTTACTTAGGGTTTTTTTTTTTAATTGAGTTTCAAGAGTTCTTTATGTCTTTTGGATACAAATCATTACTCTAATATGTGACTTGCATATATTTTCTCCCTGCATGTGGCTTATCTTTTCATTCTCTTAACACTGTCTTTTGCATAAAGTCCAACTTGTCAATTTTTTCTTCCACGGATCAAGATCTAGTTAGGAGTCAGGCTGTGTTTAATGTTCACTTTAGATATAGATACTCTGTAGATAATCTATAGATTGAGTCTTCAAATTGCTTCATTGTCCTTGCTTTGGCCTCCCCTCTTGTCTTTGAGACTTTGCTGGGTACTGTTCCTCGAAAAGAGTAGCCGTCTTGCAACTCTTTAATTTGTAATACACTATTATTATACTGGAAGCTTCTTGGCACAGTGGTAGGACGTGGGTGAGGCTGAACATTTGAAAGTACTCTGAGTGTGCCTGAGTGTTGGAGCTGTAGCCTTCACAAGTGTTTCTGGTACTCTTCCAGTGATCCATAACTTTTTCCTCCTATGTTCTAAATGTATTTTTTTTTGAAGCCCTGTTCTCTTTTTCCTTTTTGTTTTCATTTTTTTTTTACCCTCCTAAGTAAGACAGGACATCTGGAGGGGTTGGAGTGTGGAAGAATTACCATCCTGTACCTGGGATAGGTTTTAGAACTGTGTTCTAAGGAAGTCCTTTTGTTATGGACAAGTCTGCTTGTGTTTCACGGTAGTAAAGCTTCCTCTACCCCTGCCTGGGCCAAGAGGCGATATTTCTTGAATCCGTACTGTGAAATCATGGTGAGGTCCTAAAAAGAAAGCCCCGGTTAACTGTGAACATATCCTCTCACCCCCAATAAGAATGCAGCTCCTAGAAATGTTTCACTCTCTTTTTTTTTTTTTTTTTTAAAGATTTTATTTATTTATTTCACAGAGGGAGAGAGATCACAAGGAGGCAGAGAGGCAGGCAGAGAGAGAAAGGGGGAAGCAGGCTCCCCGCTGAGCAGGGAGCCCNTATCCTCTCACCCCCAATAAGAATGCAGCTCCTAGAAATGTTTCACTCTCATTCAGCTTCTGATAACTTGCCCAAATTATCATTTAAATTAAATATCCCTACCAGTTTTTGGCCTGAGTGGCTTCTACCAAGCAGATCTTGGTTGGACATGCATCTTTCTGGATGTGCGTCTCTCTGGATGGAGGTGGCATTATGCTTTGTGATATCAGTTTTCTGATGGATCCACAAAATCATTGATTTTCAGTTTCTGCAGCTTTTTTTAAAAAAGATTTTTATTTATTTATCTGATGGGGGGTGGAGGAGACAGCACAAGCAGGAGGAGCGGCAGAGGGAGAGGAAGAAGCAGGCTCTCCTCTGAGCAGAGAGCCCAGAGTGGGGCTAGATCCCAAGTCCCTGGGATCATGACCTGAGCCAAAGTCAGACACTTAACCAACTGAGCTACCCACGCCCTCTCTGCAGCTTCTTTTTAAGGATGGGAACAATAATTCCAGACTCTTTACAGTTGGAGCTGAAACCAGAACTTCTCTTTTTATTCCTTTTTCAGTAAATATCTTTTAAGAACCTATTTTGTGCATGTAACTCTTAAGCACTGAGGATGTAAAAGTAAACAATTGTACCTTTATGGACCCTAGCATAAAAAAAGACATTAAATACTTACATATCTAATTAATCTTTATAACAATAAAAACAAAAGATAAATGTAATGAAGGAAAAACAAGGGATTATGAGAGTGCTATGAGAATGCATATTAAGGTAACCTACACAACAGATTTGTTAGAGTATCCAGAAATTCAAATTAAGTTACTGAATTGCCATAATCATAAGATACCTACATGTGTCTACAGATTTTTTTAGCAGCAATTAGATGAGAGAAGAGACAATTTAATTTCTGCATTTATTAAGATAATTTTTAATGACTGTTAAGCTCAGTGAATCCTCATTTTTTTGAATATAAAATAATATATGAAAAAAATGTCAAATGTTCAGTTAAANTAGCATCAATTAGATGAGAGAAGAGACAATTTAATTTCTGCATTTATTAAGATAATTTTTAATGAGTGTTAAGCTCATTGAATCCTCATTTTTTTGAATATAAAATAATATATGAAAAAAATGTCAAATGTTCAGTTAAAAACATCTGATTCACCAAAAGAATATATCAGCCTAATTCCTTTTAAGGAGTCAAAATGAACATTTTTGGGTTGAGAACTAACAGAGATCAAGTAAAATGTGTGTTTCTAGTTGAACATCAGATTTTTTTAAGGACAAAGCAGTTTTATGTAAACAGTTTTTAGCAGTAGCTTTTTAAAAGCCTGTTATGCATTAGAGAAGTAATTGCATTATTCAAAAATGTTAAGCATTTCCCAGAACAACTGAGCACAAAACCATTTATCAACAATTTCATCTACAATTATTCTTAAAAATAGACTTTAATACATGGCAGGATTCTTAGGTAGGTCTAGATATAGAGTGTTCTATTTAAAGATTAAACTGGAATTTTTAAAGCAGCACTTGGTCCTTGACTATTAAGTTACTGATAATGGAGTCAGCATTTCTTCACCAGCTTTAGAAGCATTTACCGAGTTCTCACTCTGCTTAGCCTCAGGGTGGTCATTTTGGTGTATATCAGAAGACAAGGTTATGGTTCCTATGTTCTAATAAAACACAATATTTGGATAAAATATATACAATTCAGGAAATTCAGTAATATTTAGATAATATTTGAGATAATAGATTCAAAATGAGTTTAGAAAATAAATAATGGAGGGAGGCTTCATGACTAGAATTGTCAAAAGAGTTTGGCTGAGGAGGGAGGACGTGTGCCCATTTGAGTTGAAATGTGCTTGGATCACCAGCAGAGAAGAAAGTGAAGTGGGAGAGCAAGGTTCTTGTCTCCTGGAGTTGAAGAACAAATCTTGTAGATAAAGGAGAGTGAGTGAAGCGATAGAGTTTCATTGAGTGAGGATACAGAGAAAACTCTCAGCAGTGAGAGGGGTCCCAGTGTGGGTCCCAGTGCCAGTGTGGGTCTCCACTGACAGTCTTTTATCTAGAACTGACCAGGGAGCTTGTGGCGTTAATGTTCTTGTGACGTCTTGGTTCCATTAAGGGCTGGTGATAACATCTTTAATGGCTTACTTCTTTTTAGGGTCTGGTTATTCTTTGTTGGTCACAGGTGACTGTCATAAACAAAACAAAACAAAACAACAAAAAACAAAACCCCTCCCTCAAGCCCAGACACCTAGGGCAGGGTGGTCTGGTGTGTTCCCTGATCTCTGGTTTCCTTATAGCTCCACATTTTTGGGATTTCTGTGAGCCTGATCAGGTACGTAGCCCCCTTAATCTATTTCTCCCTGCCTAGCCCTGCCTGTCCTGCTCAAAAGGATATTATTCAAAGCAAAGATCCAGTCTAATGGAGGTTGAGATAAGATAAATGATCTCTGAAGCCATTAGGCTAGGACCTGGGAGTGCCTGAATGGTCTGCATGGTGGGGCAGGGAATCACTCCAAGGCTTTACTTTGCTTCCCAGGCTGGAAACTACTCAGAGGAGACACAGGTAGAATCATTGACCATTTTGACTCTCTCAGAGAAGTCCAATCCAAAACATTGCCCAAATAATGACCTGGCGGCTTGATGGCATTTACTTGGGTGATTCCGTTTCTTACGTTCAAGTAAAATAGGACATTTCAATAAATAAAATTTTGTAATCCCAGAGGCACAGAATCTTTATCTCGTCTTTAATTAGATCAAATAGTCTTTTTTTTTTTTTTTTTTTTTTTCAATGGCCCTAAAAAATGGAGTATCAAAACAAGTCATTGTGCATTTTAGTGTTTTAGTGTGGGAATGATAAGAAAGGGCACTGGTTCTCATAAACTCCATAAGCAAATTATTGGTAAATAATTTGTAAAATATTTAGTCCATGCTAGTCTTTATGAGATGATTGTGGTGTTCTGGTGGATTATGTGAAGTAAGAGACTGTTTTTTATTTCCTCCAGAATGGTACAGACATTTGTGAACCATAGGCATTTAAGCACATTCTATGTTAACCACAGAGGAATAAACATACCTACAGAAATGCGATTTAGTTTTGAAAACTAACACAAATATCCAGCTCAAACTCCCCAGTGGAGTCCTTTTCTGGTTTTTCGTACAAAGTCTCCGAGTACAGAATGAAACAGAAAGCATTGCTGAGAGCGGGACCAGAAGATCAACAGAAAAAGATACTTGAGTGCTTCATGGAGGAGAGAAGATTAAAACTCCAGCTTCCTCATGGGTGACAAGGAGGAAAGACTGCAGCATCACCCACTGCTCAGTGTCCTTCGGAGGCTGATAACAAGGCAGAATAAAACCAACGTAATACAGCCTTTTCTCCAAGTTGCTTACAAAAGCAGCCAGGCCTAAAGAGCGCCATGAGCTGGCAACGCGCTGTGCCACTTGGGGCTTGTTTGCTTTTGTTGGTTCTCTTTACATCTCAGTCGTCAACTGAGCAAACCTTTGACTTTTGGTGCTGCATGCAGTCCATTGAGCATGCAGGAATCAGGACGGACTAATGGGTTTGTAGTCCTTAATCTTAGCCATAATTTGCATGTCCTCACCAGAGGTGACATAAAAATACCACATAACTCTTCTAGAGGCTGCATATTAATTAGCAGAATTGACGTTACACATTAATCATATTTTCCTGGTATCGCTTGGTTCCCTGCAAAATTGAGTCTAGGATTCTTTTTTAAAACTACGATTCAAGGGTAAAGTCTATATAATTGATAGGGTACTTTGCAGGTATTCAAATGAAGTAGCTCTCTTTAAACTGGAATGCAGTAATACTTTTTGAGATATACTAAGTATGCAAAGATACAGAACAGAACTCGTAGGGATGCAGGCAGGCTCAGAGAAGGGGACCCAGAGGGCAATCCCACAGGAGCAGCCTAAAGGGTCTTTGGCTTCATGCAGGTTGAAAATCAAACATGAGCCAGCAGGGTGTGAAAGCAGAGATTATTGGAGATACAGATGGAGTGTTCGGGAGACTTGGAAAGGAACGTGAGTCTGGTCTTTGTTCGGGGTCTCTGGGGTTTTTATTGAGATTGGTGGTCTGATGTACGTGTCTCCTTAGGCATCCAGGAACCAGTTAGAATAAATACAAGGGCCGGTTGTTATTCCTTGGAGCCAGAGGGCCTTGGTCTAGAATACACCTGTGACAGCTTCCTCAGGTCATTCTCACCGGGTCCTTCCTTAAATGGCATTTATTCTGGAGAAATTAACTTTTTATCCCTTATAAGGAAGACCTATACTATTTGTGTTACAAAGCATGTGTAAAGTTGGGTGGGAGTACAGTTCCTACCAAGAACAGAAGCAGAAAAAGGAGCAAAAAGCAAATTTTTATGGAGTCCTTCAGTTTCCCTGTCTAAATAGTAAGGAATATTTGTGTAGCAAAGTAATAGATAATACACAAATCTATCTCTGGAAGGATAATAAAAATGAGCCTCCTCCAGCAAATTAGGTACAGAGAGACAGGGGAAGTGATGTGTGATAGAAACCTTCAACCTGCGGTTCTGTGAGTCCCAACTTTGAACAGTGGCATCAAGAATTGTTACATATAGATTTCTTAAATGGTCAAAATTATTGTCAAATCTGATATGTGCCTATGGAAAAACTTGAGGGAATACCAAGGGAATGTAGTATAAATGTTAATATTTAGCTAACTCTTAATGAAATTGCAAAATCAGAGGTTGATTTTTCTTCTATCTATATTTATAAAGTGGTACCATATTCTACATTATCTCCTAGGGAAGTTATAATCATCATGAAGTTTCAAGAAAAGCAAGCATTATGTTCTTAAAATTTCATAGATGTTACAGCAATGAACATTATTTGTGCAGGAGTCGTTGATTGGCTCAAATATATGCAAGATAGAAAAATAATCCTGAGAGAACAAATATATAATGCTAGGTAGATATCCAGGGCTGTGGGGTGTTCTGTTTTTTTTTTTTTATTTCAGTCGTGTGTAATTTCTCTTTATACTTTGCTCACCTTTTAAACTCCCTCCTTTACTTCCCAAAAAGCACAGACGTTAGGAATAAGGTAATATTTAATCATTGTACTATTTTGTTTGCTGTTGATAATGAATACAAAAGTCACATTTAATAATAGGTTAAATATTTCATGATCATTGACTACCAGTTGATACTAGCAAATATCTCTACTTTCAGGTCCTGTTTTTTTGTTTGTTTTGTTTTTTTTTGTTTCCTCTTGCCTTTGAAGTTCTCTCTTTAACAGTGGTTTTTGCCATTTTAATTACTGTGTGTCTTGGTGTGGACCTCTCGGGGTTGATTTTATTGGAGCTTCTCTGCCTTCTGGACCTGGTTTGTTTCCTTCCCCTGAGTACAGAAGTATTTAGCTATTATTTCTTCAGATAAAATTTCTGCCCCCTTTTCTCCTTCTGTAATCTTTACAATGTGAATATAATTAGGCTTCATGGTGTGGCTGCGTTCCCTTAATCTGTTCTCATGTTTTATTCTTTTATTTGCTCCTGTTTAGTGTGAATGCTTTCCATCACTCTGTCCTCCAGGTTGTTGATCCATTCTTCTGCTTCCTAGGCTGCTACTGATTCCCTCTAGTGTGCTTTTTATTTCGGTTACTAAGTTCTTCACCTCTGCTTGGTTCGTTCTTTTATGTTCTATTTCTTTGTTGAAGGTCTCTCTTGAGGTCCTCCACTTTTTTCTCAAGTCCAGTGAGTAGCTTATGACTGTTACTTTAAATTCTCTATTAGGCATATTTCTTGTGTCCATTTCTTGCTGAGATTTTGTCCTCTTCTTTCATTTGGGACATGTTCCTCTGCCTCCTGTTTTGCCCAACTCTCTGTGTCTATTTCTATGTTAGGGAAGTCAGCCATGTCTCCTGCTCTCGAAAGTAGTGGTCTTATGAAGAAGAGGTCTCATGGCGCCCTGCCGTGCAGGGTCCCCCGATCTCCAGAACCTGGCACGTCAGGGGTGTCTCCAGTTTGCCTTTGGCCCAATCATCAGCAATAGCCTTTTTTTTTTTTTTTTTTGGCCTACTGTGTGCAAGGTTTGGTCCCTGTATTGTTCATGGGCTAGTCTGGGGCTGCCTTGGGGTTTCCTTATATCACATCAGGCATTTGCCAGAGCTGTAGTCACACTGAACCACAGAGCACTGTGTTGTCCTCTGAGCGACTTTTGTTGCTGCGTGGGTCCTGCGGTGGGACCAGGTGCCTGCCCCTCGAACCCTTCTGCGGCAGCCGCGGAACTGGTGTGTGTGGGTTTCCTCCCCTCACCCCGGGGCAGGAGTCAGTTTGTTGTGGTGCAGGCCTCTGTCAGGGCTGTTTGCATGCTGCCAGACTTGGGGTGCTGCTGTGAATGGACTCCTGCTGAGGGTGTGTTGGAGGGGGCGGGGGCACACGGTGGGGAGGGGGGCTCACAGTGTTAGTAACATCTGTGCTATTCTGCCCTGAGAGAGCACGTGTAGCTGCTTTCTAGAATTCCTGTGGGGCCTGCTTGGAGCCGGTGGAGCCACAGGAGGGTGTGGGGGAAGGGCACACTGTTGGCCAACTGGGAGGAGAGTGTTCTTGCTGATTCTGCAGGTGTCTGGGCACGGAGGCTGGGGTGTGCAGGTGGAGGGAAATGGTGCTGCCGGCTCTTTTGATTTTGGAGGGGTCTCCTGAAGACCCCAGCCCCTCCGGCACTCACTGAGGTTAAAAAATAAATTTCCTTCTTGCATACCTCAGGAACTTTTCAAACTACTGAGTCCAAGCTGTACCTCAGCTATGGTGCTTGTTATGCTGTCTTTTTAAGGGCTCAGTTTTCTACTGTCCTCTGCATTTCCCAGAACAGCCACTGACTTTTATGATTGTAAAATCTTGCAAAATTAAGGTCCTCTGGTTTTCAAAGCCAAATGTCATGGGGGTTCATCATCGTCTTGCTGGTCCCCTGTGCGTGGGGTGCTGGGCTGGGGTCTGCTGCTCTCCTGTGCTTGCAGTGGTCCGTCCTCCCTCCCTCCCTGGACGGGCTTCTGGGTTGGTTTAGTTCCTGCTGGCGTCTCCGTTCTTCTTACCATTTTCAGTGTGGCCTCTGCTCTATACTTAGCTGTAGATAGTCTGTTCTGCCAGGTTGTTTTCTGGGTTATTTACACGCATGTGGGTGTTACCCAGCTGTATCCATTGGAAGAGGTGAGCTTAGGATCCTATTATTCTGTCATCTTCTTGGGAAGTCCAGACATGAAAGATTTATCAGGATTCTTAATGTTTGTTACTGGCTTTTGTTAAAAATGCTTTATACATGAAGTGTATTTATCTGTATTATGCTTCTATTTCATAAGCATCCATACTCAGTAAATTGAATATGCATGAAATATGAATGAAAAAGCACGTTCTCAAAATCTATAGTTGCCCTTTATTCTTTGTGTTTAAAACTAATTTTGTTACACTGTATATTGAACTTGAAAATGTTTTGGTTTCTTGCTTAAACCAGGTCATGAGCTATAGCCATAAGTTTATTAGTTGACAAAATAGTCTTGTGATGCAGAGGTAACTTTTGTTACTTTGCAAATAATGGAATTTAACTCTGAATTCTTTGACCTACTTGTATTTCTTTACTATCTGCATTATTTAAAAACAATAATTGTTCAAAAAGGGAAAACAACCCTGAATTTATACCTGTTCTTTCTACATTTATCTTTGCTCTTGCATGTAAATCATATGTAAAACACTGTACAGAGAAAATAACTATTGGCTTCAATGGGCCTAAAATACAACTGCATATATTAAGATAACAAATATATGATTATAAATGTTATTTAAGAACGTTCATAGCTTTGGCTCTTTCATCCTGGATTAATAATAAAATCTGGTTAGACCGATACTTCTTTTCTCCATATAATTATTATGTTTCTGTAATAGTGCTTTCAGTATACAAAAGACCAATTAAAACCCAATAAAACACCTTAAGACCAGAAACTACGTTGTAGGAAACAGGAGTTGCTCTAGAGTTAAATAGAAATAGATGTAGTATAGGGAGAATTAAGTCTTACAAAATTATTGAAGGGGCTGTGCGAATGGCTCTGGACACCAGAAATGTCTTTTTGAACCAGATCACTGAACTAGTGCTTAAAGTAAAATGCTCCCTCTGCTACGGCTGAGAATCAGGGTATTGCCTTGGAAATTGTTAGATCCCAGAACTCACTGTCCTCGTTTCCATCCAGGATCTGAAATCTCAACTCCCAACCCTGCCTGCTCTAGTGCATCTGCCTCTTTTTCTTTCTTTCTTTCTTTCTTTTTTTTTCCCAAGCTTTATTTGACAGAATGAGAGCAAGCGAGAGGGAACACAAGCAGGGGGAGTGGAAGAGGGAGAAGCAGGCTTCCTGCTNCCCAAGCTTTATTTGACAGAACGAGAGCAAGCGAGAGGGAACACAAGCAGGGGGAGTGGAAGAGGGAGAAGCAGGCTTCCTGCTGAGCAGGGAGTCCAATGCAGGCCTTGATCCCAGGAGCCTGGGATCACTACCTGAGCTGAAGGCAGCTGCTTAACGACCAAGCCACCCAGGCGCCCCTACATCTGCCTCTTGAAACTCGTAATGCCCACACATAGGCAACTCTGTGTCATTTCAAACCACAGTGCTGCCTCCGTATTGTCACTTAGGAGCAGCAATCACCAAAGAGAGAAGGTGGTCTCTGCTTCATGTCTGCCTTCTAAATGTAGCTGCAAGTGGGTGTGCACGGTTGGTTCTTAGCCTTACAGATTCTCTAGTAGAGGAAGGTATACCAAAGGAAATTGAAATGGATATTGAATGCCCTATCCCATCCACTGCATTCATATTTGCCAGTCTCTACTAACATCTTAATATGTTATGGTCTCAAAAAAAAAGAACACAGTAACCAGGTGAACACATTACTCTGCAGCAATGTGAATTCCTTAAGAACAGTGATTTTACATTGTTTGTGGAGCCTTAGAACTTCCAATAGGACTTGGTAGTGTAATGGCAAATACAAACTACAAAATAAAAGGGTTAGTTTTTCTTTTTGAAAATAAGGGGAGGGGCACCTGGGTGGCTCAGTCCCTTAAGCATCCGAATCATGATTTCGGTTCAGGTCATCATCTCAGGGTTGTGAGATCGAGGACAGCGTGGAGCCTGTTTCAGATTCTCTCTCTTCCTTTCCCTCTGCCCCTCCCCACTCTCTAAAAAACAAAAAGAAAGGAAAGGGGAGCAGCTTCTTTCCCCTCCCTCTTCTTAGAGCATTTACTTTAAAAACCTATAATTGTAAGCTCTTTCTCTGTCTCTTGGAAATGTATATATGTTTTTTCAGAAGCAAAATAAGCTTCTTGTCAGCTTAATAGTCCAGAAATGGATTTTTCAAGGACCCAAGAACTAGCTCTTCAGAATGTAAACACTTAAGATAGCACTTCTATCTCTTAGTTTCTCTGGGAATGTATTTTTTTCTTTGTTCATTCTTATCCTACATATAGTACTTTCCGTATATTTTCTTACAATTTGTGTTTGTTCTGTGGGTATTTAGTAATCACTGAGCTCTGTTTAATTTAATTAAAATCATTGTTTTATTTTACTTTCACTGTACTTTTACTAATGTATCATTCCTCGATGGTTGCACATTTTGTTATTTCATGCCACTTACTCTGAGTATTAAACTTGAGTTGCTTAAAACTGAACACCCACCTGGTTAACAACTCTCTACTCATCTCAAGGCAATCTCACTGCCTAAAACTCTTTCCAATATTTACTTATGTGTTGAGTCCTGGGAACAATCATAATACTTTCTAACCCCATAGATTGGCTTTTAGCATGTTGTGTTCTATTGTGCACAGATTGGTTTTGGTCAGGCTGATGATATTGCTGAGAAACCAACCAGGGGCACCTGGGTGACTCAGTCGGTTAAGCATCTACCTTTGGCTCAAGTCTTAATCGCAGTGTCCTGGGATCCAAGTCCTCTGTCAGACTTCCTGCTCAGTGGGGAACCTGCTTCCACTCTCCCTGCTTGTGCTCTCTCTCTCAAATAAATAAAATCTTATAAAAAAGACAAGGAAAAAAAAATCAGTTTCTCAGGGAACTATGAGATCAAACTGTCCAGAGGAAGGGCCTAGGGAGGATTAGCAAACAGGTTAGGGCTGGAGCTCAGAGAGTACGCCAGTAACACAAAAAGCTGAGACTGTTCTAAAGATAGTTCTAGGTTTTAGTGAGAAAGATCATTATTTTTTTTTTTAAAGATTTTATTCGTTCATCTGAAAACACAAGCAGGGGAGCAGGAGAGGAAGAAGCAGGCTCCCCACTGAGCAGGGAGCCCAATGTGGGGCTAGATCCCAGTATCCTGGGATCATGACCTGAACCAAAGGCAGTCACTTAACCAACTGAGCCACCCAGGTGCCCCAGTGAGAAAGATCCTTAAAAGTATTTGCTTTCTTTTTGATCCATGGACAATTTAGGTTTTCCATAAATAGTTCCATTCAGAGTTGGATTCTGAAGAAAGCTTTACGAATTGTATTCTTCCTGAATCCCCTTAACAGAGATGAAAGCAATTCCTATAGGACTGGCAAAGTCTGCCCCTGTGGTAAGTCTGCTCAGAAGGTTAAGAAAGAAGGTCCATCACTACCAGTCACCTCAAGGGGCTGGGGAGAACTGGGAGCATTTCTCACACTAGAAACTGGAAATCAGGGAAGCCCTTGGTGGCATATAGAATGAAAATTTGTTTCTCTTGATCTTCTTGAGGCTTCAAGAGTATTTTTATTAATACAATGAGGGCACCTTGATGGTGGAATATGAAATAGTGTCCTGTGGGAAGAGGCTGGCAAAGAGAAGGAAGGGAAATAAGAAATCCAGGGGACTGGCCAATCTTTGAGTCCAGTGTTTGACTCTCTTCAGACTGTCCAATATAGGACAGGGTCTTTATACTCTTGGGGGAGGGTAGTTTTAAAGCAAGTCACTGTCTAACAAACAATTCTCTTGTCTTCACTTAATTTTTAAGCCTTCCAGTATGTCTGATCATACCAAGGAAATCAGGAGAAGGTATTTTGCATACAAGCTGGGTTAGAGTATGAAAGAATGACACTGTTTGTGGTTCTTATATTTTGCATGAAGTGGTGTGATATTAAGTGAAATCAGACTAAAAAAAAAAGGTAAAGCCTTTAATCCGGTTTGAGCTGATGTTTGTTTGGTGTAAGATAAGTGTCTAGTTTTCCCACTACCGTTTTTTGAAGAGAGTGTCCTTTCTCTCTTGTATTTTTTTGTCTTTTTTTTGTATTGTTTTTGTCTTTTTGTATTTTTTTGTCTCCTTTATCATTAATCAACCATATATGTGTGAGTTTATTTCTGGGCACTCTTTTTTGTTAATATGTGTGTCTTTTTTATTGAATAAATATCATGTAACATTGTGTCAATTTAAGGTATACTGTGTTCTACTTTGATTTATTACATATTATGATATGATTGGCATTGTGGTACTATTTATCACATTACATAATTATGGTGTGATAGTATTATCTACATTCATTATATCTCTATGGCTTATGTATTACTCATTATAAGTTTAAACACTATCAATTTTATCTCCCTAGCCCTCATCTTCTGGTAACCACCATTATACCCTCTATTTTTTTTTTTTACAGGTTTGATTTTTTTCAGAATCCATATGTAAGTGATATCTCATAGTACTTGCCTTTCTCTGTCTGACTTACCTAGCTTAGCATAATGTGCTCAAGTCCCAATCATGTTGTGGCAAATGGCAAGATACCCACCTTTCTCATGGCTGAATAATATTATATATACACACACACACACACACACGCCCATATCTTTTTGATGCATTGATGTATTGTTTCCATTTCTCAGCTACTGTGAATAATGTTGTGATAAACATGGGAGTACATATATCTCCCTGAAATCCTGTTTTCATTTTCTTTAGATATATACTCAATATATATCTGGACTTGCCAGATCATATGGTAGACCTATTTTTAATTTTTTGAAGAATGTGCATATTGTTCTTCATGGTGTTTAGATCAATTTACATTCCCACCAAATGTGTATAGGGTTGCTTTTCACCATATCCTAGTCCGTGCCTGTTGTTCTTGACTTCTTGATGATAGTCTAACTGGTATGAGGTGAAAATGTCATTGTGGTTTTGATTGGCATTTCCCTGATGATTACTGAGGCTGAATCTGTTCATTTGCCTGTTGGACTTTTTGATATCCTCTTTGGAAAAACATTTTCGTTCTTCTGCTAGTTTTTAAATCAGATATTTTTTATTACTAAGTTCTGTGCATTTGCTGTATATTTTGGACATTAATCCCTTATCTGATGTATAGTTTGGGAAGGTTTTCTTTTATTCTCTAGGCTGTCTTTTCATTTTATTTTTCTGTGCAGAAGTTTTTGAGTTTGATGTAGTCCCATTTGTTGATTTTTGCTCTCATTGTTTGTACTTTTCGTGGCATGTCCAAATAAATCATTGCCAAGACCAACACTTAGGAGTTTCTTCCTTATGTTTTCTTCTAGGAGTTTTATTGTATCAATTCTTATGTTTGCATTTTTTAGCCATCTCAAGGTAATGTTTGTGAGCGGTGTAAGATAGGGATCCCACTTCATTGTTCTGTATATGTTTCTCCAGCTTTCTCAGCACCATTTGTAGAGGAAGTCATCCTTTCCTCATTGGCTCCTGTATCACATATGAGTTGACCATATCTGCTAGAAATTAATTCTGGGCTTCGATTCTGTTCTGTTAATCTATGTGTCTGTTTTTGTGCCAGGACCTTACTGTTTTGGTTACTATGATTTTATAATATAGTTTGAAATCAGGAACTGTGATATCTCCAGCGTTTTTCCCCCCCTAGGATTGTTTTGACTATTCAGGGTCTTCCCTGTTTCCAAGCAAATTTAAGAATTATTTTTTTCCATTTCTGTGAAGAATGCCTTTGACATTTTGATAGGGATTGTATTGAATCTGTGGATGGCTTTGGGTAGTATGGCCACTTTTACAAATTACCTCTTCTTGTCCATGAACAAGGGATGTAAGAATACTGAATTTTCCACAATTTTGCATTTCCTTCTTGCACAGGGACCATGCTAATCCTCTGTATCATTCCAATTTTGTGTATGTGCTGTCAAAGCAAGCATTGGGGGATCTTTTATAGAGGTAGTCTTCTTAAAGCATGCCCAGTACTGGAGGCCCTAAAACTTAGGGCTGGCATGAGTCCATAAGGACTCTTTACCTGAATTTAACAAAGCTCATGGACAAGAACCGAAGCCAAGATGCCTAGATCTGCATGCGAGCTGGATTTTACCTTTATATACTCATTTTTCCAGCTAGTTGGCTAGAGTTGTACAACCTAAAACACTCTGGGTATAATCTCTCCTAATTCTATTTTTATTCAACTCCAGGCCAAATAGAAAAAGTTGGTGACATAATGTTACCAAATGGGATCTAGACATACTCCTTTTGATATTTGTCCCCAAATCTTGTTTAAAACTCATGGCTGGTTTGCAAAAAGAAAAATAATTCATAGGAAAGTTATAACCTTTGTTGGAATCTGCACACCTTCAAAAGCAATAAAAATAAGCTGCTATGAAAGAGGATAAGTGGAAGCCCTGAGAGAGAAGTATTTAGGCACTTGCACATTTCTTGCATACCTACTTAATTACTATGTTGAACTGGAATTATGTGTCTATTTTTCTGCTTACTCCTAAACACTATCCTTAAAGGCAAGGAAAATGTGTTTCATATTTGAATTCCAAGCAAAAAGCACAGTGCCATATAGTCTGCATTTAATGAATGCATAATACTCCTTATTTTGCACTATTTTACTTCCTTAGGGAATGCTAGTATAAAAGACCTGAGATACAAATTTCGAAATAGCAACATGTACATGCTTTCTAATGAGACAAACGTAGAAGGACTGTTTTCTGTACTCATCCATTTCTTTCTAAGACTACTATAACTTGGAAGCATACTTTTATAAAAATTATACCTTACAATACTGTTATTAACTATTCTAACTAATAGTTAAATTTTTAATGCCCAGGCTCTTTTACTTTACTTTTTTTCCCCTCTATTCTACTCCCAGACTTTGAGTGAGGAAATAGCATCAAGTTCTGCCAGTCAGTACTAACTACAGTTGATCCTTGAATATGAGAGTTAGGGGCCTCAACGTTTGGAGCAGTAGAAAAATCCATATATAATTTTGACTCCTCAAAAACTTAACTACTAATAGCCTACTGTTGACCAGAAGCCTTACCAATAGTAAGATAAATAGTTGATTCACACGTATTTTGTATAAGTATTATATACTGTGTGCTACCATAAAGTGAGTGAGAGAAAAGAAAATGTTATTCAGAAAATCATAAGGAAGAGAAAATGCATTTACAGCACTATACTGTATCACAAACAATCTGGGTGTAAGTGGACGCATGCAATTCAAACCCATGTTCTTCAAGGGTCAACTGCATATGATATTAAGTGGGTACTTCATGACTCTGAGCTCAGAATTGTATTTAAGTTAGAAACATATGAGAAGATATTTTCACTTGCAGTTGTGTTGCATTTGTTGAACTTCTACACATATGCAGCACAAAATTGTTTTTGTACTAGTATTGGTGTACTAGTATTCACTGACTACCTCTGGTAACATAACTCTGTGCTAAAATATAATCTGACAAGTTGTAGCTTGGCTTTGAAATAGAAAAATGGATTTGAAAGTGCCTAGAATAGAGTTAAACATTGAAAAAAAAACAGCAGACTCTAGTCAAAGTATGACTGTATTTAGTCCATGTTTAATATAATTGCATTGCATCCAGTGTTGTCCTAAGCATACACGTAATATATGTGGTGCTTGTTTGCTTTCCTTCTGATCTCATTAAAAGTATTCTCATGTGAAGGACCTCATAGAATTTTTAAACCACAGCATAGTAAAAATAGACTTTAAAACGCTTAATCTTATTCTATCCCAGAAGTACTATGACCTCAAGGCAACAATTTGTAGTGATCCAGTAAAATAAAACTCTTTCCTCCTCTTCTATTTAGGTTTAGTACCTACAATAGGAAGATTCTTTTTGTAGCATTGCCATTGAAAGTTACCATAAAAGTTAGTTACCACAAAAGTTAGATTCTTTCTACTTGCAAGAGAGCTGTTGGTGATAAAGAATCAAGTTGAAAATTGGAGGCTTGGATAAGAAACTCTCTCTGGTGATTTAGCACAAGTGAACATTTTTGTTTGGGGACTGAAATAATCTCCTTTTATCAATTTTAAAGAAATCCTTGTGTAAATAGGTCATTCATGATTCTTCAAACATCAGCTTTGTTAAATGAGCTTGGAAATAGCCTATATTTAAATGTAAAAAAGAACCCGTGATGAAATGATGCTAACTATAGAGCTTCCAATGTTTTATGTCATTTACAGAGAAAAATATAAAGCTGTCCCTGACTTCCTGTGGTAATTAGTGCATCTTTTATGGTAACATAAAAATGTTCTAACGGTAATGTTGTGTGAAGTCATTTGGTTTTTATCAACTGCTGAAATTAAATGTTGTCACTAAAAATAGTGGATGTTGTCGCTAAAAATAGTGAGATAGATGGGCGTGTCAGGCTTTCAGGGTGCAGTAGTGCAGCATATGCCTGCCAGAACCAGGCTTTCTTTTGAGGTTCAGATTAAAGGCCTGACTTTGTCGTTTCAACCCTGACACTGAGGGAAGGTTATTGACTCCTATTCATTCATTTGCTTTTATGGAGGTGACAAAGAGAATGTCTGAAAGAAAGCAGGTCAGGGTGGAGGAATGAGTGGGAAGTAGGGAGGCACTTGAATATGTTTGTTTATTTTACATTACTTTGATCTCAACAAAGATTAACCTAGTACATTTCCTAAATTTGATGACTGAAGTCATCCTTTTAAGCTTTACAGAAGCAAGAGAATGTTCAATTCTATTTTTATATAATGATGAAAAAGACCAATGCCAGAGAAGAAGAACAAACAAAGCAAGATAAAAGACAAGAGAGGAAGAAAAGAGAACTGAGAGTGAAAAGTCTTCCTCAAGCTTCTGCATTATTAGAGATGGTGAGGTTCGCTGTTGCTTTTCCAACTCAATTCATCTGTTAACTTCTTTTGCTGTCCCTGTTCATTCTTGTCTTTGCTCATTTGCCTTTTTAAATTTTCATTGTTACAAGAACCCTCATGTTATACTTTACAGTTACAATAGTGACTGCTAGGACCTTTCTGTTTATTCCTGTTTCCATTGGATGGTTAAGGCTAATGCTTCTGTGGGCATGGTCCCCTTTCTAAATCTGGACATGGCAGCTCTGCCCCAAGAAAAGGAGTTTCCTAGAGTCCTTGTGTGAGAACAAATATTGAAGTAGAGCTAAATGTCACATGATGATCTCATCTGTTCTAGGAACAGATTATCATTTAAAACTTTACCATAACCCCATGATTATTCAGTTGGTGACATGTAGAGAAAGCAGTTCTGATTTTGGAATAAAAAAGTCTGAGATTGCTTGCAAGTAGGAGCTCTAAGAGTACATGGAAATAGTAATGGATTTCAAAGGATAACATTTTATTCATTTAGTAAAAACAGTTCTGATTGTTCAATGAACTATTTTCACTTTCTGGGAAGATAGGATGACAACATTTATAAACCTAATTCAGAGTAGGGTGGGACCATGGGACTGTGAGAGGTAGTGTCACATCTATCTGAGGCATTTAAGGGATAGTGTTTCTTCCTCTCTTTTTCCTTTCTTGCGGTGCCTTGGCAATCCTAAAAACCTTGGAAGGCAGACATCAGGAAATGGAGGGAAATCCCTGACTAGCTACATAGAGTTTTTCATAAATGAGAAATTTTTATAGTAGTAAGGCCCTGATATTTCAGGATTTGTTACTATAGCAAAACCTACCTGATCCTGACAATTACTTTTAACACAGTATGGTGACATATACTGTCCATTAGATGATAATTATCATTATTTTTAAAGTAGTATGTGAATCTCTGTGAAAATGAAATTTAAGACATATTAGCCAAATATGATAGAAAATGAATTAAGTTCTTGTGGTTCACTTTGTGGTATATTTAAGGATGAGAGCAATGGAATCATTTTAAGTATACAATGTCTTTTTATTTAGGCAATCTCACGTAAGCAGCAGTATTGATAGTATAAATTTCTGAACTATGATCTAAATAGTTAAGAAAATAGTTTTGGAAGAAAAGGGAGAGAAATGAAAAAAAATTATCTGTGTAATTAAATCCCCTACGTCAATAGACTACTATGATAGTCTGTTTTTGGAACTGCTAATTAGGGGAGATCAAATCATTGAAATCACTGAGTATATTAAATGGTTCAAATAATAAAGAAGCTGAATAATGAATAACACACTTTTAAGTGTCAAAGTTGGGATCATCCATCATGGTTTGGCTACCTATATTGTTGGAATTTTGGGAGAAGATCTAGGAAAAATGCATACAGGTCCTAGAATTAAACAGGTTATATCAGTTAACAGATCAACTTAAATTTGTAAGTATGATTCGGTTTTCTTAGGTGAACTTCATGCATTATGCAGTTATGATTTCAATACCTCAGCTGTACACTTTTTGAGAACTGTGCATGAATTTGACATCCTCAAAGTACGCTCCTGTTGGAAGAATATAGCAGTGTGCTTTAGCAGTGAATGCAAACCATAGTTTCTCTTAAAATGCTTATGATTAGCTTGACATCTGGAAAATTGCTCTCTAACATGGATAAAATAAAAATTTTTAATACAAGATATCTACTTAGATCTTTTTGAAACTTTTTAATATGTTAGGCTTTTCATGTCACCCTGACAGAAAATGGTGCCCTTATATGAAGAAAAGAAAGAAAGGGTTCATGTATCTGTCAGTCAGGTTTTGCTGTGGCAACACATATTTCTTGTCCTTGGATTGGATAATCAATCTTTGCTTCAGCTCAAATTGGCTAGGCTTGGATTCAGGGTTGTTTCATAAGCTCTCACTATGAAATGTAGGGGAAAGGAATGGCAGTCACTGGGGGCCTGCTTTTTTCATGGCAGTTGGAAGGAAGGAAAGAGGGGCAAATGGAAATATATGATGCCTTTCAAAGTCTGTGCTTGACATTGCACCATTTCATATCTTCTCACGTTACTTTGGTCAAAGCAAGTCATGTGGGCAACACCCAAAGTCAGTGGAGTAGAAGTATATAGTCCTACTCTGGTGGGAAGTCTCTCAAAGTTTTTGACATGTAAGTCTATTATCAGGAGAGAATGGAATAGCAGTGAACAGAATCCATTCAGCCACACTGGCTAACCCTGCATATGAGAGTGGACTCTAAATGCACTAATGTCTAAATATAAAAGGTAAAATTATAAAGTTAATTTAGGAGTCTGTCTAGGGTAGTAGGAAGAACTTATTAAAAATAGAAAAGTACAAACAAGAAAATACATCTGATTACATCAAGATAGATTTCTTTTTGACAAAGAGTATTATGTACAAAGTTAATAAGTAGATAACCAATTGGGGAAAGATACTTATAAAGCTAAAATAAACTAAATCAATGCCTGGAATATAAGAAATTCTTATGAAAGGAGCAATTCTAATACAAACATGTATGAAAGATATGAGAAGGCATTTTCAAAGGATTAAAGAAAGTACCAAGCACAAATGAGGGGAAGCCATAGAATTATTAGTAATCATAAAATGCCACTTTAGAACCATTAGACTGGCTAATAGTGGAGTGCTAAATAATACTAATAATGCACCAACGTAATAGGAAAAGTCATGCCCATCTGATGGAGTGCAGAGTGTTGTGGACATCTGGACAGTAATATGGTACCTGTGAGTCAGTTGATGTATATTTAGCCTCAGGATATAGCAGTTCTTATATGGGACATACAATCCCAAACCATTCTCACATAAAGTCAGAAGGAGAAATATTGTGTGTGTTCTTTTAGGAACACTGGGATGAGGACTAAAAGGAAGTATGGGAGGCAGTTTGGGTATAAAACTTAGGGAGGCACTCACTCTCAAGGTCACATAAAACCTAAGTACAGGGTAGGATACACTCTCTGAGAATGAGAGCCTCCTTAAAATTCGTACCCTAGTTGCCTTGCTTGCCCCACCCTAATCTCTTTGTACCCTAATCTTGGGAGGCAAATGGAGTCAAAGTAGGTGTCTATCATTTGGACAGTAGGTAGATGACACAGGGTAAATGCACAGGATGGATGGAGAATGATACGTCATTTAGAAACAATGGTGAGTTTCAAGTTGTTTAAAAGAAAATAGGAAATACTGTCTGCTGTGCTTTATTATGAAAATGCACGTGTCAAATGGTATTTCATTTAAGAAGGTAACATTAATTAAAACAAAACCAAAATAAATATCCTGAGGAAAACTAAAATAGCATAGTCTATTTAAAAATGTTTAAAAAGCAATGTCCTTAAAATTGATAAAGCTCATATATGTACTTTTTATAGTCATAAAATAAAAACATTTTATGTATCAGAAACTTTTAAATATATGGGGAAAGGCTTTATGTAATGACCTAAAACAGCAGCAGATATCTTTAGATGCTCCCCATAATAATCCAGTTTAAAACACTGTAAAACTGATGTGAGGGCTCACTGTCCTGTCTTTTGCCCAAAGACTTTGCTGAGATTTTGGTGCAGATTTTGAATGGTTTAAAATATAAAAATAGGGCGCCTGGGTGGCTCAGTGGGTTAAAGCCGCTGCTTTCGGCTCAGGTCATGATCCCAGGGTCCTGGGATCGAGGCCCACATCGGACTCTCTGCTCAGTAGGGAGCCTGCTTCCTCCTCTCTCCTCTCTCTCTGCCTGCCTCTCTGCCTACTTGTAATCTCTCTCTCTGCGTCAAAATGAATAAATAAAATCTTTAAAAAAAAAATAAAATAAAATATAAAAATAACACTACAAATTGGATTAAAAAATGGATGACTTGGAGACATTAGTAGAATTAAGAGTTGGAGTCCATTTTAAGTCAGATTTTTAAGAGCTTTTTCAGCTTTTACTATCACACCCTGGATGAGGATAATAACTGAAGATGGGAAATTTCAGTATAGCAGAGAAGAGCCAGATATCCACAAAGAAATACTGAGTGTTTAGAAGGGATCCTCTCATGATCCCAAAACAGATAATCTGGTTCATCATTTGCTATAATCCAGCTGTTTTCCTGTCCTCACTTGCATTCTTCAGTGTGTTCATTTACACACTATACTTAATTCAATGTGTCCTATATCTCTGAGGAAGTTGTTGGCATACCTGGAGTCAATATTTTGAAATATCAATATTTCAAATCAATATTGATTTGAAACTCTTTTTGATGATACTGAGGGTGGAAATAGTTAAAATATGTTTAAAATAGAACAGAAAAATCAAATCATAATCTAAATTCCTTGCAAAAGAGATAGTAATTCTCAACATGAGTTTGTTTTAAGTCCCATTTAATTTGGAAACTAGCTTATTTGCATACCTATAGGAGACACCTTCCTTCCCCAAAATAAAGGAGGACAAAGTATCAGATTTTATAGTATTTTGTTTTCCAGGTAGTACAGCAAATTGTTACCTCCTTCTGTAAGTGTTGTTAATTGTATAATAGGCTGGCCAGTGGTACAGTCTCATCAAAGTTACTTTTACAAGATTTATAAATTGCAAGATTTATAATTTGTTACACAATTTACAAGATTTAGAGACCTCAGGTAACATCATGGGCAGAGTAAAAACATGGTAGGTGCCACAGTCACTTCCTTTTCCTTGTGTACAGATTGCATCTTCGTTAGATTCTTCTGAAGGCTATACTGTAATTTGGGACAAACGGTAGATTTCATGCTGGTCTTGTGAATGGTAAGCCATTTGGCTGGTACAGTGCTGCTTCCTGGGGATGCTACAGAGAAGAGTCTATATCTAGCCTGCACACGGGTTCCCCCTTCAACAGGCACAAGACTCAAATGTGAGGGAAAGAAAAATCAGGGATTACACGGTAAGCATGACCTTTCCCTTGTTGCAAATAGAACGACTGACTACAACTACTGCTATTACTAATATTTGTTAAATACTTACTTTTGAAATGATTTACATGGATATTCTATGTATAAAGATGACATGGGTTATACTATTGCTATTTGACAGGTGATTTGGAGAGGTGAGGTAATTTACTCAATGTCATACTTTCAGGGTTAAACAGAGCAGTCTGACTTAATCCACATTTTTGGAAAATTACAATGAGGAGGCTATTGCACTTTACACATCTTAAAGATTTTTTTATTTAACCACAATTATGTAGTTGTTTCATGATACTCTCCCTGATATAAAGCAGATACTAGAAGCTAGAGTGCACTGTTTCTATGTATAGACTATACCCATTTTCCATTAAGATGTATTATAACTCATAATTTTATATTTGGTGATGCTTTTTAAAAATGAAATATTTTCTAACTAAGCTCTAATCTTAAGAGGTTTACTCAGTCATATGGCTAATTCACATAGATGTCATTATATCACATTAGATAATCATATGTATCTTATTTAACATTCTAACACTAAGAAAAAGTGACTAAGTTAATACTATGAGAAGCCATATTTCATTTAAAATTGTTAGAGAATAAGATGGGGCTTTTCTCTATTAGGTGACAATTCTAAATTATTTAAATACACAAATTTGCATATTAAAGTTAATAAACTGCATTCATTACACTTACCTACAATGACTGACTTGATGAAGAATATTGAGTTATGGTTATGCAAATGCCATTTAAATTTATTTTCATGAATTATAACCTCATAATCGCAGTAAAGTTACTCAAAATATGTTCTTATAAAAATGTAATATTATAGAGAATATATGTATTTTTATATATATTTAAGTATCATTTATGACCAGAACTTACTAATTTCTCTAACAACAAGTAATATCTTTTAAGAGAGTGATGAGTACTTGAGTGTCACTGTGGTTGAAAGTGTTCTATGCATCGTGTTATATAAAGTATGAGTCTAAGTGTGCCATCTATTTAGTTTATGATCTGTACAAGGTTCAGTGGTAAGCAGTGTGTCTTTATCTTCCCTAAAACTCCATGAATTTGAAAAATTTTTCATAAGGATGTCTATGGACAGGTTCCATTTTAGATATTGGAAATGTCGTACTAAATTGACAGACAACAATCTCTGCCTTAGTAGAGGTTAAATTTTAGTTAAGGAAAAAGATTAAAATAAGTATGTAAATTAAAAAATATTAATATTTTAAATAGAAAAGGGAGTTGGGATAGGAAGTATGATGGAGAGAGGGCATAATTTTACGAAGAGTTCCAGAAAATTCTCATGAAGAAAGTAAAATAGGACTGAAGAAGAAAATCAGAATGAAAGCCAAATATTTATCTTTGGAAGAGATTTCCCAACATAAAGAGCAAAATGCAAAGCCCCTGAGAGAGTACTTTGCCACCAGACAGACAGACCCCAGGCGTAGAGGAGTGGTGTGAGATAGGGTTAGAGAGGTAACTTGCTCCAAATCACATGACACAGATAACTGACCAAAGCATAGCCTTTAAGAGATAAATGACAGGCAGTCAATTAGAGTAATGAATTAATTGATGGATGGGTAAATGAATATATAAATAGGTAGGTAGATGGAAAATGTGATTACTAGATACCCAATTACTTAGTTATTCCTTCCAAGAACATTGTTTAGTCTAGTTTGATGTCTAAAGCAGTGGAGGTTTAATATACAGAAAGAAACTGAGTAATCACATAGATAGCTGCCCAATATTATACCAAGTGTTTGCATCCGAGTTTGATACAGAACTGAAATTGGAGGAAATTTTATCTCTGAATTTGATACTTCCAAGATAAGAATATAAACCTTGCAGAATACTTTTACGTTATTATTTAATGACAGCGGCCTTTAAAGCACACATGGGTTTCATATTTATTTTCTGCAAGTCTCGTACCGTAGATCTGATCCCTTTAAGAGTTCAGAAATCTTTGATTTTATAAAAAACTAAGGCAGCCTCTATATAACAGCCTGTTCTGTACCAGGACTGTTCAAAGATTATTGCTCAATGTTTGACTTCTCAGTTTATAAACAGCAAGAAGCAAGACAGAGGGGACAACAGGAGAAACGGAGTAGTTGGGAAGATCTTGGCCAAGAGGGTGAGAGAGACGGCCATTCCTCCCTTCAGTTACTGAAAAGATGGTATTTAACAAATATTGAGCAGCGAGAAGTTGAGCACTAAGAAGTTATTTAATGTACTGCAAGAACTAGAATGCTAGCCAAAGTCATTTTTTCCCAAGTGTAGGTAATTTGCAGAATTTACTGACAAGAACTTCTTAAGTGTAAAGGTTCTCTATTTTTGTGACGACAGCATGCTGATTTCTGTCAGTGACTTTTAGCCAGAGAACTCCAGGGAGTCATTAGAAGTGAACAAGTTGGGTACACGCATCAGTGAGCGGGCGCATACACACCGTCGGGGATCGTGAAGTATCTCATAAGAGTGTTAGAGTCTGTCTCGGGATTTAGTTTTGGTTTTAGGAAGAGTGGGCTCTTGGGAACGGACAGTGTTAGAAAGCAGGGGCAATTCTGTGAGTGGATAAAGGAGTAAAAGATACTCCTTTAGTAAAGTGTTCATTTTCTTGTGAATGATACAGTGACTTTTTTATTTGTACTTAGACAAAATTACAAAGTGGCCTTTCTTTCTCAGTTGTGTCTCAGAGTGACCTTAAGTTGGTAGATTGTGAGATTGTTTACCAAATGGGAGGATAAATGGCTTGCATACATCAGACTAGCTTCTGAAATGTGAGGAGCTGTTCTGTGTCCTTGGTTTTCTCATATTTCTCAGAACTTTCTAAAGAAAAGTAGCCTACATATTGCAGACATATAGTTGATAAACTATGTAAATTGTATGCAAAATCTAAAATTACCCTACTTCCTCAATATATAGAAGAAATAAAAGGTGATTCAGCATAAATATTATTTAATACAATCCTAAATAGTTTTTAACTTTGAGTATATAATTTCAATAAGCTGCTCTTAATTCTAATGACCAGGTTATTTTGAGTAATGAAAATTCTTTCACTTACTCGAAATATACAAAATAACAATCTATTCATCATTTGTACTATTTTTGAAAAAAGACATGACACAATATCATTTGAGTGAATGTATTAGTTATTACTATGAAACATTCTCTGCAATAGAAAATATATTTTATATTCTTCACATTTGCTTATGTCATTTAGCTGATACTCTTTGTAGCTCAATATCCTCTGATTTAAAGGACTAAAAATTTTTCAACACTTTTGTCAGTGAATATTTCTCTAAGTTTTCTTGTTTTCCTCTCCTAAATCTATCTTTTGCCACTCTTTTGAAAGTGTTAGGTCTTCATAAACATTGAAAAGATAGTTAAGAGTTCCCATATACTTTACACCTAGTTTCCCCAATTAACCTCTTACATGATACACCTATTATAATGATCAAATATAATCATTATTAAAGTTGACAGTTTATTTGTATTTTTTACCTAGTGTGTAGGATGCCATTCAGGCTACCTTCCAATTAGTCCTATCTCCTCAGGCTTCTCTTGGCTGTGACATTTTCTCAGATTTTTTTTTTTTTTGATGACCTTGGCAGTTTTGTTTTTTTCTTTTAAAGAATTCATTTATTTGACAGAGAGAGAGAGAGAGAGATTACAAGTAGGCAGAGAGAGAGGAGGAAGCAGGCTCCCTGCTGAGCAGGGAGGCCAATGCGGGCCTCGATCCCAGGACCCTGAGATCATGACCTGAGCCGAAAGCAGAGGCTTTAACCCGCTGAGCCACTCAGGTGCCCCATACCTTGGCAGTTTTGAAGAGCATGAGTCAGGTATTTTCAAGGCTGCTGATCTGTTGGAATGTTCTAATGTTTGCCTCATGAGTAGACTGAGATTGGGTTTTAAGGAGGAGAACCACAGAAGTAAATTGACATCATACCAAGGGTATGCATTATTAATGTGATTTATTATTGTTGATGTTGACCTTAACCACCTAAGGTAGTGTTTGTCAGGTTTCTCCACTGTAAAGTTATTCCCATCAGACCCTTTCCATACTCTATACTATACTCTTTTGAAAAAAAAAAAACTTACTACATACAGGCCAGTCTTAGGAAATGGGTAGTAATCCTCCCCCTCCTAAAGGCATAGTACCTATATAATTTATTTGGAATTATTCTGCATAGAAGATTTATCTTTTCTTTCATTCTTATCATTCCATTATTTATTCATGCTAGTATGAATTAATGATTTATTTACACAGAGTTATAATCTAATACTTTTTTTTTTCTCCCCTCAAATTGTTTCTGCTTTGGCCATTGGGAGCTCTCGGAGTTGGCTCCTGTGTTCCTTTAACATGTGCATATCAAGTATGTGTGTTTCTTTGTATGCTTTTTTCCCCCTGATATATTCCTATTTTCTGGCATAACAAGATGCTCCAGGCTTGTCTTGTAAACCTAGTAAGGCTTACAATCAGTCATTTTCCCAAAAAACTATGCTTCCTTTACTGGAGAAGCATACTGGGAATCAGTCTTAGTGTTGGGTATGGTTATTGATCCTGGGTTATCATTGCTTCTAGATTACTCAGCTGAAAAAGCAAGGAAATATATGCCTGAATCATAACCTATGTACGTGCACACATATATAGTCTTTATCAGTATTTCATCATTATTTATCTATCAGTATTTATATTGAGGTACATATTGATGTCTTCAAGTTCATTACCATATCAATCATTTTGGACTATGCCCAGTTCTAGTACACATGCATACACATGTACAGCAGTACCACAGTTTTTACCTTGGCCTCACATGGGACACAACTTTATGAATTAGAGTAGAGTCTTCATGTTTGGTACCTTTTGTCCTTAGTCTTACAGAAGCAATTTCTGTCTAAAGTTAGTACGGTCAGCACCTTTATCCCCTCCACTATCTTCTGTAATGCTGTTTAATATTTATAATATGGGCAGATTGTTTCATCACAGTCTCTATTCCATTTTCAGAACCTGTTTTCTTAAATTTTCAAAAAATCTGCATACATTAAGATTTGAATTTATGTTGCAAAGTTCTAAGGATTTTGACAAAGCATAAGGTATCATACAGTATAGTTTTGCTACTCCAAAAAGAATCACCTATTTGTTTCCTTCCGGCCCTCAAATTTCTGTCAAACTCTGAGCATTGTACTATTGCTGTACATTTTTCTCTCCTAGAATGTTATGTAATTGACACCATACATTATGTAGCCTGTTCAGACTGGTTTTGATCACTTCAAAATATGCATTTAAGATTCTGCCTGTCCTCTCATGGCTTAGTAACTCATTTTTTAAAATCATTGAATAGTATTCTACTGAGTGGATGTACTATAGTTTCTCTATTTGCTTAATGACGTACATCATGGTTGTTCCATGTCATGACAGTATAAATAAGCCCTTATGTTTTGGTGTGGACTTGGGTTTTCAAGTCAATAACTAGGAGTATGATTGATGAATTATATACTCAGATAAAGTTTAAATTTCTAGGAAACTGCCAAATTGTTTTCCAGAGTAGCTGTGCCATTTTGCATTCCTACCAGCAAATATTGAAAATTCCTTTTTCTCTATATCCTTGTCAGCTTTTATCATCAATTTTTTGGATTTTTATCTGTTCTGGGTGTAGCACTCTTTCATAGTTTTAATGTGTACTTCCTTATGACAAAATGTTTAACATCATGTTTATTTCATACCTAGGTAACTTTTTTGATGAATTATCTGTTTAGGTCTCTTGACCAATTTTTAAATGTGTCATTTTCTTACAGTTGAATTCCAAGAAGTTTTTTTTTGTTTGTTTTTTTCATATTTTGGGTGGAACTTCAGTAACAGGTATGTGATTTCCAAAAATTTTTTGCTGGTCTGTGGCCAGTCTCTGTTGCAAAAATCCTTTGCACAACAGAAGATTTCAATTTAATAAAGTCCAACTTTTAAATTTTTTCTTTCATGGGTCATGCTCTTAGTATTGCTCACATGTTCTTTATCAGGGTACAATTGACATATGACATATTAGTTTCAGGTATACGCTATGATTTGATATTTGTATATATTGTGAAATGATCATCACAATTAGGTAACACTATAGTTATTCTTTGATAACATTTAAGCATTACTTTAATATTATATTTCATATCTGAAAGTTGCTAACCGTAGTTAACATACTATATGTTACATCCCCACGATTTTTTTTTATAACTGGAAATTTGTACCTTTTGACTCTCCCTTCACCAATTTTGCTCAGCCCACCCCAACACCCCTGTCTACCATCCATCTGTTCTCTTTACTGAGTATTTTTCTTCAGATTCCACATATAAGTGAAATCATATGTTGCCTTTTTCCTGACTTATTTCATTTAGTATAATGCCCTCACGTTCCATCCATCTTGTCACAAATGGCTACATTTAATTTATGGTGAATGATATATTCCACTGTGTACATATATAACTTTCTTGATCCATTCATCCATTGATGGATATTTAGGTCATTTCCATATCTTGCCTATTGAAAATAAGCTGCAGTGAACATTGAGGTACATAAATCCGTTAGTGTTTTCCATTTTTTTTCCTCCAGAAAATACCCAGAAGTAGAGTTGCTGGATTATATGGTAGTTCTGATTTTTTGATGAGCCTCCAACCTGTTTGCCATAGTAGCTGTACCAGTTTCCATTATGACCAACAATGAAGAAGGGTTCTCTTTTCTCTTCATCCTGAGTAACACTTAATATTTCTTATCTGGTTGTTAATAGATAACAGATAAGTGATATCTCATTATAGTTTTGATTTGAATTTCCCTCATGATTAGTGTGGTTGAACATCTTTTCATGTGTCTGTGGCCATTGTAGGTTTTCTTTGGAAAAATGACTATTCATGTCTCCTGCCCAATTTTACTCAGATTATTTGTATTTTTGTTGTTGGGTTACATAATTCTTTATGTTTTGGATATCAACCTATTTTCACATACCTGATTTGCAAATATTTTCTGCCATTCAAGGGCTTGCCTTTTCATTTTGTTAATGGTTTCTTTCATTATGCAGAACCTTTTTAGTTTGATGTAGTCCCACTTTTGCCAAGGAGATTACTGTCCATGTTTTCTTCTAGGGGTTTGGTGGTTTCAAGTCTTACATTCAACTCTTTAATTAACAGAGTTAATTTTTGTGTTTGGCTTAAGATACTGGTTCCATAGTTCCTTCTTTTGTTTGTGGCTGTCCTATGTTCCCAGCACCATTTAAGAGACTGTCCTTTCCCTGTTTTATACTCTTGGCTGTTTTGTCTAAATTGACAGACCATATATATGTAGGTTTTTTCCTAGGCTTTCTAATTGTTTCCCATTCATCTCTGTGCCTGTTTTTGTGTCAATACCGTATGGTTTTGATTACTTTAGTTTTGCAGTATAGTTTGAAATGAGGTAGCATGTTATGTCCAGCTTTCTTTTCTCTCTCAAGATTGCTAGGGCTCTTCAAGGTTGCTGGTAGTTGTATACAAATTTTAAGGCTCCTTGTTTTATTTCTGTAAACCATGCCCTTGGAATTATAGGGTTTGCATTGAATCTTGGTACTGCTTTGGATAGTATAGACAGTTTAACAGTATTCTTCCAGTCCACAAACATGGAATATCTTTTCATTTAATTGTGTTCAATTTCTGTCACCAATATCATGTAGTTTTCAGTGTACATATCTTTCAAGTATTTTTTTCTGCATCCATTGAGATTTTTATCATGAATTTTGCTAATTTGGTTTATCATGTGGATAATTATTGGATGTTGAACTATTCTTCTATCCCTAGAATAAGTCATACTTGATCATGGTATATGATCCTCTTAATGTGTTAATTAGGTTTGTTAATATATTTTTCTCAAGATTTTACTATTTATTTGACAGAGCATAAGCAGAAGGACAGAAAGAAGCAGACTCCCTGCTGATCAGGGAGCCCAACACAGGGCTCCATCCCAGCACCCTGTGATCATGACTTGATCCGAGGGCAGATGCTTAACTGACTGAGCCACCCAGGTGCCCTGTTTGCTAATATACTGTGAGAATTTCTACATTTATGTTCATCAGGAATATTTCTCTATAATTTTCTTATGGCATTCCTTTCACGTTATGATACCAGGGTAATACTGGCCTCATAAAATGAATAGAAATTGTTCACTGCTCTTATATTGTTTTAAAGATTTCAAGAAGGATTGGTAGGAGTTCTTCTTTCAGTGTTTGGTAGAATTCACTAGTGAAGCTGCTTTGTACTTAAGTTTTGCTTTTTGAGAGGTTTTTTGATTCCCGAGGCCATCTCCTTACTATTAGTCAGTCTATTCAGATTTTTTTTTATGTTTATGAGAGTTTATTCATTTCTTCCAGGTTGTCCAATTTTTTGGTGTATAGTGCTTGTAAATAGTCTTCTGTGTTCCTTTGTATTTCTTTGGTATTATAAATTCTTTCATGTCTGATGGTATTGGAGTCTTCGTTCTTGGTGAGTCTAGCTAAGGGTGTTTCAATTTTGTTTCTTTTCAAAGAACCCAGCTCTTAGTTTCATTGACCTTCTACTGTCTTTTTAGTGTCCATTCATAATTGACTTCTNTCATTTGTTTCTGCTCTGATCTTTATTTTCTTTTTTCTACTAACTTTGGGCTTCCTTTGTTATTATTTTTCTAGTTCCTGAAAGTGTAAACTTAGGTTGTTTGAGATTTGTTTCTTGAGGTAGGCCTTTATCACTATGAAACTTTCTTTTAGAATTGGTTTTGCCATTTTTTTTAAGATTTTTTTTTTATTATTCATTTGACACAGAGAGAGAGATTACAAGTAGGCAGAGAGGCAGGCAGAGAGGAGGAAGCAGGCTCCCCGCTGAGCAGAAAGCCCGATGTGGGCCTCGACCCCAGGACCCTGGGACCATGACCTGAGCCGAAGGCAGTGGCTTTAACCCACTGAGCCACCCAGGTACCCTGCCACATTCTTTAAAATTGGCTTTTATTTACAATTTCATTTGTCTCAAATATTTTTCTTCTTTGCTTCATTTGTTGTTTAACCTCATGTATGAATTCTCCAGTTTTCTTCTCATAATTGACTTCTAGCCTCATATTATATTCATAAAAGATGCTTCATATGATTTTAATCTGAAATTTGTTCAGGTTTGTTTGAAAACCTAAAGATATGATCTATCGTGGAGAATGTTCCCTGTGCTCTTGAAAACAAAGTTGTTTTGGGATAGAATGTTCTACATTCATCTATCTAACATGTCATTTAAAGACAATGTTTCTTTTTTTTTTTAGATTTTATTTATTTATTTGACACAGAGATCACAAGTAGGCAGAGAGAGGAGGAATCAGGCTCCTGGCTCCCTGCCGAGCAGAGAGCCTGATGAGGGGCTCGATTCCAGGACCCTGAGATCATGACCTGAGCCGAAGGCAGAGGCTTTAACCCACTGAGCCACCCAGGTGCCCCTAAAGACAATGTTTCTTTATTAATTTTGTTTAGGTGATCTATTTAAGTGGGGTATTAAGGTTTCTTACTATTTCTCCCTTTTTACATCTTTTAGTATTGCTTTGTATATTTGATTGCTTTTATGTTGGGTTCATAAATATGTTATATCCTTTCCTTGGACTGACATTTTTATTAATATGTAAAGCCCTTTATATTTCTGTACCAATGACGTAGGTTTTTCCCTCCCTTCAGTTTCAGTGTGTATATCCTTATATCAGAAGGGAATTTCTTACAGACAACATATAGACGTATTTTTTTTAAAATCCATTCAACTACTCTTTTTTGATTGGAGAACTTAGGTATGTACTTACTGACATTTTTGTAGTTCCTCTGTGTTCCCTTATTTCTTATTCTCTTCCTTTGTGGTTTGATGACTTTTCTTGGTATTTTTCGAGTCCTTTCTCATTATCTTTTGTGCAAATATTATAGGTTTTGCTTTGTTATTACCATAAGGCTTACAAAAAGAATTTATTTACAGCAGTCTTTTAATTTGATAATAACTTAAGTTCAAATACATTTTGAAACTATATTTTCACAACACATTTTAGTTTTGATGTCATTTTTTACAACTTTCGTCTTTTAACCTTCATACTGCTTTGTGATTAATCTACTACCTTTATTTTATACTTCCTTTACCAGTATGATTGATGCTTTTATATGTTTTCTTGTTACTTAATTAGCACCCTTTCTTTTCAGCTTAAACAATTCTCTTTGAGGTTTTTATCTAAGGCTGATTTAGTAATGAACTCCTTTAGATTCTGCTTGTCTGGAAAAATCTCCTTAACTTTACTGGACATAGTATTCTTGGTTAGAAATGCTTTTATTTCAGTACTTTGAATATATCATAACCTTCCCTTCTGGCCTATAGTTTCTCTGGAAAAATTGGATAGTTTATTGAGGGTTCCCTTGTATGTAACAAGTTATTTTTCCATTGCTCCTTTTGAGGTTCCCACCTTTTCTCTAATTAGGTGTTTGAGTTTGGGTCTCTTAGGTTCCTCTTATTTGGAATCTGAGCTTTCTGGAACTGTATGTCTGTTTCTGTCCACAGGTTAGGGAAGTTTTCAGCCACACTTCCTTTCCCCTGTAATTGGGCCCACCACTTTGTCCTGCCAGCCATCTGAAATCTCAGTCACTTGGCTGTGGCAACACCTCCTTCAGGCTCAGAAATACAGTCCAGAGTGGCACTTTTCCAGCCATGAATGCCCCCTTGTACCCCACCTGTATCCCTCCCCAAATGCTGTCACTTTTTATATTCTGACTTTGCTACATTTGCTGCTCCAACTCCCCTCACATAGAGACAAAGGACACAGATCCTGGCATGCACTGCTCTGGGGTGGGGGTGGCAGCCTCCTAGGTCCTCTCGTTTTGGTGTCCACCTCGGCCGTTATGTCTTCAATTAAGTTTTCAGCCCATCTTTCTTTTCCTTCTGAGGCAACTGTAAGGCCAGTATCCACCTGCTTGATGTTGTCTTTTTTTATCTATCATCAATTTTGTTCCATTCTTTTTGCTCCTCTGATGGGAGTTTCTGTCGTGTCTTAAAGTTGACTGACAGTTTCTTCTGCTTCGTCTAATCAGTTGTTAAACCCCTACTATGTTTTTATTATTGAAGTTATATTCTTCAGCTCAGTGATTTGTTTAGTACTTATATTTTCTCTTTGTTGAAATTCTGTGTTCAACCATTCTCAAGTTTGGTGAGCACCTTTATGACCATTACCTTGAATTCTATCAGGTAATTTACCTCTACTTAAGATTTTTTTTCCTGTGGTTTACCTTGTTCTTTTGTTTAGAATATACCCCTCTGTGCTGTTTCTGTGTATTAGATAAAACAGCCATCTCCCCCAGTCTTGAAGGGTTAGTTTTGTGTACGATGAAACTTACCATTCAACTGTGCCCTGGCTCTTGGTTATCTCTCAAATTAGTGTGATTGTCCAAGTAGCCTATTTTATTTTTAATAGCTCCTAGTGGTTGATATTGTGCCAAGACCTGCCAGTGTTCCAGAGTATAGGATCTCAGTAATCACTTAGATTCACGCTCATTGGAAGCCAGGCTTGCCGGCAGCCACCTCCCCCCCCTTTTTTAGGGTTACAGGGAATGAAGAATATTTATCCACCTGAATAGCAGAAGAATGAATAAGGGAACTCCTTGTTGTCACACATACACATGACCTCCATCATATATGCATTTCAGTTGGTGAACCCTAGGCCAGAAATTTTTATTCAAATATTTCTGGATTCCTACTATTATGTAATATTTTTAAGCAAGGAAAAGTTTCTTACTGAAAGGAAATTTCTGAAGAATAAGGGAAGGGATGTACAAATCAGTAAGTTATACAGAACACTCTTTAAATCATAATTACATTTTCATATCTTCACTGTAATATAGAACACAGTCCCTTGCAGACCTGGCTAATTTTTTTTTTTAAGATTTTTTATTAGAGAGGGTGCATGCAAGCAAGGGGAGGGACAGAGACAGAGGGAGAGAGAATCTCAAGCAGACGCTCCATGTGCAGCACTGAGCCTGACATGGGGCTCCATCTCACAACCCTGAGATCATGACGAGCTGAAATCAAAAAGTAGGTCGCTAAACCAACTGAGCCACCCAGCACCTCACCTGGTTCAGATTTTAAAATACCAAATACATTTTTAATTTTTCACATAAGTGTTTGGAAATTACTTTTATATACTTAAAATGAAATTATTAATTTTGTACAGTAGTAACTGAACACTAGGAAGACGAAGACAGGCGAATAAATGCAGTTTTCTCAAAGGTGCAGTCTGAAAAGTTCATTCTACCATATACACGAATGGGTTTCTTTCCTAGAAAAGTCAAAGGCTATCAGGAGTGGAGATATGTAAAAAGCTTTCTTGAGGGAAGTAGGGTGATACCCTTTATGCACTCAGTTTTCTTTCCCTTTGCCACATTCATATTCTTTTCCTGCAGTCCTTGTCCACATGCTGTTTCTAAACAACTGATGATACTGCTGTCTCTATAGGAGTTTTTGTTCAGAATATCAAGTTCTGCAATGGCCTTATCAGAAGTCATTTTAGCCAGTGTGCAGACAACCTCTGGGTTATTAAGGATCTTAGAGTAAAGTACAGAAAAGTTAAGAGCCAGCCCCAAGCGGATTGTGTGTGTGGATTGCATTTCTTTTTTGCTTTTAACAAAAGCCACTTGGTATGCTCCTTGGAAACTGTCACTTGCATTTAATCATCACCATTTGCAGCTTCAAATTGTACTAGGAATAATCTCCCTTCATTTTCAGATAGAAGGCATTACTCTACTCTCTGGTTGTACTGGCTTCAAATACTTATCCAACAATTTCAACACCATGAGGCATATGGACTCCACTTTGTCCCAATAGTCTTTTATCAGCTGCAACTTTTTGTAGGAGGATCTGTTTTCTGATCATTGCTGGAGAGAAAGCACTGAATAGATTGTCTGTGCTGACTATGTTTGTGTAGGCCACTGAAAGCATGTTGCACTCCCTGTTGGACAGCTTGGTGCCTTATTTCATCACTGCCTTCAAGGAGGTGGCTATGTCATTGTAGTGTTCTTCTTACTTGGCAGCCTCAGCTTCTGTGTCTGCTCTGTCTTCTTCTTGGGAATAGGGAGAGAAGAGTGGGGGAAATTAAGTAGAGGCATGCAGATGGCGTTCATCTGCCTTGGCTGCAGCCTACGTCTCACCACTTGGATCTGCTTTTGGTTTTACCTGAGGATCCCTCCAGTCTCATCCTTTCCTGGAGCCAAGGGGCGGGGCACCACCAGAGGGAAGCTTTTAAAGTATCCAAATATAGGAGGCAGTCCAAGGTGGCAGTAGAGGAAAACCTTGAATTCATGTTCACCCCCAGACACATCTATTTACACCTACATTTAGAGCAATTCCTCTTGAAGAAGGTGATATTTGTTCAGATTTCAGTTCTATCTATACAACAGTGGAGGGACCACATAGAGAAAAGTAGGAGAGATATGGTAACAGAAACCCCATCCCCAATGCAGAAACCTGCAGTAGGGAGGGTTATCAGTGGGGGACCCACACCCAGACTGCCTTGCCCTGGGACACAACCAAAAAACCAACAGCTCGAAGGGCAACTAGACTGTAATTGAAGGAAATCTACTTATTAATCCTGGGCTATCTGCCAGAACAGCTAGGAAATGCTGGAACTCAGTCCTGTCAACAGAGACAGGATCCAGGCATTCTAGCCTGCCTACCAGGGCTAGACCACTGTGCCCTGAGACTCTAGCTGATGTCAGGTAGTCCCAGCTCGTGTCTGCTTGAACTCTACCCAGATGCTGAGGCAGCCCCAGTGCAGCATGCTCTGGCAAGCCTGCCAGCACTGCACTAGCAGTGGCCCCAGGGGATGCCCCGAGACAAGACAACAGCTTCGAGATGGGGAGAGGTAGGTAACTGTCCTGCCGAACTCCAACACAAAAAGGCCAACAGGAGGAGGAGACAGAGGATTCACTTCCAAACAAATGGAAAAGATAAAATGCCAGAAAAAAAAATCCTAATGAATTGGAAGTAAAGAGTTAAAAGTAATGATCATTAGTATGCTCACAGATCAGAAAGAAGCAATCAGAGCTGAAGGATACAATAAATGAAATGAAAAATAAACTAGAGAGAATCAACAGCAGATTAGATGATATGCAACAGTGGTAATCACCTATGAGGACAGCGAAAATAAAATCAATCCATATATACATATCTATCTATAGACATAGCCTCATCTTAATAAATGCTTAAAAGAAAATAAATTCTTTTTAAGAGACTTGTGGCACACTACCAGGTATAATGACATTTGACTTACCTTTCCTAGAACAAGCCGCTTCTTGCCACGTATTTTTAACTAGACTTTTTGTCAGTGCTGAGCTGTGAGAATTCTTTATAAGGTCCTGTCTAGCATAGTTTCAGTAGGGGCATGTGACTTTTCCCCCTGGAACCTAGTAATTGTACAATATTCATGGATATTGCAAAATGAGGTCTAGGTCCCAGAACCAAGAGAAAAATATTCCAGAGCTAAAGTACATCTATTTTATTTACAAAGATTTTTCCTTGTCACTATCTTGACTCTCAAAAGACCTATCCCACACCCAACGAAACACACAAAAACAGTAAATGTGTTGTGTAGTAGTTGGACCTGCTGTTCTTAGTGTATGACAAACAACTCCCATCCTGATGCCTACAGGCAAAAGCTCTGAAGGATCTCACCTGTTAATTGATAGCTATCCATTTTAAGTATTCAGCCACTTGATTTTGTAGTGTTCCTATGGTTCAAAAGTGAATGGTGTCTGATATCTAGAACATTCATTTGAACCAAAAGGTAGAGTAACAATTGTACAGAAGGTAAGAATATAATTTAGGTTATGATGGAACACATTTTGAATGTCTAAGAAGTAGACATTATCTTTTGAAACAGAGGCATTTTTTCTAGTTTTAAATACTAGGAAGATAAGTTTGTTGGCAGTGTTGCACTTTTTCTTGTGACATGCAGATAGATGCTGTTAAAACTGAAGACTTTGTTGGTGGTGTTGCTACTTTAGAAGAGATGAACTTGGAAATTTTGTTACAAGTTGATGATTTAATACTATCAATGCAGACATTGAGAAATGTATTCTAATTTTTGTGTCAGTAATAGAAAATACAATAGCATTCCTAGTATTAAGATGATTCTATTTGAATGACTTCATGAGTTTTCTTAAAATGAGTCCTTTATAAACCCTTTTGGTAAAAAAACTTACCTTAGAATAAGTATTACTTACTTATGAACATGTATGTAGCAAAAAAATTTACTTAGGCTACTGGTTTGGTTCTTCAAAGGCACTTAGTTTTTTGTTTATTTATATTTTGTGGTCACTGGAGATAATTGAAACAGTCTGGCGGGCAGAGCTGTTCGCATTTGTGTATATTTATTGATAGTTTAAGTAAATGGAAACCTAGTTGGATTCTCTTCATGGTATTTCTGTTCCTCTTTAGATAGTTTACTAGTAACAATTATAAGTTCAAAAACTAAACTAAAAACTTTGAGAGTAGAGATTTGCCTTATTTTTTTCATTAACTGCAACACTGGGGATATTAACTTACTTATTGTAATAATGCAAAAATATTGGCTAAATTATAGTCAAAATTGGTAGGGCAGACAACTAAAGATTTAATAGTAGCTTAATCTTTTTTCCTATATGGACCCTGGCAGAGGGAAGCTATGTAACTCTTAATAGTTAGCAGGTAATTTTTACTCCTAGGAAGAAAGCCACTTAAGCCAGTGGTTTCTGGTGCAGCCATTTCTGTGCTCATGTCCTTTCTAGTTTGGACAGCTTTATTTTTTTAGCTGCACCTTGCCTGTTGCTTAAATTCAGAGATAAGAGGAAGTTCCCAGGGAGAGTATTTTAAGTTGGAAAAATTATGTGGTGAAGTCCTCCTTCTTACTTTTTAATATGGCCAATTTTTGATGAAAGTCCAGGATTCTATTTTGTTCCTTTTCGGAGGATTTTCCCTTCATTGTTTGGTTAAATGTTAGGGTGTTTATTTTTATTAAGAGAGCTCTCCAATGGCTTTCTCAAACTCCAGTTTTACAGTGTATAGGAAATTGGGTGGCAGCTGATTACCGAGTCTCTTACATAGCATATTTAGTTGCCCTTTTTTCTGTGATCTCAACTATACCAAAGCATTGCTGTATCTCAAAGAAAGACAATTTCCCATGGATCTGTATCATGGATGATTAGAGCAAGAGTCATCGGGATCAACAATTAATACATCCCCAGTGATACCTAAGCCTGCTCATGATAATTTTAAAATAATGTGGCTTTTCAGAAGATATTCTTGGACATAAATATTGGTAACCACAGAACCTAAAATTGAAAAAACCAAAAAGGCTCAATGAGCCCAAGGAAAAAACATTTCATAACCACATAGAATCTAGTATAATGGATAATGTATAATAGAATAGAGATTGTTGAGGTCATTTGTGAAACAGGGAGACTATTTTTTTTCTTTTTTGTGTTCTTCCCTGTCACTAGCTGTGTATGTAGGGTGGGGGGAGTGTGTCCCTGGATTTGGGGTAAGCTGTCTGTGTATACACAGACAGCTGTGTATACAGGGGGTAAGCCTCTGTGTATACCACGAGGGGATATTAAGAATTATATTCTACACCTTGAGAATGACCTGCATGTTTAACAGCCTCTGAGCATTCTGCTGCGGATGCTTACCTGTCCTTCATGACTGAGCAGTGAGCCACCTGCACGAAAACCTAAGAATTTACCACACTGGGAGAAGGCAGCCAAGACTCTCTGTATAATTAACATATAGGGGGGGGGAAAGAAAAAAATTCCTCCCATTTCTATAATGTTTTCTTTCATTTCCTCCCTTATATTGAGGAGATTGTGCAAATTAATCTGTAAATCCCTTCAGGAGAAAGCACTCTAATTTTCTTTTAAGAACCTCTATTGTTACATAAGAATATCTCTAGGGAACCCCAAGGCAACAGGTGATAATAAAAGAAAAAGATTTTTTAAAGTTATGCTTTTTACCAATGAAAATTAAAAGGTGTTAAATACACTTTAAGCATTTTCTTAAATTCAGGAGTTGAGCATCTGTTTGACTTCCTTTCTAGAAGCTTTTTATGGCCATTTCTTCTCTTTCGGGTAGCAACATGAAAAGCTTTGACATTATTAAACCTGCTAAAGCTAATTCCCAAGTTTAGGACTTACCTAGTAAGCTGACTAAAGAATAGTTTCCCTTTTGATTAGAGTCAATTATATAGAAACTTCTCATCTGAGTTTTAATATCTTAAATTTATCATTTTTATTCAAGAGTCTAAAGTAGAATGCTTTCTGTAACCTCCAGGCAGAGAGATTATAAGCAAGATAAGCAGTAAAATCAAATTCTTGTTGTGTACTGAAAGCCTCACATGTTTGAAAATGTTTTATCATACAAGCTGCTATTCTGAATGAAACACAATAGTGGATGTAAAGTTTGCATTCCTTTAAATTCTAATTTGCCATTTTCAAATGCAACTTACTTGTCTTTCACATTTAAACATGCTTGTTCCATCACATATCAAGTATTTTTACAATATATTGCGAAAATGTTGATAGGTTCCTAGGACTTTGCAGTTGGTAAACATTCATGCAGTGGGTTTTTATCTCCTAAGAGTTATAATGGATTGACAGTGATTAGTATGAAAAACATTGTCCTTTTTAGCACTGTCATTTTACTTCTCAAAAAGTCAGTATTATAGGATGGCATATGTATGTCTACGTTCCAAATGTGGTCAATACATTTTAACAACACAAGCTATACAGAATTTTAATGGACCTCTGAGTGAGCATTGATGAAAGAGCTCACAGTTTTGTGATCAAGGTGATTTTCTATGAATTGTGGTTGTTTTTTTAATAGGACTTAGAGAACTTGCCTCAGTTGTACTTATGAATCTATTTCATTGTACACAATTTTTTAACCATATACTGTATTTTTGTACCATGATTTAAAGAACATTTCTGTTAGTGGATATTTAGTTGATACTCAAGGTAAATTTAAACTCCCTCAAGCCCCATCCACCTTAACATGAAAAGGAGCAGAATCTGGGCACCATAAAGGGCACGTGGCCTCAAAAAGTTCCAGTTCCCGAGCCCACCTCTGCCCTGGGGCACATGCGTGTGCAGACACACACACAAAGTGCCACAGTGTAAAACAACAACCAGCCTATAAAGGAGCTAGTCCTAGAACTCTGCCGAACGGGGAGCTGCTGAGACTCTCACCTGGTGGAAGGGCTGACAGTCTACACTTCTCTACCTTGAGAGCATAGACCAGTGTACGGCACCATCAGCAGCCTGCCACCTTGGTGATTCCTGTGCCCTTAGCCCCAGCTGTATGACCAAAGCTGCCACGGGACCATGGACACTGGGACAGTCTGGAGTAGGATTCACCATAGTTCCAGACTTTGTGCCAAGGTGACACAGGTGCAAAGCCTCACAGAACACTCCAGGTCCTACCATTTTGGATTTAGATGGCTTGTTAAGGCACCCCTGGTACAGAATGCTCTAGTACCACCTGGCCAAAGTCATCTTTGGATCCAGCCATCAGGGTACCCCCTGTATAGAGTGTCCTAGGAACACCCAACCCATGCCTACCACAGTTGGGACCATCCCACAAGGAACCCTCCACCCCACTCCACTTTAACTTCAGCTGTCCTGCCAGAGTGCTTTCAGCATATGAATTCTGGGAGCCCCCGGCCTGCACCCACTCATCTTTACCTGGCTCACAAGGCTGCCCAGTGTGTATAGAGCCACAGCTCCAACCAACCAGTAAAAAATCCATCAAGGACCTAGAGTCTACATAGAGGATACCCATCTGTGAGACCATTCCTTTAAGTTTAAAAGACAATAAGACCAAGCCTCAGAAAAAGAGCAAAATGAAATGGAGATAAGTGCTATGCCTGATAAAGAATTTACAGTAATGATTGGGAAGATGCTCAGCAGGCTGGAGAGAAGAGCTGAAGAACTCAGTGAGACTTTCAATAGAGAGAATATAAAACAGAACCAATCCGAGGTTAAAGAAGACAATAACTGAAAAAATACACTAGAGAGAATCAACAGGACATTAGCAGGTGCCTAAAAATGTAACAGTCATCTGGAAGATAGGGCAATGGAAAGCACCAAAGCTAAACAGCAAAAAGAGAAAAAAAATTTAAATGACATAATAGGTTGAGGGATCTCCTAAACATTAAGTGAACACAAATTGACATTATAGGGTCCCACATAAGAAGTGAGAAAGAGGAATCAAACTTATGTGAAGAACTAATGGCTGAAAACTTCCCTAACCCAGAGGAGGAAATAGATATCCAGGTCCAAGAAGCACTGAGAGTTCCAAACAAGATAAACCCAAAGAGGTCTACCCCACCACATATAATTAGTGTCAAAGATTAAAGAGAATTTTAAAAGCAGCAAGGGGGAAGCCAAATATTATGTGCAAGGGAAACCCATAAGATAACTACTTTTTCAACAGAAAATGTGTAGGCTAGAAAGGTGAAGTATGACATATAAACAGCAAGTTTATTATTCAGAATTGATGAGGGACTAAAGGAGTTTGTCACCACTAAACCAGCCTTACAAAAATGTTAAGGGTACATCCTTAAGTGGAAAAGAAAATGCCATCATGACACTTAAAATTATTACCAAAAAGATATAAAAGATGACAGTAAATACATAAAATGTAGAGAAGTAAAAAAAATTAGACTGTATTTGAACTTCAACTTAATGTAGACTACCAAATATTTAGTATGTTATATATAAACCTCAAAGTAACAACAAATCTGACAACTTAAGGAATATACAATTGAAGAAAGCCCAACATAATATTACAGAACCTCATCAATCACAAAGGAAACAAGAAGAAAGGAACAGGATTTTTGTTTGTTTTTTGGGGTTTTTTGGTGTGCGTCCATCTGGTTTTTCCAGGATGGTTTATTGAAAATATTCCTTTCTTCACTGGCAACTTTGTCAGAAAAGAAAAAGATGGAGGAAGGAAATAACTAGAACAGGATAGAAAGATGCCTATGGGGATACCTAGAGGTAGTATAATACAGACAACCCTGTTCTGATGGTCACACAGACCGTCAGGTAAAAACTCAATAGAATATACATACACAAAATGCACATGAAACTGGTGATACTCAAAATTGATAAAATCAGATTTTAGCTGTAATATTATACTTATACAGTATGTGACCATTGGAAGGGACTAGGCAAATGGTGTATGAGACTGACTGACTATTTTGTAGTAATACGGACCAAATTTTTTTTTTATTCTTTGCCCCAGGGGTACAGGTCTGTGAATCATCAGGCTTAATACGGACCAAAATTATCTGTGAAAACATTCTAAAATGTAATACTTTTAACAAAAATAACTTTGAAAATAATTGAATCCTTGAGGTGAAATCCAGGAAATATAAGAAAATATGTGTTAATGACCAAAAGAGACAAATTCTCAAATCAAGCACTGTTAAATAAACAAGCAACTATTTGAGGAAAATTATTACTATCCTACTCAGTGATCTCATTCGCTAGACTAACCTTTTAAAATGGCCCAAAAGGAACAATACAGGGTAAAGAGGTCAGTGGAAGTAGTTGACTTTCATGAAGAACTTGTGCATCTAAATGAAATGTACATAAATACAGTTGCAATAGAAAATGAATTAGAATTGTATTTCCACTGCAATTATTAAAATTTATCATTTAGACAAAATCTGGTCTGTCTTCAGAACATATATAAAAATGCCTGGGAAAATGATTGTACAACTTCCCATGGGAATTAATTAATTTTTTAAATTTTACACCCCTTCATGAGAATTTTTTTTTTAGATTTATTTATTTATTTGACAGAGAGGAGAGAGATCACAAGTAGGCAGAGACAGGCAGAGCGAGAGGGGGAAGCAGGCTCCCCGCTGAGCAGGGAGCCTGATATGGGCCTCGATCCCAGGACCCTGAGATCATGACCCGAGCCGAAGGCAGAGGCTTTAACCCACTGAGCCACCCAGGCGCCCATGAGAAATTTTTAAAAATATCTATCACCACATCCTTGGGGATGCAACAGGAAGACAGATGCCCATTCAATATAAAATAAATGTTATATCTTTCAGATGTGATTAAAAATGACACTAACAGCTTTGAAGGTAGTAGTCTCTCTCTTTTCCTAATGTGTTCACTCACAGATGCAAATGTTCCATCATAGCAGAAACATACACTTAGATGGGAAATACTGCAAATTGCTTTAAACACGCAGAATGTATCAAAAACGTCCTTCCTCATTCATTTTATTAATTTGTTCGACAGAGAGATAGCGTATGTAGGCAGAACAGCAGAGAGAGGGAGAAGTAGACTTTCTACTAGGCAGGGAGCCCGATGTGGGGCTCGATCCCAGGACTCTGGGATCATGACCTGAGTTAAAGGCAGCCGCTTAACCAACTGAGCTACCCAGGCACCCCCTCATTCATGTATTTTAAAAAGAGAACCTCACATCTGGATGGATTGCTTAATTACCTATTAATACTTTTCCTAAACTGTGTTTGAAAATGAGAAGAGGCCCAGATGTATTAGTGATGCAGCTCAGAGTAATGCACTCCTTTTTAAAAAATATATTGTTATATTTTGCAGAATGCTTTCACCTAGGTTACCTCATTTGATTGTTACAACCTTCCTACTGTTTAGGAAAAGGAGACATACACAGAATTAGTGGTTTATAGCAGGTGACACTAGCAGAGCTTAAATCCGGCGTTTTTTCGATGTACTACACTCTATGGTAGCACTTTGTTTTCCATAATGAACAATGCTATAAGCTTGTGGTAGGCAGAAAATGGTTTATCAGAGGTGTCCACTTCTGGTCTTTAGATCTGGGAATATGTTAGATTGCATGGCAAAAGAAATTGTTTTTAATTTGACTACATTTAGGATCTCGAGATGGGAGATTATCCTGGGTTATCTCAATAAATTTAGTGTAATAAAATTTAATAAATTTTTTTAGAAAAAAAAGGCAGTAGAGTCACAATCAGGTTTGTTGAATGGAAACAGATCTTTCTGAGTGGGGCCACGAGTCAGGAATACAGGTGGCCTCTAGAAGCTGAAAAAGGCAAGAAAATGGATTCTTCCTTGGAGACTTCAGAAAGAGTATATACCAGCTGACACTTTGATTTTAGCCCAGTGTAACCCATTTCAAACTTCTGACCTCCAGAACTACCAGATAATACATTTATGCGGCTCTAAGCCACTACATTTATGATAGTTTTTTCCAGTCCCAATAGGAAACCAATACAAACCTCTTGAGTTAATGCTTGTTAATAAATACCTCAATAATTTTGTTCTAGTTATAATATTCTGACAACAAATTTGCTTCATAATAGAAAATCATGAAAAAAACCTAAATTTTGATTTACTGTTTTTTGTGTTTCTCTTTCTCAGACTCCTTTCATTACTGAGAAAAAAAAGTTTTGGTTTATCATACCTAAGGGTATGTTTTGTACAATATTAATACTCTTCCAGACTTTTGGTTCCTTCTGGGTTTAAAAACAAAAAAGGATTATCCTTTCATTGTTGTATGACTTGTTAGTGAATTATATGATTTCACCAACTTAGAATCCTACACCATATTGGCCTCTGCTGACACTAAGAACTTTATTGCTGAGTTCTTTATAAAGTGAGAGGTATTAATTTCATATTTATACACATGTTTAAAAATGTTTTACATTAAATTATTAACATGAGTTTTCTCCATGGGCCTCCATTATATTTTACCTATTTTTTAAAGTACTCAACAGGATAATTCTGGTCAGATCTATGTAAATACTATTAATATAATGATTGTATTACTATGAAACCATGCTTGGTTTCTTTTCAAAGCCCCCCCCCTTTTCTTAAACAATGATGTAGTATTTATTAGCTCAGTTTCTCATCTCTTAAAAAATATTCACCTACAAATTGTAGATAAAAATTATCCTTAATTTACAAATATTTTGTCAAGTGAAAAAGTTTATGCAAATATGTCTTTATCTGGAAAGAAATTATATAAAGACCAAAAGCATGGTGTATATTTGAAAAACATTTAAATTACTCTTGATCTCATGTATATAGAAAATATATCTGTAAGACAATTATCCTATTTAGGTTTAATTCATCAGATCATTTAATATACCAGCTGGCATGAACTTTTGTATTAGCCACCTGAGCATTTATCCATACTTAAAAATAATCAATGTAAGTATGACTGATTTACAAAAAACTGTACATATTTAATGTATGTAACTCTGAGTTTGGAGATAAATGTCTACCTGTGAAACCACCACCATAATCTATGCCATAAACACATCCATCACCTCTAAAAGTTTCCTCCTGCTGGTATTATTGTTAGTATTTATGATAACACTTAATATTGTACACTGAAAAATTAGCTAGAGGAGTAGCTCTTATGTTAACTAGAGGCACTGTTCCATATAGCAGATCTCTAAGACTTATTCATCTTGTCTAACTGTACCCTTTGACTAATACCTTCTTCTTTTCCTGAGGCAGTGTTGATTCCTTACTCATATACTATGCATATCTTTCAAGCATCAAAAGAATAACCCGGTGTTAAATTACTGTATCTGTTTCATGCTGTTTACCTTCAGTTGTCTTCTTTGCTTTTATGAGCTGTACTCTAAATCAACGCACTTAAATAGACTTATAAATATCTCCTTGCCTACTCATCCAGAACTCATTATTTATGTTGAGAGAATAGTGAAGCTCTGGTTCATCGACATTATGATTTATAACACTTTGAGGAAGGAAGGAGATTACAGTAACTTCAACTTGTTACTGTAGAGCATGTTTTTTTTTTCCAAATAGACCAATGTTTTTGCAGATAATGCTTTTTTTTGTTTGTTTTTCCCTCACAGAGCTTTGGATACTTAAAACAGTTCTTTGTTTATGGATCCCCATCTTTTTATTTTTATACTCCTGGAGTAACAGGATTAGATTTTATAACTTTCAATTAACTCCACATGCATGGAACTCAAGTCAATAATCCTGATGATATGGCCAGAATATTTGTACTTTAGTATCAAGGCTACATAATGTAGCAATTTTTATTGGGGAAAAATGTTTCAAGTATACAGAAACTCAAATAATATTTTAAAACGTATTATATTTACCTTGTATAGTCTCAAAGGAAAGATAATGATAAAATCATAGTATTAAGCAAATTTAAGTCCAATAACTAATAAATAATCTTAGCATTCTGTTTTGTATATTTTGTGTTTTGAGTTTTTCACTATATTCATAGTGACAAATGATAATGCTGAGAGGGCTGTAAATTGAACACGCCACAGGAATCCATGTGTTCCATAAAGGTATCTATTGATTATACAATACTGCACACATTTTTACCTTATTAATTTACAAGTTGTTTCAATGCAGATTTCCCTGTATCAGAGTAATCTGAGTTAAATAGATGCCTCCATTAACTAGATAGATCTGAGGCATTTTCTATGCCAGGGTCCATCCAAATTAAGGGCTAAATTTACATTTTAATTTTCAAAGGAGAACACAGCTTAAGTTTGATTATCTATTAATGTAAGTTGCTCACTCCAAATGCCATGTTTAAGAAATAAATTTTAAAACCTGGTTATATATATATACAACCACATGACTTTTCCCCTACAAAAGATTTCTTTAAATACTATTTAAGAAGGGAGGGGCAAAGTGGCAGAGGAATAAGAGATCCTATTTCAACCAGTCCCCTAAATTGAGCTAAATATCTACCAGAGCACTCTAAACACCCATGGAATCAGCTTGAGATGTAAGATTACACACTTCTGGATCTCTACAGGGGCAGACAATCATCAGTGGAGAGGGTGCACCTTGCCTGGATCGTGGTTGATACATTCATCCATACATCCCCTCAACCACCTCTCACCAAAATGACTAGGAGGAGGAACACCCAGCAGAGGAAAAATTCAGAGACTGTGACCTCTGCCACATAACTGCTGGATATGGACATAAAAAATATGTTGGAAATAGAATTCATTTTAACAATTATCCAGGCAATGGCTAGGTTGGAGAAGACCATTAGTGGCAATGGAGAATCTCTAATGGCAGAGGTGAGAGCTGATCTGGCAGAACTTAAAAATGCTATTGATGAGATCCATTTTTAATCTACATACTTTAACAGCTAGGGTAAATAAGGCAGAAGATTGAATTAGTGATCTAGAAGACACGCTGATAGAAAACAAGGATCAGACGGAGGCTGGAATAAACAGCTTAGAAGCCATGAAAACAGAATTAGGGAAATAAATGATGCCATGAAATATTCCAATGTCAGAATTATTGGGATTCCTGAGGGGGTTGAGAAAGAAGATGAGAATATATAGTTGAACAAATCCTAGATGAAAATTTCCCTGATCTGGGGAATGGATAAAGTGTTCATGTCCTAGAGGCAGAGAGGACACCCCCCAAGATCAACGAGGGTACAAACACCGCCAGACATGTGATTGTGAAATTCATGAATCACAAATTCAGAGAACATGTCTTAAGAGCACCTAAGGGGAAGAGATTCCTTATGTACAGAGAGGACCATCAGAATAACGTCGGACCTGTCCACAGAAACCTGGAGAGCCAGGAAGGGCTGGCAGGACATATTCAGGGTGCTAAATGAGAAGAATACGCAACCAAGAATACTTTATCCAGCAAGGCTGACATTCAGAATGGATGGAGAGATAAAGAACTTCCAAGACCAGCAAAGTCTAGAACATTATGTGAGCACCAAACAAGCACTACAAGAAATATTAAGGGGGGTTCTATAAAAGAAGAAAGACCCCAAGAGTGACATAGAACAAATTTATAGAGACAATCTATAGAAACAAGGACTTCATAGGCAACATGATGACAATTAAAACTTATCTTTCAATAATCACTCTCAATGTGAACAACCTAAATGCTCCCATAAAATGGCACAGGGTTGTAGACTGGATCCATCCATATGCTGTCTACAAGAGACGCATTTTGAACCTAAAGATACATCCAGACTGAAAGTGAAGGGATGGAGGACCATCTTTCATGTCAATAGGCCTCAAAAGAAAGATGGGGTAGCGATTCTCATATCAGATAAATTAGATTTTAAGCTCAAGACTATAGTTAGAGATACGAAAGGACACTACATTATTCTTAAAGGGTCTATCCACCAGGAAGATCTAACAACTGTAAATATTTGTGCCCCCAACATGGGAACTACATAAGCCAACCGTTAATCAAAATAAAGAGTTATATTGGCAAGAACATGTTAATTGTAGGGGATCTTAACACACCACTCTCAGCAACAGACAGATCATCTAAGCAGAAAATCAACAAAGAAATAAGAACTTTGAATGACACATTGGACCAGATGGACCTCAACAGATATATACAGAACATTCCACCCTAACACAACAGAATACTCATTCTGCTCGAGTGCACATGGAACATTCTCCAGAATAGACCACATACTGGATCACAAATTGGGTCTCAACCAATACCAAAAGACTGAGATTATTCCCTGTATATTCTCTGACCACAGTGCTCTGAAACTTGGAAGGAATTTAAACACTTGGAAGCTAAAGACCATCCTGCACAAGAATGTTTGGATCAATCAGGAAATCAAAGAAGAACTTAAACAATTCATGGAAACCAATGAGAATGAAGACACGTTGGTCCAAAACCTATGGAATATGGCAAAGGCAGTCCTAAGGGGGAAATACATAGCCATCCAAGCCTCACTCAAAAAATATAAAAATCCCAAATACACAAATTCTCTTTACACCTTAAAGAACTGGAGAATCAACAACAAATTAAGCTAACCCCATGCACAAGAAGGGAAATAATTAAGATTAGAGCAGAGATCAATGAGTTAGAAACTATAGATACAGTAGAATGCATCAACGAAACTAGAAGCTGGTTCTTTATAAGAATTAATAAGATCAATAAACCACTGGCCAAACTAATCCAAAAGAAAAGAGAAAGGACCCAAATTAATAAAGTTATGAATTAAAGGGGTGAGATCATGACTAACACCAAGGAAATAGAAACAATCCATCAGAAATTATTATCAACAGCTATATGCCAGTAAGATAAGCAACGTAGAAAAAATGGATACACTCCTGGAAACTATAAACTTTTAAGACTGAAACAGGAAGAAATTGACAACCTGAATAGATCAATATCTAGTAACGAGATTGAATCAGTGATCAAAAACGTCCCAAAAAACAAGAGTCTAAGACCTGATGGAGTCCCTGGGGAATTTACCAAACATCCCCAAACTAGGCAAAGACCCAACAAGATCCTAGCTAATAGGATCCAACAGTACATTAAAAGGATTATTCACGGTGACCAAGTGGGATTTATCCCTGGGATGCAAGGGTGGTTCTACATTCACAAATCAATCAATGTGGTAGAACAAATAAGAGAAGAGAGAACAACCACATTGTCCTCTTAATCCATGCAGAGAAAGCACTTGACAAAATACAGCATCCTTTCTTGGATTAAAACTCTTCAAAATGTAGGGATAGAGGGAAAATTCCTCAACTTCATAAAATCCATCTAGAAAAAACCCACAGCAAGTATCATTCTCAATGGGGGAAAAAGCTTAGAACATTCCCACTGTAATCAGGAACACAACAAGGATGATGCCCACTCTCACCACTGTTGTTCAACATTGTACCAGAAGTCCTAGCAACAGTGATCAGACAGCAAAAAGAAATAAGAGGTACTCAAATTGGCAAAGAAGAAGTCAAACTTTCTCTTCACAGATGACATGATACTTTATGTGGAAAACCCAAAAGACTCCTTCCCCAAATTACTAGCACTCTTACAGGAATTCAGTAATGTGGCAGGATACAAAAATCAATGTACAGAAATCAGTTGCTTTCTTTTTTTTTTTTAAGATTTTATTTATTTATTTGACACAGAGAGAGAGATTACAAGTAGGCAGAGAGGCAGGCAGAGAGACAGGGAGAGGAGGAAGCAGGCTCCCTGCTGAGCAGAGAGCCCGATGTGGGCCTCGATCCCAGGACCCTGAGATCATGACCTGAGCTGAAGGCAGAGGCTTTAACCCACTGAGCCACCCAGGCGCCCAATCAGTTGCTTTCTTATACACTAGCAATGAAACTGTAGAAAGGGCAATTAGAGAATCGATTCCATTTACAAGAGCACCAAAAACCATGAGATACTTGGAATAAACCTAACCAAAGAGGTAAAGGAACTATACTCAAAAAACTACATAACACTCATGAAAGACATTGAAGAAGACACAGAAAGATGGAAAAGCATTCCATGCTCATGGATTGGAATAATAAACATTGTTAAAATATCTATACTGCCCAGAGCAATCTATACGTTCAATGCCATCCTGATCAAAATACCACCAGCATTTTTAAAGTGATAAAATTTGTATGGAACCAGAAAAGATACTGAATCACTAGGGAAATGTTGAAAAAGAAAAACAGGGCTGGGGGCATCATGTTGCCTGATTTCAAGCTTTATTACAAAGCTGTGATCACTAAGACAGCATGGTATTGGCATAAAAACAAACACATAGACTAATGGAATAGAGAGCACAGATATGGACACTCAATGCTACGGTCAATAATCTTTGAGAAAGCAGGAAAAAATATCCAGTGGAAAAATGTCTCTTCAATAAATGGTGGTGGGAAAATTAGACAGCTATGTATAAAAGAATGAAATTTGACCATTCTCTTACACATCACACAAAGATAAACTCAAAATGGATGAAAGACCTCAATGTAAGACAGGAATCCATCAAAATCCTGGAGGAAAACATAGGGAGTATCCTCTTTGACATCGGCCAGTGCAACTTCTTTCAAGACATGTCTCCAAAGGCAAAGGAAACAAAAGCAAAAATGAACTTTTGGTACTTCAAGATAAAAACCTTCTGCACAGCAAAGGAAACAGTCAACGAAACAAAGAGGCAATGCAAGGAATGGGAGAAGATATTTGCAAATGACACTACAGACAAAGGGCTGATATCCAAGATCTATAAAGAACTCCTCGAACTCAACACCCAAAAAACAAATCATCATGTTAAAAAATGGGCAGAAGACATGAACAGACACTTCTCCAGTGAAGATATACAAATGGCTAGCAGATACATGAGAAAATGTTCATCCTCATTAGCCATCAGGGAAATTCAAATCAAAACCATATCGAAATACCACCTTACACCCGTTAGAATGGCAAAGATTAACAAGTCAGGAAACAACAAGTGTTGGAGAGGATGTGGAGAAAGGGGAACTCTCTTTCATTGTTGGTTGGAATGCGAGTTGGTGCAGCCACTTTGGAAAACAGTGTGGAGATTCCTCAAAAAATTACAAGAGCTACCCTGTGACCGGGCAATCGCACTACTGGGTATTTACCTTAAAGATACAGATGTAGTGAAAAGAAGGGCCGTATATACCCCAATGTTCATAGCAGCAATGTCCACAATCACCAAACTGTGGAAAGAGCCCAAGATACCCTTCAACAGATGAATGGATAAAGAAGATGTGGTTCATATATACAATGGAATACTACTCAGCCATCAGCAAGGATGAATACCCAACTTTTGCATCGACATGGATGGAACTGGAGGAGACTATGTTGAGTGAAGTAAGTCAAGCAGAGAAAGTCAATTATCATATGGTTTCACTTACTTATGGAACATAAAGAAAAACATGGAGGGCATTATGAGAAGGAAAGGAAAAGTAAATTGGGGTAAATCAGAGGGGGAGACGAACCATGAGAGACTGTAGACTCTTAGAAACAAACTGAACTCTGAGAAACAAACTGAGGGTTTTAGAGGGGAGGGGTGTGGGGGATTGGTGAACCTGGTTGTGGGTATTAAGGAGAGCATGTATTGCATGGAGCACTCGGTGTTGTACATAAACAATGAATTTTGGAACACTGCATCAAAAACTAATGTATTTTATGGTGACTAACATAACACAATAAAAGAAATAAATACTTTTTAAATAAGTTTTAGTTATACACACAAGCCAACATACACGTACATATTCTAAGTGTTTTCCTTTATTATACTAGAAGGTTTAAAAAGTATCTGTAGGACTCTACATTATGTATTACACTTATTCAGCAACATCTTAATAGTTGTAAAGTATGGGATACAAGCAAGTCATTAAGTCAGTATTTTAGATGGTCTTCAGACAAGTGGAAATGTAAAATTCAATATGATGTACAATTTTCTTGGAAGAGGTAACCCAGCAATAGGGAGATAATGTCTGTAAATGTTAATGTACTCGACATAAAAAATCTGAATAAATCTGACAGAACTGGTAATCCATCAAAAAACTTCCAACAGATACAAGTCCAGGATCTGACACTTTACTAGTGAATTCTTCCCAACACTAAAACAATACTTAATACTAATTGTTCTCACATTCTTTCAAAAAGTAGAAGTGGGAACCTCCAAACTAATTTTTATGAGACCAGACTTACCCTGATACCAAAACCAGACAAGAATGCCACAAGAAAATAATAGGTCAGTATTCTTGGTCAAGAGATGCAAAAATCCTCAACAAAATATTGGCAAACCAAATACAACAATACATTAAAGGGATCATACATCACAATCAAATTGAATTTATTCCAGGGATCCAAGGATGGTTCAGTATCTACAAATCAATGTGACCACATAATTAAAAGATAAAAATTATAGGATTATCTCAGTAGGTGCAGGAAAACCACTTGACAAAATTCAACATTCATTTTCTATAAAAACTCTCAACAAAGTGGATAGAGAAGTTATGTGTCTCAACATAATAAAGGCCACATATAACATGTCCACAAATATCATACTTGTGAGAAAAGATGAAAAAATTTCTTCTAAGATCATAAAAAAGATAAGATTGCCCACCCTTCCCACTTTTATTCAACATATTATGAGAAATTGTGGTCAGAGTGATTAGTCAAGAAAAAGGGAAAACAGATTAGAAAGAAAGGAAAAAAACTGCCACTATTTGCAGATGATATGCTATTATACATAGAAAATCCTAAAGCACCAATAAAAGTTTAGAATTGAACAAGAATTCAGTAAAGTCACAGATTACAAAAATACAGAGAAATATTGTTTCTATACTGTAGTAATAAAGTATCAGAAATTAACAAAACAATCCCATTTCAATTACATCAAAGAATAAATGACGCAGGAGTAAATTTCATCAGGCAGGCGAAATATATATACACTGAAAACTGTAAGACATTGATGAAGGAAACTCAAGATGACATAATGGAAAGCTATTCCATGCTCATGGCTTTTCAGAATACCATTAAAATGCTCATTACTCTCCAGATTTGATGCAATCATTATTAAAATTTCAATGGCATTTTTCACACAACTAGAATCACAGAAGCCCCCTTATAGCCAAAGCAATCTTAAGAAATAAACCTGGAAGCATCACACTCCCTGATTTTAAACTATATTACAAAACTCCAGGAATCAAAACAATATAGTATTGGCATAAAAACAGATAGGAATAAATCCACATATAAATGAAATGGTCAATTAGTTTATAAAAAAAAGCAGCAAGAAAATGGGAATGGAGTAGTCTTTTCAGTAAATGGTGCTAGGAACACTGGACAGCCACATGGCAAAGAATGATACGCCACCACTACCTTACACTACACAAAAGTAAATTCACAGTGGATTAATTATAAGAACTGAAACCCTAAAACTCCTAGAAGATAATAAGGGCAGCTAGCTCCTTTGCTATCAGTCCTGATGGTAACTTTTTGAGGAAAGTATTAAAAGCAAAGGCAAGAATAACTGGGACTCCGTGAAACTAAAAAGCTTCTGTACAGCCAAGGCAAACAACAAAAGGACAGCTATAAAATGGAAAAACATTTTTGCATGTCATATCTAATAAGGGGTTAATATGTAAAATATATAAAGAACTCCTATAACCCAAGAGAAAAATTAATGTAATTGTAAATGAGTAGACATTTTCCAATTAAGACATACAAATGGCCAATGGTTGCATGAGAAGATGTTTAACATCACTAACCATTGGGGAAATACAAGTCACACTTGCAATGAGTTATCACCTTAAACCTGCTAAAATAGCAATGAGTTACCACCTTAAACCTGCCAAAATAGCAATTACCAAAACAAACAAACCAAACTGACCAATAAACACACCTTCAACAAAACAAGTGATATGGATAAAATGGAACCCCCATGCACCATCGGTGGAAATGTAAATCAGTGCAGCCACTATGGCAAACAGTATGAAGTTTCTTCAACAAATTAAAAATTAAACTACCATTCCACCTATGAGCATTCATTTAAAGAAAATGAAAACAGAGACAGATATATGTGTCCCCATGTTCTCTGCAGCATTCTTTACAATAGCAAAGACATAATACCTTAGTGTTGAGAGATGAAGGGATAAAAAGAATGTAGTGTGTAGATACAAAATATTCAGTTATGAATATGTACAGACCTTGGCAGCATTGTGTTAAGTGAAATAAGTCATACAGAAAAAGACATACCATACAATATTCCTTATGTGTGGAATCTAGAAAAATGAAATCAAAACCTGAGCTCATGGATATAGGCTGGTGATTGCCAGAAGCAGGGGTTATGGAGTGAGTGAAATGGTAAACGGGGTCCAAAGATTCAATTTTCCAGTTATGAAATGAGTAAGGCATGGGGATATAAAGTACAGCATGGGGACTATAGTTAATAATACTGTGTTATCTACTTGAGTGGATCATGTGTGTAACTGTATGGTAATGGAGATTAACTGGACGTATTATGCTTATATTTTGCTAATACACCAATGTCAAATCATTATATCGTACATTTGAGAGTAATAGGTCAGTTAAACCTAAATTTAAAAAGTTCACAATTGCTCAAGAAAAAAAACAAGGGCAAGAGTGAAAGAAAACTCTCACGTCTCTTTTTATAAAGACACTAGTTCTAGCTTATCAGGACCCCACTCTTAAAACCTCATTTAATGTGAACTAACTCTTGTAGGCTCTATTTTCAATTATCGTTATATTGGGAGTTAAGACTTCAAAATGGAAATTTTGGGGGGAGTGAAACAAATCACGGCGAAGCACCGAATACACAACTTCATGTACTTATTATTTTCTTTTATGCCATTATTGTGTGGAATTTAAGTAGAAAAATTATCTGGAAGTTTTGTTGACCCCCCCTTTTTTTTTTGTAGTTTTGTAAGTCAGAAGCAGCTGAAAAAGTTGGCTTCTTGTCATTATGTTTTGTATGTGTATTTTGCTTTTCTTCGTCTATCTTGCAGTGAGTTACTCGCTGATGAGTTGGCTGTTTTTTGTCTCCAATGGCGCATCTCAGGTCTAAGTGCCATCAGGAGGGGTGGGGGCTAGGCATTCCTTTCTCAACATGATGGAGTCCATTACTTTATTCCAACAGAAAATGTCAACAAATACAGCCCTGGAGAATAAAAAATGCATGTTGACACCTATAGGTCTTCTGTTGGACTAAACCAGCAATGTTGGTTCACATCACATTTAGAGCCACTGCTGTGTATGTGTGTGTGTATTTGTTTATTTTACACTTCTCGTTATGAAAATCTAGTGTATCTTATGTTGCAGCCCCCTCGGTCTTTGCCTGATAGAAGAGAGTGGATTCTCACTTGATCTCCCATGGTATTTAAAAATATCAAGTCTGANATTTTTAAATACCATGGGAGATCAAGTCTGAGACCTGTCTTCCAAGACCTACTTGTAGACCATGTGGAGTTCTGGGAGCCGCATGGACCTCGCTGGTTGACACAGTCACAGCGTGGAAATGGCAGCGTTTGCACAGTTCCTGCCAAACTAAGTGAACCTGGTATCTCCTTCCACTGCTCCTGACTTCTATCTTAGGATTAATCCTGTTACGTATAATTGGGCCTCTAGGTACTCCTAACCAGACCAAGATTATTCAGACAAGGCCATATGAGAAGGATCTGACCCTTAGCCCCACGACAAGGACCTCAGATCCTGTCTCTGTAACAGTTCCTTCCACTGTTAGCTCTTTGAGCTCTCGCAGACCAGGAGAAAAATTTTAAGACACCTCGAAGCCCTGGAACCAGGGCGTAGCTCTGCCCGGAGAAGGAGGCCATATCTAAAAACAGGACACAGACAAAAGCAGAGCCCTGGTTGCTATGTGTTCCCCTAATGATTCGTGGCAAGTCGTGGTGCCTCCTCGAGGCCTGCACTCCACGCACGATCTCACAACACCCATACCGGCACATAGTGAGGATGCAGACGTAACAGTAAATGTAAAGACGAAAAGGGGTTAAAAAAGACCTTGCCGTTTGTTCAAAGAATGGCAAGAATAATAAAGAATAACAAGAACAGAACCGCCCCCCCCCGCCCAGTGTCTACATACTCAGTCACCAGGAAACAAACTTGCAAACTACTGAAGCTTGNCCCCGCCCCCGCCCAGTGTCTACATACTCAGTCACCAGGAAACAAACTTGCAAACTACTGAAGCTTGGCTTGTGTGACTATGGCTACTATGTCTAACCATAAAGCCTATGTATTAATCATACTAGTAACCTGACATTTTCTCACTTCACTTATTTTTCCTTTAAAGAATACCTTATTATTCTACTTGTGGGAATTTCCTTAATCCTTTTCTAAGGAATAAGAACATGACTCACTTGTCCCTGTATACCTGGGGCAAGCCCATTAAGGGTCACACTTCTAAAAAATGGATAATCTATCTCTGTCATGATTGGGGGTTTGGTGCACGGAAAAAAACATAAAATGGTTTTCACTACTCAAAGCGCCTTGTATCTCTAAAAATAATCAATCTTAAAGATCATATTATTGTTGTTAGATCACGTACTACCTGACTCACTACCTATAAATAAAAACACTGGGACCAGCAGAGGAGAGATGCCTGCTTGGTGATCAGAAAAGATCTGTTGGCTCGCTCACTCCTTTCGCCGACACCGTCCCTCCTTCAGGGAGCCCTGGACCTGCTGGAGCTGGACGCCGGCAGTGGAGTATTGTGTGGCTCTGGGCAGGGAAAGAGGAAAATAGGAAATCTGATAATGGACAGGAAGGAATCCATCTACTTCATTTTGTTTGCATTTGTTATAAAGAGTTATAAGCCTAACAATTCCATCCATAGTTTTTTGGATTCACCATAAATGTAAATTTTGGATTCACCATAAATGTAAATTCACCATAGTTGAATTTACGTGAAAAGCATTTTCTCAAAATGACTTAGGCCTACTTTGCAGGGGAGGAGAGATAGGAGATACATGAATATTTTGTTGTTGTTACAATTTTTCAATCTATACTCAAATTCAGACTATGTTCACATGTATTCAGAAAATATTCAGAATGTATTTGAGGAAAATGTTATTTCTATTCCAACCTCCAGAGTTCTGTATATTAGCTACTAGACTTGAGAAGAGAGCAAGTTTTAGGGATCTGCTGTTATCCTCAGAAACCGTCAGAAGACTTTATTCCACCCACTCAGTCATGCTCTAGGTGGCTTTTAAACATTTTTAAGCTTATTCAGTAAGTCGTTGAGTGCTAAATGTATACGAGGCACTGTTACTTGTGCTAAGTAAGCACTTTTTATCTGTAATCACAGATATGCCACCTGCCTTTGAGAGATTTACAGTTTAGAAGGTGTTGCAGGGATGTAAAGAGAGCATGCAAAAAAGTTAGAAATTTTACAATAAATGCAACAGAAGGAGTACAAAGGAGAATGAGAAGACAAGTGCAATTTGAAAATTACATCTGAAGTTTGTGGTAATATAAGATGAGAAAGTTCTACAAAAAAACCACACCTGTTAAACTTCCTTAGACAGTAAAAGAGTATCTTCAGGTTTCATGGTCACCAGGACTGGTGGAGAGATGAAGAGGATTTCAGAAGGAGGAAGTTGAGCAGGCCAGGATCAGTTCTCTGGAGTAGTTAAGGTCTGGATATAGGCATGTTTCAAGAATTCTAGTTTATTTTATCTAATGCGTGGTGAAAGGCTACTAGTTATCAGACAGAATTGGCCAAATCAGGAGGTAGCAGCTTTGTTGTCACAACTATGCTAACATACATAAATTTAGTATTACATTTTTGGCACATTTCTGGACCTAATTTTATAACAAATTTTCTATCGTCTGTCACTTGGTCAAAAATTACCCAGTCAACTATGACATCAATCTGAGCTTGATATATTTCTTCAACCATATTTGAGTACCATACATATTTACAAATATTGGGGTGTTTCAGAACTTTGTAACGTTTGACAAAGGGGGAGATGTAATTCCTATGCAGGAATTTTCCATTCATTGTGATAGGAGAGTTGGCTTATTTGATACCAAAGAGAAATTGCAAAATTCTGGTAGCTAAACACTTTAAGTATAGTGAAGTGTGAGTTAGTGAAAAGTTACAAATTTGTAAAGTGAACCTAAGTGTCCCTTATTCTGTATTACCATGAAGAAGATATTCCAGAATCGAGAGAGGGGCAAGATGGGGAAGAAGTGGAGTCTGTTTCAACGGGTCCCCTGAACTGAGCTAAATATCGACCATATGAGCACCCATGAAATCAGCCTGAGAAGATTACACCCTTCTCCATCTCTGTGGAAGCAGAGCATCACCAGTGAGGCAAAGAGAGGTGGGAGCCCTCAGACTGATATCTGAGGATAAACAAAAGGGGGAGGGGGCTGCCAGAAGCGACACACTGAAAAGTAACACCCCAATAAGAAGGTGCCCTGTGCTTGGGGACCAGCATTAACTTGGAGTCTGGTTAAAAGCACTCAAAAAGAGCAAAAGGTTTTAAGGGGCAACTGGTGGAATTGGGGGGCTATGGGCACGGTCCTAAGCCTACGGTCCCAGGACAGTCACAGCCGGTGACCACCTGGGCCTGAGAGAACCTGGCGGAGGCCCCAGTCCATGGTCCCTGGGGCCCTCTGCTGCCTGGGCTGAGTGCACCCCTGCCTGCGCTTGAGAGAACTTGTTGTGGGCTCTGGCCAGAGGTCTCTGAACCCACAGCCATCTGCGACCTGCATTGCTGCTGGGTCGTGGGCATGGACCCCAGACAGCAGTCCCAACAGCAGACAGCACCAGGCTCCCCAGAAACAAGATCTCTTGCAGTCTTGGTGGCACAGGGGTGCAGAGACAAGCAGGGGCCTCTGAGATGGTGGCTGGAAGTGCGCACCGCCTGCGGGAGGTTGCAGTGTTCCGCAGAGTTTGCAGAGGGGGACTCTGTGTTCTGGACCATCTAGGGGGCAGCACACTGAGGCTTCTCTCAGAGGAAAAGGACTGGGGGTAGAGTTTTTGTTTTTGTTTTTGTTTTCACTAGCCCTCTGAAAAGCCTCAAAAAGCTGCCCAAGAACAAAAACCTCCAGAAACAAAAGCCTGAAAAACCGGTTTCCACAGAGCCCAGCCCCTTGATAGGGGGCAGGGCGACTCAGCCCAAGCAAGAGTCACTGGAAAACAACGCAGCAGGCCCCTCCCCCAGAAAACAAGCCCAAAGAACAAGAGGACAATAACCACAGGGTCCCCATAAAACTGTAAAACCCCAACATCAGGNGGCAGGCCCCTCCCCCAGAAGACAAGCAAAAGAACAAGAGGACAATAACCACAGGGTCCCCATAAAACTGTAAAACCCCAACATCAGGGGAAAACAGTATATTAAGCTCCCAGTATTGCCCCCAAACCTGTATATTTCATAAATATGAGTTTTTTTTTTAAAGATTTTATTTATTCATTTGACACAGAGAGAGAGATTACAAGTAGGCAGAGAGGCAGGCAGAGAGAGGAGAGAGGAGGCAGCAGGCTCCCNGACAAGCAAAAGAACAAGAGGACAATAACCACAGGGTCCCCATAAAACTGTAAAACCCCAACATCAGGGGAAAACAGTATATTAAGCTCCCAGTATTGCCCCCAAACCTGTATATTTCATAAATATGAGTTTTTTTTTTAAATTTGTTCTCACGATTCTTTTAACCCACTTACCATTACAACTAGATATTTAATACATTTCATAATAACTTTTAATTTGAACTTTTTTCATACATATATCTGGGTTTCTTTTTCTTGTTTTCTTTTTAATATATATATATAGACATAAGCTTCAAGGTAATCCTTTTTCCCTATTCAATACTACCCCTATAAATAAGGCAGTTTTAATTTCCCTGCATCTCTNCCTGTATTTCTAGAAAGTTTAGTCCTTCAACAAAAATAACAAGATACACTGAGGAAGTACTGAAATAACCTTCCTTGCCCACATCAAGGGTTTATAACCACCTACCCATCTTATCCGTCTGTCAGTCTTTCTGTGTATTTGTTTTTGTACCATATAAATCTTATTATTGGGGTTCATTTTGACTGGGTTTTTCTCTTTTCTTTCCTGCCTCTTTTGTCATCTTTTTGTTTGTTCATTTTTGGGTTTTGTACCTTATAATTCTTACTGTTGGGACTCATTTTGGCTGGGTTTTTTTTCCCCCTCTCTTTTTCCCTTTCTTTTTGGTGGTGACTTCCGATTGCTCCGAAACTTTCCAAGGGGCACCTTAACTGGATCGTGGTTAATATATTCAGCCATACATACCCTCAACCACCTCTCACCAAAATGACTAGGAGGAGGAACACCAGCAAAGGAAAAATTCAGAGACTGTGACCTCTGCCACAGAACTATTGGATATGGACACAAACACTATGTTGGAAATGGAATTCAGGGTAAAAATTGTCCAGGCAAAGGCCAGATTGGAGAAGACCATTAGTGGCAACATAGAATCTCTAGGGCGGAAGTGAGAGCTGCTCTGGCAGAAGTCAAAAATACTATCAAGGAGATCCAATCTAATCTAAATACTCTAACAGCTAGGATAACCAAGACAAAAGATCAAATTCATGATCTAGAATACAGGCTGATGGAAAAGCAGGATCAGGAGGAGGCCTGGAACAAACAACCGAGAAGCCATGAAAACAGAATTAGGGAAATAAATGACACCATGAAACCCAATATCAGAATTATTGGGATCCCTGAGGGGGTGGAGAGAGAGAGAAGACTAGAAGATATAGTTGACTAAATACTGGATGAAAATTTCCCTAATCTGGGGAATGGAACAAGTGTTTGTGTACGAGAGGCAATATGAGGACACCTCCCCAAGATCAATGAGTCTAGAAAGACCCTCCAACACTTAATTGTGAGATTCACGAATCATAAATTCAGACAGGAGGTCTTAAGGTCAGTTAGGGAGAAGAGATTCCTTACATATAGAGGAAGGACCATCAGAATAACGTCAGACCTGTCCACAGAAACCTGGCAAGCCAGAAATGAGAAGAGTATGCAACCAAGAATACTTTATCCAGCAAGGCTGGCATTCAGAATGGATGGAGAGATAAAGAACTTCCAAGACCAGCAAGGTCTAAAAGGTTATGTGACCAACAACCCGGCACTACAAGAAATATTAAGGGGGGGGTTTCTATAAAGAAGAGAGACCCCAAGAGTGACATAGAACAGAAAGTTACAGAGACAATGTATAAAAGCAAGGACTTCACAGGCAACATGATGTTAATAAAAACTTACCTTTCAATAATCACTCTCAATGTAATGGACTAAATGCTCCCATAAAAAGGCACAGGGTTGCAGACTGGATAAAAGGACAGGACCCATCCATATGCTGTCAACAAGAGATGCATTTTGAACCTAAAGATACATCCTGACTGAAAGTGAAGGGATGGAGGACCATCTTTCATGTCAATAGGCCTCAAAAGAAAGCTGGGGTAGCGATTCTCATATCAGATAAATTAGATTTTAAGCTCAAGACTGTAGTTAGAGATACAGAAGGACACTACATAATTCTTAAAGGGTCTATCCACCAAGAAGATCTGACAATTGTAAATATTTATGTCCCCAACACAGGAATATCCAACTACATAAGCCAACTGTTAATCAAAATAAAGATTCATATTGATAAGAACATGTTAATTGTAGGGGATCTTAACACTCCACTCTCAACAATAGACAGATCATTTAAGCAGAAAATCAACAAAGAAACAAGAACTTTGAATGACACATTGGACCAGATGGACCTCATGGATATATACAGAACATTCCACCCTAACACAACAGAATACTCATTCTGCTTGAGTGCACGTGGAACATTCTCCAGAATAGACCATATACTCAGTCACAAATCAGGGCTCAAGCAATACCAAAAGATTGAGATTATCCTCTGCATATTCTCAGACCACAGTGCTTTGAAACTGGAACTTAATCACAAGAAGAAGTTTGGAAGGAATTCAAACACTTGGAAGCTAAAGACCATCCTGCTCAAAAATGTTTGGATCAACCAGGAAATCAAAGAACTTAAACAATTCATGGAAACCAGTGAGAATGAAGACACATTGGTCCAAAACCTATGGAATATGGCAAAGGCAGTCCTAAGGGGGAAATACATAGCCATCCAAGCCTCACTCAAAAAAATTTGAAAGATCCCGAATACACAAACTCTATTTACACCTTAAGGAATTGGAAAGTCAACAAATTAAGCCAACCCCATGCACACAAAGGGAAATAATTAATATTAGAGCAGAGATCAATGAGTTAGAAACTACATATACAGAACACTTCAACGAAACTAGAAGCTGATTCTTTGAAAGAATTAATAAGATCAATAAACCACTGGCCAAACTAATAAAAAAAAGAGGACTCAAATTAATTTTGAATGAATTATGAATGAAAGGGGAGAGATCATGACTAACACCAAGGAAATACAAACAATCATCAGAAACTATTATCGACAGTTGTATGCCAAAAAGTTAAGCAACCTAGAAGAAATGGATACATTCCTGGAAACCTATAAACTTCTAAGACTGAAACAGGAAGAAATAGACAACCTGAATAGACCAATATCTAGTAACGAGAGTGAATCAGTGATCAAAAACCTTCCAAAAAACAAGAGTCCAGGACCTGACAGATTCCCTGGGGAATTCTACCAAACATTCCAAGAAGAAATAATACGTATTCTCCCGAAGCTGTTTCAAAAAATAGAAACAGAGGGAAAACTTCCAGACTCTATGAAGCCAGCATTACTTTGATCCCCAAACCAAAGACCCCATCAAAAAGGAGAATTTCAGACCAATATCCCTGAGGAATATGGATGCCAAGATTCTCAACAAGATCCTAGCTAATAGGATCCAACAGTACGTTAAAAGGATTATCCACCATGACCAGGTGGGATTTATCCCTGGGATGCAAGGTGGTTCAACATTAGCAAATCAATGCGATAGAACAAATCAATAAGAAAAGAGAGGACAGATACGTGGTCCTCAATTGATGTAGAAAAAGCATTTGACAAAATACAGCATCTGTTCCTGATTAAAACTCTTCAAAGTATAGGAATAGAGGGGAAATTCCTCAACTTTATAAAATCCATTTATTAAAAATCCACAGTGAATATCATTCTCAATGGGGAAAATCTTAGAACCTTCCCACTGTAATCAGGAACACAACAAGGATGATGCCCACTCCCACCACTGTTTTTCAACGTAGTACTAGAAGTCCTAGCAACAGCAATCAGACAGCAAAAAGAAATAAGAGGTACTCAAATTGGCAAAGAAGAAGTCAAACTCTCTCTCTTCACGGATGACATGATGCTTTATATGGAAAACCCAAAAGACTCCACCTCCAAATTACCAGAACTCCTACAGCAATTCAGTAATGTGGCAGGATACAAAAATCAATGCACATAAAATCGGTTGCTTTCAAGACATGTCTCCAAAGGCAGAGGAAACAAAAGCAAAAATGAACTTTTGGTACTTCATCAAGATAAAAACCTTTTGCACAGCAAAGGAAACAGTCAACAAAACAAAGAGACAACCCACGGAATGGGAGAATATATTCACAAGTGACACAAATGCAGACAAAGGGCTGATATCCAAGGTCTGTAAAGAACTCCTCAAACTCAACATCTAAAAAAACAAATCATCATGTCAAAAAATGGGCAGAAGACATGAACAGACACTTCTCCAATGAAGACATACAAATGGCTAGCAGACGCATGAAAAAAATGTTCATCCTCATTAGCCATCAGGGAAATTCAAATCAAAACCATATCGAAATACCACCTTACACCCGTTAGAATGGCAAAGATTAACAAGGCAGGAAACAACAAGTGTTGGAGAGGATGTGGAGAAAGGGGAACTCTCTTTCATTGTTGGTTGGAATGCAAGTTGGTGCAGCCACTTTGGAAAACAGTGTGGAGATTCCTCAAAAAATTTAAAAAAAGAGCTACCCTGTGACTGGGCAATCACAATTCTGGGTATTTACCCTAAAGATACAGATGTAGTGAAAAGAAGGGCCATATATACCCCAATGTTCATAGCAGCAATGTCCACAATCACCAAACTGTGGAAAGAGCCCAAGATACCCTTCAACAGATGAATGGATAAAGAAGATGTGGTCCATATATACAATGGAATACTACTCAGCCATCAGCAAGGATGAATACCCACCTTTTGAATCAACATGGATGGGTATGGAGGAGATTATGTTGAGTGAAGTAAGTCAAGCAGAGAAAGGCAATTTTCATATGGTTTCACTTACTTGTGAAACATAAGGAATAAAATGGAGGACATTATGAGAAGGAAAGGAAAAGTGAATTGGGGTAAATCAGAGGGGGAGACGAACCATGAGAGACTGTAGACTCTTAGAAACAAACTGAGGGTTATGGAGGGGAGGAAGGAGGATGGGTGAGCCTGGTGGTGGGTATTAAGGAGGTCACTATTGCATGGAGGATTGGGTGTGGTGCATAAACATTGAATCTTGGATCACTGAAAAAATAAAGTAATAAAAGGAAAATTCCAGAATCTTTGACAGTATGACAAGCAAATGAGAAATGCCCATGTGAACATCAATACTTCATGATTATAATATACTCCATTGCACAGAGTGATGATGTTCTCAAATAATTGAACTTCCATTACATTTTTCCCCAAATATTGCCTAGAAGATGACCTTCCTAGAATCAGATATTGGTAATCAACTAGATCTGAGAAGTGTGACAAATACATTACTGTAAGTATTTTATAAATTGATCCTTTTAAAAATATTTTTATTTTCTTGAGAGAGAGAAAGAGAGAAACAGCATGTGCAGAGGGGGAGGGGAAATGGAAGAGGAGAGAGAGAATCTCAAGAAGACTGCCCACTGAACTCAGAGTCCAACTCGGGGCTCCATCTCATGACCCTGAGATCATGACCTGAGCTGAAATCAAGAATTGGTCGCTCAACTGACTTAGCCATCTAAGCACACTTTAAGCCCAATTTTTAAGAAAATTATTTAATCCCAACCTTATTGAGATATAATGGACATTTAACACAGTAAGTTTAAATTGTACAACAGGATGATTTGATACACATATATAGTCAAAGATTAAATAATATATCTATAGTTAGGTTTTTAAATTGCCTTTGTGTCTAAAAGAATGGTACAGTAAAAACTTGTCAGTTCAGCCAAGATGGTTAAATATCCACTTTCATTATCATTAACTTTGTCTCCCAAAATAAAATACTTGTAAAACCTGGTGAATTTAGGAGCACCTTAGTGGCTCAGCTGGGTGAGCATCCGGCTCTCGATTTCTGCTCAGGTCATGGTGTCTGGGTGCTGGGATGGAGAACTGTGGTGGGTTCCACAATCAGCAGGGAGTCTCTGAGGAGTCCCTCCTTCTCCCTCTGTCCCTCCCCCATTCCCAGTCTCTTGCTCTAGTGCGTGCGCTCTCTCTCTCAAACAAATAAAACTTAAAAAAAAAAACCTGGTGAATTTATGCCCACTTAATCACCTGGCAAGTCTGATAAAGTTTGAGATTTGAGCAAGTGACATAACTATCCATTTTACATATAGAGTAATTGCACTTTGAATGTGTTTATAAAACAGAACTTGAGTAATTAAACACATTTTTTTGAAACACTGTCTTCTCAGTGTTTTTGTCTTTAAAGCAGAACCAAAACAAAATGAAGTAACTTTCAGGTTTTTTTTTTCTGAAATATTCTGTAACAATTAATTTACCGAGTACAGGACATGCAATATAACCAGAATACTCATGTTATCTTAATGCACTAAAGACCCAATTCTACTTACTGCATCTTGTGTTTATGTAGAGAAATTATTACTGTTTACATAAAAATGTCATCAAACACTCAGAAACATAAAGCTTTATTAGGTATTCTTCAAGTGCATCTTAAAATTAGGCTGATATTACTCCATCCATTTTATCAAATTATTCACAGTCTATTTCTCTGTATCTCTGCTGACATCAAGAAAATGTTTTGACACGAAACAAGAGGGTTACTGGGGGGTGGGAGGGTAGGGATAGGGTGGCTGGGTTATGGACACTGGGGAGGGTTTGTGCTATGGTGAGTGCTGTGAAAGGTGTAAACCTGATGATTCACAGACCTGTACCCCTGGGGCAAGTAACACATTATATGCAATAATAAAATTTTTTAAAAAAGAAAATGTTTTGACAATGACTGGCAGTCGATGAGTGAGTCAAACTGGCTGAGACAAAACGCATTAGACCACATATGGTCTAATCTATACATCTGACTACTCATGTGATTCCTCAGACAGTGGTACTGCCCTCACAGTTGTAATGCATGAGGGTATAGCTCTGAAATAAGATTCTGGAAGTAATGATTTTGACTTCAAATACAATGCCCTAATATACATTATTATCTGCTCTATACATGTCTATTGGACACATTTCTACAATAATCAATAAATGGGTATGATTCGCTGTACTCTTTCATTAATTAAAATTCTAGTTTCTTTTTCTACTGTAAGAGATGAGAGTTTTCTGGCTTAGGCTGTTCAGTATTCTCTCAGCTAACCTCATTCTATCTTCACTCCACCCTGATACTCTACTTCTCATTAAACTAACTGCTCATCTCCAACTTCTGTTATCTATTTGTAAACTTTATAAACCTAATCCATTGGGTCTAGCTTTGGAGTGATGCTTATTTCAAGTAGACATTATCTGCAATTCTACACTGGTTTTGCCATAGATCCATTTATTTTAATATACTTTTAAAACTGAAGAGTGCTGTTTTAGGGGTAGTTTCTTAAAAGGTAGTAAGAAACTCTTTTCATTCAGATACAGACTATCTAGTAAGTTCTTTACATAAGAAAGTGAATGAACTAGAACAGTTCTGCTAGTCAGAAGGGTATTTTAACAAAGTACCTCATACTGTGTTCAAAAGAGAAAGCCTTTATCAGATACCGCTTCTGCTGGTAAGAGGACTCTTTTTGAGTAGCTTTGAAAGTGTGGGCCCCTCTACCGTAATTAGGATATACACAACAATCCGATCACTCTTTCTTCCACTATGTGGCACATAATTTACTGATCTTTTATACCCAAGGCCATTTGCAGTAATGATACTGCAGCACAGCCTCACTGCGCTAGGCATGCTCAGCAAGTTTTCCAGTCGCCATTCCCAGAGACTGAGCATCGCCATACAGCAAATGGCCAAGCCTGGGCCTGTCTGAGTATTAAGCAAGTGTCCCAGGGTCCTGGAAACCAAATATGCAATCCATAGAGTTTACTAAAATCTGTCAGCAACCCATACATTCTCCATCTCCTTCCCAAATCGCAAGCAATTTCACTTTTCCAAACTCAGGAATCCCATTGCCCGTGTCCTCACGGCCACCTCAGTGCTTCCGTTCTAGCACAGTGCACCTCGTCCTCCCTCACCTGCCCACATACCTGGAACTTGTAGCACTTCCTTTGCTTTCACAATCTTTCCATCAAGAATATGCTAGATTACTTGTGTTGTTTCTACACCTCTACTTTCCCCCAAGAGTACATCAAAATTTTCTGGCCATGGGATCCTTCTCCGAAGCTTACAGTGAGAAAACACTAACTGAAAAAAGTCAGAACTTTCTCTAGATGGTAAGTGAAGGGGAAAGAGTGGAAAAATACATGTTAAAATATATGTACCTATTAATATATTTTTTTCTTCTTGTCCAGTACAGCTCAACCTGAATAAAATGGAGATGGTCATTTCGTGACTTGTGGTTAAGTAAAGAGCCCTGAAAGCAACCACCCTTTGGGGCCCCAGTAGGTATATATTCTGCTAAGGACAAGTGCTGGGCTACTGACCTCATGAAAAACATTCTAACTTGATATCTATTAACACATCAAAGCAAAGCAGACGAATAATAAAAGCTCACTAAATTCACTGTTCCTGACCTTAAGTCTCCCAGGGCCAACATGGCACAAAAGGAAAAACCATGCCTTTGGGACCATAAAGACTTGGTTCTGAATTTGGTTTCTTCCCAATCTTTAGTCATTTAGTTCAGCCAAGTTTCTCTTAATGTCTGCTTTGCATATATGAGGTGGTACTATTATGTAACAGCTTTTAGTTTTGAAGAAAACAAATATTCAGCACCTAGCCATATGGCTAGCATGTATTGCTTGCCTGAAGCATGGCACCTTTTTTCTTTGTTTTTGTTAGTTGTCCATGTACTCATGTACCTGTTTACTGAATTTTATTCAAAAAGATTATTTTTTCTGCTACAAAACATAAGTAGAGTCATAAAGAATCCATTTGTTTTAGATTGTGAGTTATAAAGCATTATCTTGAAAGAAATCCCAGGGGACTGAAACATGAAAACTGAATCAAAGAAAGGAGGCAGCTGCTGGTAAAGATAACTAATCATCAATATCACAACTCCCGCTTCTGGAGTAGAACTCCAAATACTTAGAAGCTAACTGTGCGGCATCTTAAACTTAAAAGATAAATATAACTAAGGCAATGAATATTTTAAAAACATTAATTAAATCTGCTATTTGGGGCCATATGATGAAATTTTTATTTAATGATTTCCAAAGGTTAAAAACTTTCAAATCAGTCATCTAGAAATTTCTGAGCTGGTGAACATATGAGCAGTTCAAAGTCAATTGAGCAATGAATATAAAATTAGACTTCATATTGATACACAGGCTTTTTATTAAGCATTCATTTACTCAAATTATAAGAAATTATTGAATGATTTAACTGAAATCAAAAGAGCGGTTGTTGCTTGAAGTAAAGGAAGTCTGCTGACATTTTAGTGACTTAACTGTTCTTTTCCTGAACTTCAGATAGTCTGAGATATAAATTGACCATGTGTACACCTTTGCTTCAGATTAATAACATGCTGCAATTCAGTTTAGATTTTATGCTCAATTAATGAAATGAACATCTCCAATTTTTAAAGATGTCTATCTAATCAGCCAGGAGAATACTGAATGTGTGCTTTACAGTACTTTAGAATTTTACAATTAGATTTTAAGTGCTGCTTAAAGAAAAATTTTTCCATTAAGCTCTCAAATTTTATTTTGGTCTTTATTTTTTTTGCCAAGAACGTCCATCCTGTAGTGTTATATGCTCATTTTTCAAGTTAGCATTTTTTGAGAACTAGAATATAAATTCTAGTTGAAAAATCCTATGCTGATTGGTCAATTGGTTAAAATAATGAATTTTGTTTTTTCCACAACTTCTTCCCCAATTCCAATCCCAACCTGATCCTCCAACTTCAGGCTCAATTGGCTCCCTTGTTTCATCTCACATATGAAGCTCATTCTGTTGTCTGGCACTTTGCATTTGCAAATTATGACCTGTGTTTCTAACGCTCCTCCTGGAAATATTCATACAAGCGATTCCCTTTCACCCTAAGGTCACTGCTCAAATATCACATCCTCCAAAGCATTCCTCTCTGAAAGTACACACCTACTTCAAGTAGCCACCCACATCCTCCAAAGCATTCCTCTCTGAAAGTACACACCTACTTCAAGTAGCCACCCACCACCTGACACTACTGTCCTGTATCCCTTTTTATTCCTTTTAAAGCACTTAGAAACATGCGAAACAAGCAGTCTTTATATAGTTAATCATTTATCACTTTTTTTTTCAGATTTGAGAGAGAGAGAGAGAGAGAGCTCAAACAGTGAGGAAGAGGGGGAGAGGCAGAGAGAGAAGCAGACTCCTCCCTGAGCATTGAGCCCAATGTGGGGTTGGATCCCAGGACTCGGCAATCATGACCTGAGCCAAAGGCAGAAGCTTAACCAACTGAGCCACCCAGGCACCCCTGTTGCCTGCTTCTATTGTACTGTAGCTTTAGTGAGAGCAAAGACCATTATCAGCCTTGTTAAGTGTGCATCCCAGGACCTGAAACAGTGGGTGAGGAGCTCAAGTAATGATGGTTGATAAACAATGGAGGCATCTTTGACAATGATATGTTCAACATTTTTTTTCTATATCAATAGAAAATATTTGCTTTGCAAAATTATGTAAAATAAAGCAAATTACTTGATTTCTGTGTTAGATCATCAAATCAACTACAATCCCTGAAATTTTAATCACTTATATTCTCCTCCAAGTTCTGTAACCACATAGAAGTTTTTTTGCTTATTAATATCATAATGGTTTTAGTCTTAGTTTTGGAAATATAAATTAGAATAGGGAGTACTTCTAAAGGATACTGTACATAATTTATTTTAGCCAAAAGTATTTAAGGTTGTTCAATCTGGTTTAAGTTGATCATTTGTGCCTAAGAGAGGCTAACATTTTGCATCCTAAAGGTTTAAAACTCAAAACTTGCCTCTTTCTACTACCTTCTCTGTCACCACTGGAAGTTATTCACCTGTCTCAAATTTATGTAAGCAAATTTTCTGAGAAGCAGTCCATGTGATTAAAGATAATAACATACTGGTATATTACAGATGTTTCATTTGAATCAAGATGTGTGTGTACATACATACATTTACACAGTGACCTACATCAATTAGAATTCACAATTTGATGAGTCCCGTCAGATATGCACACCTTTGAACTATTGCTACAAGCAAGAGTCAGAGTATTTCCATCACTAAAAGCTTTTCATGGAGATTTGCAGTCTATCTTTCCTCCTACTTCCTGCCATTGATTGGCAAGCATTGATTGGCTTTTTGTCATTACAGTTCTGTATTCTCTTGAGTTTTATATAAATAGAATAAAGTAAGTTTTTATTTGACTATGGCTCAGAATACTAATTTTTCTGTCAATCCTATTTCTATACGTAAGCAACAATCTGAAAATAGAAGGATGCACTTTCATTCTCCATAGTATTGAAAGGATATTTACAAATTTAACAAAATTTATGATAAAATAAATTTTTAAAGTACAGTCTGTAAACTGATTTATGCAAAAACTATGCTGATAAAAATTAAAGAAAACCTAAATGAATGGAGACCTACCTTGTTCATGTACTGGAAAACCAAACACTATATTGAGGGCAATTCTCTCCTAACATGTAGATTTAATAAAATCTCCATCTAATACTAACAGATTTATAAAAATTCAGAAATTGATCATAAAATGTATTCAGATAGGCAAAGTTTCTGGTATGGCCAAACAATATTTAAAAAGTACACTTTCACTTCATTTCAAGGCTTATTGTGAAGCTACAGTATTCAAGACAGCATATTAATTGCATAAAGATACCATTTAGATCTGTGGAATAATATAAAGTATCCAGAAATAGAGCTTTACCTATGCAGCCAATTTTGACAAATATGACAATGTAACTGAATGAAGGAAGTAATGGTATTTTCAAAATGGTCTTGGAAAAAATTAACTATCCATATAAAATTGTTAACTTCATGTTTTAGCTCATACTTTACAAAAATAAACTTGAAATGCTTATAGACCTAAAATTAAGAACTCAACTTAGAAAGCATAGAACAAACTTTTAGTGACCTTCAATCAAACCAAGTATTCCTAAATAGGGGTAAAAAAAAAATCGAATAAAAAATAAGTTTCATAAAATTCAAAACGTTTGCTTTTCAAATACATCATTAAGAAAATGGTGAAAATCTTTTTAAAGCATGTATCTAATAAAAGGCTTTTGTCTAGAATATGTAAAGCATTCTGACTCAAGAATAAAATTGCCAAACTTCTTCATTAGAACAAAATTGCAAAATATTTGAATAGGTATTTCAGTAAAGATGATATATAAAAGGCTTAGCATCATTAAATCTTAGGGAAATGCATATTAATACTACCATGAGAAAATATTACAGAACTGTAAATTAAAATCAGAAGAGATGTTGTTAAAATGGATAAAATTTTAGAGACTAATAGCAAATGTTGGCAAGGATGTTGAGAAACAAACACTCATACATTGCTGGTGAAAATTTATCAGCCATTTTATAACAGTTTGGTTCTTTCTTTAAAAGTTAAACATTTAGTTACATGATCGATATTTCACTACCTGAGAAAAATGAAAACAGGTCCATAAAATTCTATGTAAATATTCAAAATCCCATTATTCCTAACAGCCAAAAATTGAAAATAATCCAAATGTCTATCAGCCACTGAATGGATAAACATACATGGCACACCATGTAATGAGATGTACTCAGCAACAAAAAACAAACCTTTGAGACCTGTGGAAAGATCTGAGCTCACCTGGCCTCAGAGCCACACTGCAGTGACAGTTACATCTATGTAACTAACTCTACAAATGACTGGCTAAATCGACCTTTACCACAGGTAATCAGAGAAGGCCGCCTCAAAAGAGGTGTGAGGGGGTGGAGACCCTATGGGGAACCAAACCCCTGATGTGACTAGCTACACATGGGAGAGACAGGACAAGCAGGTAAAATGAGAGGATCAGACTCCACACTAAGCATACCCAGCATTGGGGACCTTCATTGAGAAACAAGACTTTCTATTGTTTGGATTTGAAAGCCAGTGAAAGAGCTTTAAATACCAGTGGGGCTTCACCCTGGGAGAGGTAGAGATTGATAGGAAACTGAATCTCCACTCTTCAAGAGCCAGCCTACTCTGCCAGAGACAAGCACAGAAGGAACAGTCTGGAGGACACCTGGGGTGTATATGAAAGAAACTAATCTTAGAACCTGTGCTGGAGGGTCAGGGATCTGCAGATCTCCCCAGGAACAAAAGGGCTGGGAGACACCATTTCTCTTTCCCTCTCCTAGCCTAGATAGTTAGATATTTGTGAGAACCAGTGCTAACACTCTCCATCTACTTTGCTAGAACTGTGTGCTACAGCCCAGCATTTTCCTGCAGACCCATCCATCTGACATGCTTGCCTTGGAAGGCATCCCTCAAAAGATCCTCCTACTCCATCACACCTAGCAGGCAGCCTTACCCAGCAGGCAGTCTTACATAGGACACATGTGACTCCAAAGTGACTCCTGTGCTGTCAGGGTTTGGGGGGAGAGGAGGAGATAAGTTCAAACACCAATGCACCAAAATTCTGAGACCTCTTAGCTAGCTGAGCAGGAAGCAAATATTTATCTTCTATGCTTTAGCAGCTGTAGCAGAGAGACTAACTTCGGAGAGCTAGGCTGACTGCCAGCCCCACCCACCAACAAGCCCACAGATGCCACTGACAGGCCTCTCAAGAGTACAGGGAGTAAACCTTGACCGGGGTGCCCACAACATGCAAAGTCCCAACAGGAAGGTGCACACAGCACACACACAGGGCATCCCTGGAGGTCCTGGCTCGGTGGCCAGGGATATTGAGAAGTGAGATACAGGACATCTTCTACATGAGGCCACTACTCTCAAGACAGACATAGCTGGTCTCCCAAATAAAAATGAAAACGAGTTAGACAAAATAAGGAGAAAAAGGATTATGTCCCAAATGAAAAAACAAGACAAAAATCACAGTAGAAGAGCTAAATGAAGCAGAGATAAGCAATATGCCTGATAAAGAATTCAAAGTAGTGGTCATAAAGATACCATCATCAACACTAAACCATCCTCATAAGAAATGTTAAAGGGAATTCTGTAAGTGGAATGAAAAGGCCGTAACTAAAAGAAAAAAAAATGTGAAAGGAAAAAAATTCACACGTTAAAGCAAATAGTAATGGTAGTAAACTAAATAAAGCCAGTATGGAGGTTAAAACACAAAAGTAGTAAAATCAGTTAGATCTACAAAAATTAGCCAAGGGATATAAAAACAAAAAGATATAAAATTTGCATCACATACACAAAATGTGGAGGAGAAAGTAAAAATTTAGTGCTTTTAGATTGTGTCTGTACTTAAGTGACCATCAACTTAATATAGACTACTCTATGCATAAGATAATATATATGAACCCAATGTTAACTACACTTCAAAAATCTCCAAGAGATACACGAATAAGAGAAGGAATCCAAGCCTTACACTAAATAAGGCCATCATATTACTGAGGAAGAGAACAAGAGAAGGAACAGAGAAAAATTACAAAACCAGAGAACATTTTAAAAAAATGGCAATAAGTACATATCTTTTAATTACTATAAATGTAAATGGACTAAATGTTCCAACCAAAAGACACACAGTGACTAAATAGATAAAAAACAAGATGCATCTATGCACTGCCCTCAGAAGTCTCACTTGAGCCCTAAAGACACATACAGACTGAAAATAAATGGATAGACAAACATATACCATGTAAATGTAAGCCAAACACAAAAAGTGCCAGGATAGCCATGCTAAGATGAAATAAACTTTGAAACAATGATGGTAATAATAAAGGAATCAATCCAACAAGGGGATATAATTTTTTTTAAGATTTTATTTATTTGACAGAGAGATCACAAGTAGGCAGAGAAGCAGGCACAGAGAGAGGGGAGGAAGCAGTCTCCTGGCGGAGCAGAGAGCCTGATGTGGGCCTTGATCCCAGGACCCTGAGATCATGACCTGAGCTGAAGGCAGAGGCTTAACCCACTCAGCCACCCAGGTGCGCCAAGGAGATATAATTTTAAATATTTGTGCACCCAATATAGGAGCACCTAACTACATAAAGCAAATATTAACAGACATAAGGGGAGAAACTGACAGTAATACATTAATAGGAGACTTTAATGCCCCACTTAGATCAATGGATACATCATTCAGACAGAACATCAATAGGCAAACAGTGGCTTTGAATGGCCTATTAGACCAGATGAACTTAAGAGATATATATAGAACATTCCATCTCAAAATAGCAGAATACACATTCTTTTTAAGTACAAATGGAACTTCTCCAGGAGAGATCAAATGTCAATCCACAAAACAAGTCTCAATAAATTTAAGATTGAAATCATATCAAGAGTATTTTCTGACCACAATGATATGAAACCAGAAATAAATGACAAGAAAATAAATTGGAAAAACACTAACACATGGGGACTAAACAACATGTTATCAACCACCAATGGGCCAATGAATAAATCGAAGAAGAAATTGAAATACATAGAGACAAATGAAAATGAAAATACCACAGTGCAGTCTTTGGGACCCAGCAAAAGCAGTTCTAAAATGGAAGTTTACAACAATAAAAAACCTACCTCAAAGAACAAAAAAAAACTGAAACAACCTACCATCACATAAAGGAACTAGAAAAAGAACAAAGACAGAGCTAGGAGAAGTAAGAAATATTATAGAATGAAAATAAATAAAAGAGAAAGAGAAACTAGAATGTATCAATGAAACTAATAACTACCTTTATGAAAAGATAACAAAATTGACAAAACTTTAACCAGACTCATCAAGAAAAAAAAGGGACTCAAAATCAGAAATAAAAGAACAAAGTAGCACCAATATCAGAGAGATATCAAGAATTATAGGAGATTTTGAAAAATTATAGGACAACAAATTGAACAACTTAGAAGAAATGTTTAAATTCCTAGAAACACAGAAGCTTACAAAATTCAACCAAGAATAAATAGAAAATTTGAACAGGCCAATTCCTAGTAATGAAATTGAATCACTAATAAATATACTTCCAACAGAAGCCCAGGACCAGATGGTTTCACAAGTTAATTCTACCAAATGTTTACTTATTCAACTTAAACTATTCTGAAAATAGAAAAGGTAAACTTTCAAATACATTCTATAAAGCCAGCATTACACTAATACCAAACTCAGACTAAGATACTACAAAAAAATAAAACTATAGGACACTATCTCTGATAAAAAAATATACAAAAATCCTCCACAAAATATTTGCAGGTCACACTCAATAATACATTAAGAAGATCATTCACCATGCTCAAGTGGGATTTTTTTTTCCCCCACAGAGATTCAAAGGTGGTTCAATATTTGCAAGTCAATCTATGAGATATACCACAATAATAGAGGAAGGATAAAAATCATACAATCATTTCAACAGATGCAGAAAAAGCATTTGACAAAATACAAGATCTATTCATGATAAAAAACTCCCAATAAGATGGGGTTACAGGGAACAAAGCTCAATGAAATAAAGACCATTTATGGAAAAATCCACAGCTAACACATATTAAGTGCTGAAAAACTGAAAGTTTTACCTCTAAGATCAGGAAAAAGAAGGATGTCTACTTTCATCAGTTTTATTTAACATTATTGGAAGTCCTAGTCACAGCAATAAGATAAGAAATAAAAGATATTTTATTGGTAAGGAAGAAGTGAAGTGTCACTCCTTGCAGATCATATGATATTGTGCATTGAAAATTCTAAATACTCCACCAAAAAATAAAAGTAGTATATCAGTTTAGTAATGTTGCAGGATATAAAATTAAAATATAGAGACCTGTTGCATTTCTATACATTAAAATGAAATAGCAAAAAGACAAATTCAGAAAACAATCCCATTTACAACTGCACCAAAAAGGATTAAATACCTAGGCATACATTCAATCAAGGAGGTGAAACAGTTATGCCCTGAAAACTACAAGCCACTGAGGAGAGAGACATAAGATGATACAAGTAGGAAGATATACCCATGCTCATAAATTGGAAGAATATCATTAAAATGTCCATATTATCCAAAACCATCTGTGGAGTCAATGCAATTCCTATCAAAATACCAACAACATTTTTCACAGAATTAGAATAAATGATCCTAAACTGTTAATAGAATCACAAAAGACTTCAAATAGACAAAGCAGTCTTGAAAAAGAACAAAGCTGGAGGTATCACAATGCTGGATTTCAAGATAAACTATAAAGCTATAGTAATCAAAGCATTAGGGTACTGGCATAAAAACAGACATATAGATTAATGGAACAGGATAGAAAGCCCAGAAATAAACCCACACCTATATGGTCAATTAATCTACAACAAAGGAGGTGAGAATATACAAGGAAAAAGGCAATCTTTTTAAAAATTGGTGTAAAAATTGGAGAGCTATGTACAGAGGAATCTAACTGGACCATTTTCTAACACCATACACAAAAATAAAGTTAAAATGCAAAAAACCCTAAATTTGAAACTTGAAACCATCAACTACTGAATGGGAGAGGATATTTGCAAACGCTGTATCTGATAAGGTGTTAGTATCCCAAATATATACAAAACTTCTACAACACAGGACCAAAAAGCAAACAATCCAATTAAAAAATGGGCAGAAGTCCTGAATAGACATTTTCCCAAGAGGACACACAAATGGCCAATAAACACGTGAAAAAATTGTTAGTCATCAGGGAAATGCAAATTAAAACCACAATGAGTTATCACCTCACATCTGTCAGAATGGCTAAAACCAGAAAGACAAGAAATAGTAAGTGCTGGCAAGGATGTGGAGAAAATGGAACCCTTGTGCACTGTTGGTGGTAATGTAAATTGGTGCAACCACTATGGAAAACAGTATGGAGTTTCCTCAAAAAATTTTGAATAGAAATACCTTATGATTCAGCAATTCCACTTGGGTATTTACTCCAAGAAAATGCAAACACTTATTTGAAAAGATACATACAACCCCATTGTTTAGTTCAGCATTGTTTACAATAGCCAAGATATGGAAGCAACACAAACGTTCATTAACAGATGAATAAATAAAGAAGAGGTGTATATATACAATAGATTATTACTGAGCCATAAAAAAGAATGAACTTTGGCCACTTGGAACAACATGAATGGATCTAGAGGATATTAGACTAAATGAAATATGTCAGACACTGAGACAAATACCATGTGATTTCACTTTTATGTAGAACCTAAAGAGCAAAGCCAATGAATAAACCAACACACACACAAAAATAAATACTCTTAAACACAGAAAACTAGTGGTTGCCAGAGGGGAGGTGGATGGGGGAATGAGTGAAGTAGGTAAAGCGGATTAAGATAATTTTCTAGTTATAAGTCATGGAGTTGAAAAGTACAGCATAGGGAGTATAGCCAATAATAGTGTGCTAACTTTGTATGGTGACAGACAGTGACTACACTTACATTACTCAGTGCTCACCATGGTATGTCAATTTTAGTTCAATAAAAAGAAAACAACCTTTGAGACATGCAGCAGCATGTACAAATATTAAACATGCTAAAAGAAAAGAAACCAGATATAAAGGACCACAGAGTACATGTTTTGTCACATACAATTTCTAGGAAAGACAGTATCATTTTTCTAGCAGATCCAAGATAGACAGTACAATGGTATTTCTGAGTGTGTCTGTGAGACTGTTTCTGAAAAGGTTAGCATTTGAAATGGTAAACTGAGTAAAGCAGATGCCCCTTCCCAATGTGGATGGGCATCATCCAATCCACTGAGAACCTATGAAGAACAAAAAGGCCTATGAAGGGCTGATTTACTTTCTCTGTGTAACCATCTCCTACCCTTGGACACTAGTGCTCCTAGTCCTCAGGCATGCAGGGTCAGACCAGGTTTGCACCGTCAGCCCTCTATTCTCAGACTTCAGACTTACACTGAACTGCACCACAGGCTTTCCATGGTCTCCAGCTTGTAGATGGCAGATGGTGAAGTTGTCAGCATGAGCCAGTTCCTATAATAAATCTCCTCTTATAGATTGCTTTTCTTTCTCTAGAGAACCATGACTGTAAACCAGCACAAGGAAACCCTTGGTGTGATGATAGAGTCCTAAAATTGGACTGTGGTAGTTGTTGAACAATTGTATAAAAGAACTAAAAATCCTCTCCTTCTGTACTTAAAATTAGTGGATTTTATCACATGGAGGTATTGAGAAGGACCAGCTGTGTTGAGTTATAGTAGAATTAAAGTTTGAAAATTCTTGCTTTGCCTTAGATACCAAACTAAAAAGAGTTAACAATGTATCCTATACACTGGGTATGAAAATTAGAAGATTGTGTTAGAATGTTTATGAAGAAATAAGATGTGAGGATGATCCACCCTGTAGGAGCTGACGCTAACACAAATTAGGCTGATAATTTAGAAAAATTTTGCAAAATAATTTTATTAAAATTGAATGTTCCATTGATTGAACTGTCCAGCTTTTCTACAGTTGTTTTGGCCATTAAAAACTAATTGTTACTAATTTTATAGATATAGTTACATACACATATTTGTTTCATACATGTATTCTTAACCCTTTATTGTATGTCTGCTTTCAGTCAGATGAATTTAAAATGTGTATTTACCAGGAATTTCCAAGAAGTTTGTAAGAATATAAAACAAAGCATGATTTGGTTTTTAGCTATTTTTAATCTATCCTGACTTTTGTGAAGCATCAATTTATATGGTAAAATTCTATGTAAGCCCACTTTATCAGTACATATAATTTCTTTATGTATTTTCTCAAAGTCTGCTAAGACATGACCTCTACCTACTTTCTGAGTAAAAGAAAACAAGGGGAATAATAAAATTTTAACTTTCTTCCTAGAAAGACATCAAGGGAATTCATGAGATACAACCAAAAGTAGATAGAAGGCAGTGAACCATTGAAACTACACTGAGCAATTTGCATAGAGCTGTCAAGTGAACTCACTCGGGAGTGAGTACAGATGGTAGAAAAAAAGGCTTTATTTCATAGTTTAAAAGCAAAACAAAAAAAGAACTTTTTTTAAAAAAAATGTTAATTGAAACAGAGTGGTAAAAACAGAGTTAACAATATTAAAATCATGGTTAGTAAGTAGTGATTGCCAAAATTTTTATCAACAGTTTCAGGATATATAAAACCAAGATCAGTATCCCAAGGGATATGCCAATAGGGCATATGAAAAAAATTAGTTTTAAAGAAGGAACAATATATGAACTTAGATACATGCACTGGCTTCACTGTGGCAGGTCACCTCAGAAATCATTACACTGGAGTAAGCTTCTATAACACTCTTACCACTTGTGAGTAGATTATAGTCACCTCTGAATCAAAGTTCATTAGGTTTTCACATGGGTTTCTCCAACCATCCCCCTACCAAATGTTAACTGCACAATTGCTGAAATCATAGCTTCTTTATCAATGCTCCTGGTTGAGTTCCAGGTCTATTTTAAACTGAAATTAACGGTACGGGGCAAGTAGTAAGAGTAGTATTCTTATACTTGAGCGTGTTCTCTCAAAGTGGAGACTTTGAACAGCTATTTTTTTTTTTTTTTGGTGGTTGGCTACCCTATTTCTAAGATCAGTTTGGAAAACTGGTAGGGAAATCAATGTGCAAGAAAACAGATCCATGTAACTAACAGATAGTCAGAAAGAGGGGTCATTTTATGTGACACTCTCCTAACTGGCCTTGGGCCATCTTCTTTCTCTGGTTTGTTTTCCTGATGCTTCTCTAATAACAAATCTATTATGGACTGTATGTTCAGCTTAGACTATTTTTTTTCTTTTAATTTTGCCAGACAGAAGAAAATATAATCACAAAATACAATTCTGGAAAGAACCTTAAAAATATTTTATGTCAACCTTCTAATGTTACAAAAGTGAAAATTCAGGCCCAGGTAGGACACATGACTTATCTAAAATCCTATTTCTCCTTGTGTCAGAAAGAAGTCAAAGTAAAATCTCCAAACTCATGCTCTTAAGTTTTAGCTTTTTTGTGATTGTTGTTCTTTGAATTTTCAACTCTAATGCTTAAGGAAGTCTATTGTCTTAAGCAAAGTATAAAAAGGCATATAGATATGGAGATTTAGAATAATATTTTGATTATTTATATTAAATGACAGTTCAACTGGTGTCTCATTCTGTGTCAATATTATTTTGAACTTAAATATCCACAAATGTGGCAGATGTCTACCTCATGTCTATAGTACTTAATTTTACTTCTTCCCACAGATATCCGAATTAGATACTTAACTGAGTTTAACACTATAAGATATATAATGTAAATGGAATAATTTGTTTTAGATGAAATTTCAGGCTCAGAATTTCATTTAAAGAGGTTCACTTACAGAATCGCAAAACTTCAGTATTACATAACATTAAAAGCTCAAGGAAAATATTAATTGGTTAGAATTGTAGAGATACAAAAATTCTGGGGTGTTTATTTCTGATTTGGTCCAGTCAATTTTCAGTTCTATTCAGAGAAAGTGATAATTTCTAAGTTAGATAAAAATTAAGTTTGTGAATATAGAAGAATCAGCTGTATCTTTGAGTCTCCCTCTTCAAAAAGGATAGATGATTATGTAGTAAGTAGGACTAAAGAGTTTAATTTTAAAGTGCTCTTGTTTATTGACTGAGTGTATAACATGAGCCCTAGCAGAGGTTATGAAAGATTTTTATCCCACTGGATAAAAGCAGTAATATAGGATAATATATTAAGTCAGAATATATGTGGTTTAGTGTAATTATCTCAAAACGGTTTTAAAAATCATGTCACATTGTTAACCATTTGTCATAAGCATTATGAGAATAATTATTAATATGTATAGTTAAGAATGTTTGCACATTATTTTTGGAAAAATACAGAATATAAAATGAATACAGGGATTACTTCCTGGCATGTGTGACTATGCAAATGTGTGATAACTAGATTATTCTTACTTTAATAGGGCCAGATTACCACAAGTAGTTTTCAGAAAGTGATCTAAGTCCATCGACAATATTTAAAGATGTGTTTAATGGAAAATGTTATGATTCTTTAAATACCTCTTATTGAAGCACTATATGGAAACAGATCATAGAGTTACTGTTCTGGAAAGGACCTAGAATGGTTTCTCAACCCAGATGCCAAAACAGAACCAAATTTAAATTCCCTTTAATTAAAATAAAATAACACTTTCGCAGGAGAAGGAATACCAGAGCAGGGCAATGAGAAAATGCTGCGGAGTTCCAGAGGAAGGTAGGGATGAGCCAAGATGCAAGGCAGAGTCTGACAGCAGGAATCCTTAGGGACACAGCCCAGGACCACACCCATTAGGGAAGATCACTGGGCTGGGTGACAGGGTTTCTAGTTCCCGACTCTTAGCACCCTCCCAGGTCAAAAGGTTGAAAACTAGGGCGCCTGGGTGGCTCAGTGGGTTAAAGCCTCTGCTTTCAGCTCAGGTCATGATCTCAGGGTCCTGGGATCGAGGTCCGCATCGGGCTCCCTGCTCAGCGGGGAGCCTGCTTCCCCCCCCCCGCCCCCACCTGCCTCTCTGCCTCCTTGTGATCTCTCGCCCTCTGTGAAATAAATAAATAAAATCTTAAAAAAAAAAAAA
>LNAC01000021.1:198381-272596 GCA_002007465.1 Ailurus styani | reverse complement strand
AAAAAAAAAAAAAAGGCTGAAAACTAGAACCACTATCTTCAGAAAATAGTTAGCCCTAAAGGAAAGCCTAAAAGAGCACAAGACAATTCCTGATGTGGATATTTCAGAGTAGACTTTTGGAAATCATGGGAGCAAAAAAAGACCCTGAAAAGCAAGTTTTAGTGTTTTTGTCATAGTCCTGTCTTCCCATTCCCTTACCTCCCACCTCTGCCAAGATTAGTTTTGTAGTATCTTCAGAAAAAATTTCTGAAAGTCCCAGGCATAAAGCTTATGGAGAAATGAAAACATTTGGCATGATGCAGAAAAAATGTCAAAGTCTATTTGTTATACTAGAGAATAAATAAAATGGTTCTGTCGGATTGAGGGAAAATGATTTAGGGGAGTAACTCTGAGAAAACAGTCCCTGAACACTGCCCTCCGTCATACCCCGCCTCCCTCAGATCCAGTCCTTGGAACAGGGTATCCATAGAAGAAAACAACCGTACTACACATTTACAAGTTCAATTTTCTTTCATTCATGTCCTATTACCACCTACACACAAGCTTGGCAATACAAGTAATTAGACAACTCTACACAGAAATTGTAATCACCTAGCTAATAATTAAGCATTTAGAAATATACCCTAAAGAATCTGGAGAGAACAAAACATGCAAACATGTCTCAGGGTGATTATTTCCCAAGCTTTTTAATTGGCCTCTCTCTAATGAAGCTCTCTTTTCCCCTCCATTAGGATGCACTGATACCAAACTTATCTCTCTGGAAAGTGAACAAAATCATTCTTCACTTCAAACATCTTTAGGAAGTCCTAGGACATCAGGATAGGAATCAAACTGTTTATCTTACAGAACTTTACCGCCAGACCCCATATGTCTTAATTTAATCTGGCTTCATTTTCTGCCTCTATCCAGGCCTACAATATGTCCTGGTCACAATAAAAATCTCCTTACTTGAGAGCGTGTTATATTATTTAATGTCTCTCTTGCACAGTTTTCTTCTTTTGCTACTTATCCTTTCTATTCCCCTTTCGTACCATTATTCTGTTCAAATATCCCTTCTTCTGTTATGTTTTTCCCTAACTCCCTGGAAAGTAACTGGTGTTTTCTATACTGTTTAACCATAGAATTTTGTATACTTCTTTATTAAACATTGACTCAATTTTATTTTTACTTGTCAATGTATAGGCCTCCAATATTGTATGGTAGCCCAGAACAGGGATGATGTATTAGCCAGATCTTTTAATTGACCACGCATTCAATCCACAGCAGCATTTCAGACTGAAGTGCATATATGTATGTGTTTCATTATATAAATGAATTTTATATTTGAAATGACTTATGCATCAGAAGTTAGAGCCTTAAGTTTCTTGGTCAGGGCTCTTCAGAGAGAGGGAATAGAAGAAAGAAGGGACGGAGGGAAGAAGGGGTCTATCTAAGGAACCGGCTCAGATGGTTATGGAGATTGAGAAGTCTCATGATCTGTGTCTGGAGAACCAGGAAAGCTAGTGTGTAATTCAGTCTGAGTCTGAAATTTGAGAATGGGGGTGAAAGGGTATGGGGTGCTGGTGGCAGAAATCTTGATCTGTGCCTGAAAGCCTGCGAACTGGGAGAACCAATTCTGTCTGAGGGCCAAAGATGGGTCTCAGCTCAAGCAGAGAGCACATTAGCCCTTTTTCAGTCTTTTGTTCCCATTGCCACTGAGGGCCCACTCACCTTTTGGAGGGCTGTCTGGTTTACTCAGTTCGCTAATTCAAATGCTCATCTCTCCTAGAAACACTTTGGCAGACACATGGAGAAGTGTTTTATCAGAGATCTGTGAATTTCTTAGTCTAGTCAAACTGACACATAAAATTAACCATCACACTCTCTTGGAATGTTTCATATTTTATAAATATATCTTTTATGCTATTTAGGGAATACTGACAAATATAGAAAAATTGAATTGTATGTAAACAGAACCACCATAATCCCAACAAAATCACATCCATCACTCACATGTTTTATCTCTATCACTTACTCCTATGTAAACCAGTCAATTCTTGTTAAGTAAGAATGCTGCTTTTTGGCATTTGAGCATGATAATACTATTTTTACAAAGGGGTTAACTAAGAAAAAAACATTACAACAAGTTCCATTTTTCTTAAGAAATAGAGACAAGTCCTCCAATGCATAGTATTTTTTTTTGAGATTTTTATTTATTTGACTGAGAGAGAGACAGCAAGAGAGGGAAATAAGCAGGGGGAGTGGGAGAGGGAGAAGCAGGCTTCCCGCCAAACAGGGAGCCCAGTGCAAGGCTGGATCCCAGGACCCTGGGATCATGACCTGAGTAGAAGGCAGACGCTAATAACTGAGCCAGCCAGGCACCCTACATAGTATGTTTTTGAACCTTTATCCTTAAAGCTTTTCGGGTTTGTGTCCCAGAACAAGCACATTTACTAGTTTCCATGGGATGACAAGGTTATGTGGGAAAATTGCCTATGACTGTTGAGTATACATGTGATCCAAAAATATAAATTTCAAGATTTTTATAATTCAACTCCCACAGTATTTCCAAATAGTTAGAAAATAGCAAAAAAGGAAAAACAGACATCACTGATATCACCTTGCAGAAAACCTCCTTATTGTTAATATTTGGCATGTATATCTCAGTGTTTCTACTATATGTTAAGTATATAGGAAAAAAGAACTGTATACTTTGTTTTTCCTAACTATATAATTGCATATATACTTGAAATGATATACATATTAAACCTGACTCTATACCATGATATATATATATATGTATATATATATATATATATGTGTGTGTGTGTGTGTATTCCATGTAAATGGTACTAAATTTCTCACCTCCTTTTTTTAACTTCTGCTATCCTATTTCAGATGCTCATAATTTTATTTTTTAATATATTCCCACATAGCACAAACTCCTTGCCAGATTTGGCAACTTGTACTTTATCTCTGAACAAATCTTTGCTGCTCAAAACTGCTATTTACCCTAACCCAAATTAGGTACATATTCCACAAAATCCACATTTATTCATTTCATCACGTATTTCCACCCTATGTATCTACAGCCAAACAGAACTACCTACCGGCCTGAATAACTCATCCTCTCTTGACTCCTTGCTTTTGCTCATGCAGTTTCCATGCTCTTAAATGCCCTTGTGTATCACACACACTTGTGGAAATACTGCCACTGTTCAAGACCCACGGCCAATATGACATCCTCAGGGTAACTGCCTAGACCTCCCTTGCCACAGGGATTTTTCCTCTGCTTCGATCTCTCATACATTTATACATTAAGAACATTTCTCTCAGCCTGCATCATTTTACAATTTATACACTAATTTCCTCAATATTTCTCATACTGTGTATATATTATACAACTCCTTTATATAAAAACATCACAAGTCAGCATTACCAATCTTATTTATATCAGTGTCTTGTATACAGCAGGTGCTCAATAGTTGTGTAATTACATTTATGAAATTTTAAGAAGCCTTACTAAAAACCATGATTTTTATCATTTTTTACATCTCAATTCTAAATAACATGAAGCAAAAACATAGCCACAGTTGATAATTTAAAATGTGTTTTTCTTTAAGTGCAGTGACAGGATTGGCCATACCCCTACAGCTGACACATTAAAAATGCATACACCTTTTTTTGACAACAAAGTCAAAGCAATTGCAACATACATGTAATTCATGATATTGTCATTTGGACATCGTCAAAAAGAAGAACTTCCCAGAAAACATGGTCTAACTCCTACCTTCACAAGCAAAGCTCCTCCAGCTCTCAGTTATCATTACCTACAGATCCCAGGTCAATATTACAAAATATCCACTCTTACCTCTGTGAGAAGACTGTAAAAGCATCAGAGTCTAAGAGGCTACCTGGTGTTGAAGACGCTGCCCGGGCGACGCTGCAGTGGCGGAGCCGGAGGAAGGAGGATTCTGGGAACATTTAATGGCTTACACAGGTGGAAACAAAGCAGAAACTAGAGAGCTTTCAGGTGAGGTCATGGGTACTCTCTTGAGCACTCTCAGCTGTGTCCTTGAGATTAGTTTTTTTTTCTTCCCCCTTCCATGAGAAACAGAGTCAAAACACAAAAAAAGTAAATTTATTTGCATTCAGGGAAAAGGACATAGATATAAATTTCAACCTTTTAGAATATTTGTAGTCCTATTGTAGAATAGCTTAGTCAGCAATTCTCAAAGTGTGATTCCTAGACTGGCAAATCAGTATCACCTGATAACTTATTAGAATTGCAAATTCTCAGGCTCCATCCTATGTCTACTTAATCAGAAACTCTGAGATTGGGGTTCAACAGTCCATACTCTAAGAAATTCTCCAAGTGGCTCTGATACCTGATAAAGTTGAAGAACTAGACTTAGATAGTGGTGAGATGTGTTTGATGTGGACAATAGCAGTGGTCAGCAAAAGTTATCTGTAAAAAAACTGGATAATAAATATTTTAGACATTGCATTCCATACACCTCTGTCACAGTTACTCATCTTCTTGATCATTATAATGCAAAAGAACCACAAACAATGAACAAATGAGCATGGCAGGTTTCAACAAAACTTTATCAAAACAGGAGGTAAGCTGAATTTAAGCTATATATCTTAGTTTGCCAGTCTCAAGTATCTAGTACTTATCAAATAAGAGAACATAGTTATCTACATCTTACAGGAAAATTTTGCTCTCGTTTTATAGAAGAGACACTGATGTAAAGATCAGTTAATTATGTTCCTAAGATCTTGGTGGAAAATACAACAGTTAGTCATGGAATGTGTTATGTAAATCTGACTTACTGGCCTCTGATCTATATGCTAAAACTTCCTTTCCAAGGGAGAAATGAAACAGGGTTAAGAATGGCTTAATTTTAACCGTGCTAAGAAGTGGTTTGCTGAAAAGAATGAGTATAAGATGGGCTAGTGTGACAGGCAAAGAGTTTGGAAGACATCAATTCCATTCCATTCACAACAAGAAAAAAAGCCTGAAAATCAACAGTTCTCTAATGTATCAGAGAACTGAGATCACGGGGCAAACTGCTGGCCTGAATACAAAAAAGACACAGGTGAATATAGAGAATCCAACTTACAAGAGGAGCAGATGGAGCCAGGACCAGAAGGAATACTTAAAGAGCAAGAGACTAGTAGTTAGAGACTGGACACGGTCCAGCTTGAGAGAAGAAACCTCCTAAGGACTCAGCCATAGATGGGCTGCCACAGTTTTTCATGAGTTGAACCATCAAAAACCTCACCAGCTTCTTTCTGTGAAAACTGGAGGACAGTCCCTCCATGCTTCCAGCAGGAGGAGGGGAAAAGGGACCCAATTTGAAATACATCCAGAGCTTATGTTCTCCTTTACAGATATCTGTCCCTAAAGGAAACAATTTTACCAGAGCCTAACGGAATTGTGAGAAAAGAAATACCCAACGCTTGTCCCCTCCAGCTTTTCTGTGTCACCTCAGGTGGGGGAGATAAAAAGGTGAGAAATACCTGTGACAGTAACAGCATGGGGACACAGGTTCACTCAAAGAAGGAAGCTGTTTGTAGGATTGTAGCTGTTTTTTGTCCTATACATCTTACCACCACATCAGTGGAGATCCTGTATAATAATGGGAGATTAAAGCTGAAAGAACTGTAAGGCTCAGCCCAATTTAAGAAGTCCTTAGGGAAACCTAGAGACAACAGAAAAAGCAAAAAACAAGGACGCTAGAAGAAATTTAGTCTCGGACACTTACAATGAGAACAAACAGTAAATACAGCCAATTCCTGGACAGATAACATAAAACTTCACGTTAAAGGCCAATTTCGCTAGTTTTTTTTTTAACCTGATACAGCATGCCTGGTTTTCAACAAAAAATGACAAGGCATTCTAAAAGGCAGAAAAACAGTCTGAAAAAACAAAACAAGCATCAGAATCTCAGATATGGCAGAGACACTGGAACTATCAGACTGGGAATTTAAAATAACTATAATTAATATGGCAGGGGCTCTACTCTAAAGGAAAAAAATGGACAACATGCAAGAATGTATGGATAATGTAAGCAGTGAGATGGAAGCTCTAAGAATCAAAAGAAATGGTAGAAATAAAAAAACAGGGTAACGGAAATAAATATTAAATGGCCAATACATACATAAGCAAGGTTAATATTAACATGTAATGAAGGAAATAAAAACAAAAGAAAATGGTATTTTCTACCTCTCAGAATGGGCAAATAATACATGAAAACAGACATCAAATCCTTGTGAGAGTGTGAAGAAACAAATGTGCACTTTTCTGCACTATTAGCAGAAGTATAAAATCTTAAAATACAGGACAATTTGGCATCGTCTCATAAAATCAAAATGCCGGGTGCCTGGGTGGCTCAGTGGGTTAAAGCCTCTGCCTTTGGCTCAGGTCATGATCTCAGGGTCCTGGGATCTAGCCCGGCATCGGGCTCTCTGCTCAGCAGGGATCCTGCTTCCTCCTCTTTCTCTGCCTGCCTCTCTGCCTACTTCTGATCTCTCTCTCTGTCATATAAATAAATAAAATCTTAAAAAAAAAATCAAAATGCCTATTTCATGCATCTTTTTAACTTAGTAATCCATTTTCGTACAATTTATTTTGTTGATATACTAAAAACAAATGCACTAGATACAATAAAATATATTTATAATATCCTCAACTAGCAGGTAAGGCAGTGTTGCAGGATGATAGAAGTTATGAGGGCTCAGACAACAAGCAAAATGTGGGAACCTGGAATCTGGATCTCACAGTTGACACTTCATAGCCATACTTGCTCTCCAGGAGAGAAAAGACCCTGATCTGGAGGGTTTGCCAATATGCCTGAGGTAAATACTTCCATCGTGGCCAATTCTCAGCTGCTAAAATGAAGTCACCAAACACAGACTTGGGAAAAGATGCACACATTTGGCTTTCACAAACCCAATTTAGCTGATTCCAGCATACCCCCACCTACAACACCCTCTCAGGCAAGCAAGAACACAGGACCTCAGGTTGATAGCAGGTCCCCAGAAGCTGGGGTTCTGGAATGGAGGGGTGTGGCCAGCTTGAGATGAGAGATTTTTTTTTAAGCCCAAAAGATTAAAATAGTAGGAACAAAGGAAGAAGAGCAAACTTTTAAATACAAAGAGACTAAATGGAGGGAGAAAGACCTTTTCCACACAAATGTTCTCTAGTTGAGTTCAGCAATATAAAATAAAAATATGGGACAGAACGGGAATCCAGGAACAACACCCATAAAAGTTCAGTGCATATGGAAAATATCTTTTTTTTTGGCACCTGGGACATTACCTAATGTAAGACTGTGGCTGCTAGGGGGCTACTCTGGTTTTAACAGCCATTTTCTTCAGTGCTACAACCACAGGGGAAGTGGCCTATGTGGAAAGAACAAAACTGGCAGCATACAGAGGAGGTGACTTTTCCCCTCTCATCTAGCATAAGAGTTGAGCACTGTGTTTGCTGGCAGCAACTTGGTCACAGCTACAGAGATAAAAACACCCACCTACCTATTAAAGTCAGAAATATGTATTTCTTGGGGCATCCGGGTGGCTCAGTCAGTTGTGTCTGACTCTTGGTTTCTGCTCAGGTCCCCATCTCAGGGGCCTGGGATCGAGCCAGAGCCATGCTCTGCCCCCAAAGCACGGGTGCTGTCTGCTTGAATTTCTCTATGTCCCTCTCTCCCTCTCCCTGCTTTCTAAAATGAAGACATAAATCCTTAAAGAAAAGAAATATGTATTTCTCTCTCATATAGTTTATTGCTGAAACAAAATACGTGTGGCTAATAGAGATTTCTTTATCTCTGACTAGTATTTTCTCATTTCATAGCAGTAATTTATGCAAAAGCGTATTACATTCTTGGGATGTTCCACACACACAAGGAAACATTTAGGAAAACATCATTGCATAGGAAAAAACAGTGCAAAATTCAGATATATTATAAATTATACAAATTATTAAAACTCCCCAAGTGTTTCACCACCTTGATACCTTTTGGGAGAGAGTTTACACCAGAGAAGGAAAGATCTTTGGTTCTGATGTCCATGATAATGTCTTTTTAGGCTACAGGAAAGCACCTAGTTTTAGCTTCTTTTGCTGGATTCTTTCAGAGGTGATAATCTTTGTGATAGACTGCTATAGTGGAAATAACATTAAACTATTCCCTTGAGCCGAATTGATAGACAAAGTAGAACTATTTTTCCCAGAGAGTTGGTGCAGGATATATTATTTCACCGCCCCTTACTCTTGATAGCTATTTTAAAGAAAAATTGCTCCATTTTAATGTTCAACAGTCTGAAGAGATTTCATCGTCAAGGAATAATAATTTTCTCAACAAAATTTAGCTCCTCAATATCTTTTGGCCATATGCCAACATGTATACATTCAGATACACCTTATTAGAAAACTGTTTTAATGTATCTTCATGATCTAGTAAAAGAGAAAATAATGTAGCTGGTGAACAGAGGAGAAAAGCTTAGCCCATTTCATAGTTTTTGTAAGACTGCTCCTGCCTGACTGATTTACCTAAGAACTTTATCAAGGGCAACTGGAATTGTCACCCAATTTATATCCATGACAACTGAGGCGATTGAAGTAATTTGTGAACAGCTATGTGTGAAGGTAGAGCCGTAACCACAGATGGTCACCTGTCCATTAGCCATTCAGTCCTTCCAGCCACTGGATTATGTAAAAGATATAAGAGGAGGGTCGATGAAATGAAGTGTTGTGGAGGGTGAGAGGATCGTTCATGACAAATATAAATCAATCATTTTAACTAAAACTTCCTTTCCTATAACTGGATGTTGCTGAGATATTTGAATTAGGTAAACATTACTTTGAAAATATTGTACAGCATGGTTTAGAGCAGAAACTACCTACTAAATGGCCTCATCCTTGGTTGTGACCCAGCAGTAATATTTTCCCTCACAAATCAGTAAGTGGATAGAGAAACCAGAGCCAGTCTCAGGTGGAGAAAACACATTTGCAATACAGATACTTAGCCAGCGCATACTAAAATAGCTTGCCGGTGTTTATGGCCATATGGCTTGCTGGTGTTTATGGCCACTTCTCTTCCAGTCAGTCTGGTGTCTACGCTGATGGGTCAGTATCTGTGCTCTGTCAGCTGATGCATATTTTGAATATCACCCTTGTATATAACAATGCAATGTAAATCAATGAGATAAACCATGCAGGTGATAGGATTTGGAGGAAGATTAAAAATGAAAAATTGAAAATTCAGTAAAGCCAGATGAATCAGTGGCTTTCAACAGACAACAAGGTGTAGCTTTGAACGTACACTGAAGCTTCCCAATACTGGAAAATAGTATCAGGTTTGAACTAATGGATCACTAAACCTAAACTGTTGGCTGCTTTGGTGTTGTAAGACTTGAGATTCTTTAAGCTAGTAGCTCTCATTCCTTTTTGCATTTAAGAATCATCTGGGAGTTTTAAAATATATATGGATACACAAGTCATGCTGCAGACCAGCTGAACTGCTTCTGAGAGTAGGGTACAGTAATAAATATTTTAAAAAGTCTCCCATGTCATTATAATTATGGTGACATTTTTCAAAGAAATCTAATTCTTGGTTTTAATATTATGTCTGAGTCTGTCATTAGCTAGTGTTATATGCTGAATTATGCCCTCACAAAATTCATATGTTAAAATTCTAATGCTCAGTACCTCAATACCCAGTGGCTGGAAAATGAGTCATTGCCGAGGTTAAGTAATTAAGATGAGGTCATACTGCTTTTTTTAAAATCATTTATTTATTTATTTGAGGGAGAGAGAGAAAGTGAGCACACAAGCAGGGGGGGCAGAGAGAGAGAGAGAGCGAGAGAGAGAGTCTCAAGCAGACACTGCACTGAGTACGAAACCCATGTGCGGCTCAATCTCACAACCCTGAGAACACAACCTGAGTAGAAAGCAAGAGTCGGATGGTAAACTGACTGCACCATCCAGGTGGGTCATGACCCATGAGGTCATGCTACTCTTAACTTTAGAGAACAAACTGGTGGTTACCACAGGGGAGGTGTGGGGGGGAATAGGTGAAATAGGTGAAGAGGGTTAAGAGTACACTTGTTGCGATGAGCACTGAGTAATGTATAGACTTGTTGAATCACTATATTGTGTACCTGAAACTAATACAACACTATATGTTAACTACACTGATTTAAAAGGGAAAAAAAAGGTAAGAGATGATGTCATACTAGTGTAGGGTGGACCCCTAACATCACTCGTGGCCTTCTTTTTTTTTTTTACATTTTATTTATTTATTTGACACAGAGCGAGAGAGAGATTACAAGTAGGCAGAGAGGCAGGCAGAGAGAGAGGAGGAAGCAGGCTCCCCACTGAGCAGGGAGCCCGATGCGGGGCTTGATCCCAGGACCCTGAGATCATGACCTGAGCCGAAGGCAGAGGCTTTAACCCACTGAGCCACCCAGGTGCCCCTCTGGTGGCCTTCTAACATGGGGAAACACAAGCACACAGGGGGAACTCCAGGTAAAGATGGAGTCAGGTGATGTAGCAGAAGCTGAGGAACGGCCGCCAGCAAAGCACCAGAACATAGAAGGCAGCCCTGGATCAGATTCCCCCTTACAGCCTCAGAAAGAACCAACCCTGCTGACACCTTGATCTTGGATTTCTAATCTCCAGAACCACAAGACAATACATTTCTGTTGTTTAAGCCACCCAGAGTATGGTACTTTGTGATGACAGCCCTTTCAAACTACTACAGTAAAGGTGCTGTCCCTGCTTCCGCTTACTTTTAAGTCTTGTTTTCTTTTTGTGCACAAGGGAGGTATTCAATCTATTGGCCATGGAATTCCTCTCCAGTTCTTTGTTTATATAATACAGCAACTCTCTGCCCCCCCCTTTTTTGTGTTTTCCAATGGAAAAGTGAATTAGTTTATTATTATTATTGTTAGGTTTCCCTCCAGTTGAGCAACACTTAGTTTTTTCACAAGACTGCCATTCATTCATGTCCAGGCAATACATGAAAACCATGGTTATCAGGAATGATGTCCTTTACATATGTTTTCCTAATCCATATAATGAGCACTGACAGAAGAAGCAAACTTCTAAACACATTGAAAATGCAGTCAGGTGTTATTATGCCTTACACTCCCTATGAAGACTTATTCAAGATATTTCCACTTGAGGTCTAGGAATATATTAAGAATGCCCCAATCTACTATATATTCATTCATGGTGCTTGTTTCATTGCCCAGAGGAAAATTCTCATGGTGGCACTGCAGGGAAGCCAGTCCTTTCATAGCATGGAAGCACACATTCTATTGGTATAGGAAAAACAAAACAAAACAAAACAAAAACCACAAGGAAGAGAATTCTAGATAACATTTTCTATCATAGCAGTTTTAAATTAATGCATATGTCAGAATCCAAGGTCCAAGATGACAAGGAAGTAAAGGAAAAGTGGTAATGATAGGGAACAGCAACAGCAACATGGAGTGGACAGATTGTCCAAGATCTTTGTANAATAGTAGTAATGATAGGGAACAGCAACAGCAACATGGAGTGGACAGATTGTCCAAGATCTTTGTAGGAGAAAAGTAGAATATTTAACAGAAGCAGGANTGGTAATGATAGGGAACAGCAACAGCAACATGGAGTGGACAGATTGTCCAAGATCTTTGTAGGAGAAAAGTAGAATATTTAACAGAAGCAGGAGGGGAGGAGAAAATATTGTTTTTAAGGTCATATGGACAGGATAATGTAATGAAATATCTCAGGTAAACACGTGTGGTAAGAAATCTTATCTTCAAAGACCAGTGTACAAGCTGTTGCTGAAAATATCACAACGATTTAATAGGAATCCGTATGAGACTATGTCACTCTTGAGGAATCTTTGATATTCCTCAATTAGAAACAAACAAAAAATAAAGGTAAGTGAGAATATAAAATGAAACAGTCATTTTCTCACTAGAGAAAATTTAGTCATGATATTACATGTATTCACAAATGACTTTTCTTACTAAGCTGAGTTTTAATGGCCTGAAAATCTTAGTAATACCACAAATGCTTGACTCCAAGCCCTGAGGGCATACAGGGCCCCTTTGGGCATTGTTACTGAGGTGTTATTACTTGTCTTATGGGAGGAAAAGAAGGGATTTCCTTTACTGGCATTTGAAACGTTAATTTTCACTTCCTTTCTATGGTCTTCACTAAAATCCCCTTATTGGTAGAAATACAAATTTTGGCCNGCTGAGTTTTAATGGCCTGAAAATCTTAGTAATACCACAAATGCTTGACTCCACACAGCATACAGGGCCCCTTTGGGCATTGTTACTGAGGTGTTATTACTTGTCTTATGGGAGGAAAAGAAGGGATTTCCTTTACTGGCATTTGAAACGTTAATTTTCACTTCCTTTCTATGGTCTTCACTAAAATCCCCTTATTGGTAGAAATACAAATTTTGGCCTACAGCTTTATATTTTACATGCTATTACTTAGTTCTTTAGAAGAGACATCTTTTTTTTAGGAGATATATATATCTATATATAAATAAATTGATATTTATATCTATATATAATTATATTATATATTTATATATTTTAATTAAGTTTTTTAAAAATTAAAAATTAAATACATATTTATATGAAATAAATTTATATATATACATAAATTGAAACAGCTCACCAAATATTCCTGGTTCTACCCTTATCTGGGTATTATGTAGGATTTCAGTTGCCAGCTCCTTTGAAATTAAGTGTTACCATTGGATTTGCTTTGGACAATGAAATATAAGTGGTATAACAGCAGTCACATAGAGTTAAAAGCTTTAAGAGCCAAAACAAAATTGGTCACGTCTTCTTTCCTTGTCTTGGTAATCGTGGAAGGATTTGCTAAGATGAAAATTCCATCCGCCTGGGCTCCTGAGTGACTGCAGTGAGTAGAACACCCTGCCCCTTGCCCCCGCCCAGCGATAAGTGATGGACAGATCACATCTGTGAGGTCCATCTGTGGACAGATCCACATGAACAGATAACATGAACAGAAATATAAATATTTGTTTTAAGCCACTGAAACTATAGGATGGTCTCTTATTTCAGGATAATGTATATCATATTTATGGTACAAAGTTTATGAAACCTTTTATTTCATCATCTTAGTGTGCCTGAAACATAACTTACTCCTAAGGATTTAAGTACGTCAAAATTTCTAAACAGTAAAGGAATTGACAATGAATTCCCTGTTAACATCTCATCAACAGAAAAGCAAAAACAAAAATAAACAAAAGCCAAAACCTTACCTATCTGAATTTGTCTATTTTCTCCAGAAGAATGTGATGTTCTTTAAGACAGAATCAAAATCAATGACATTTAAAGTATTCTTAGACATTTAAAGGAAATCAAAGAAATTTAAATTTTTTGTTTCACAAATTTATGATTCTTTCCTCCTCTTGCCCTATTTAAATAACAGCCCATTTTCTTTTTTTAAATTTTTATTTTTTCAGTGATCCAAGATTCATTATTTATGCACCACACCCAGTGCTCCATGCAATACGTGCCCTCCTTAATACCCACCACCAGACTCATCCATCCCCTTTCCCCTCTCCCCTCCATAACCCTGTTTGTTTCTCAGAGTCCACAGTCTCTCATGGTTCACCTCCTCTTCCGATTTACCCCAATACACTTTTCCTTTCCTTCCCCTAGAGTCCTCCATTTTATTCCTTATGTTCCACAAGTGAAGCCATATGATAATTGACCTTCTCTGCTTGACTTAGTTCACTCAGCATAACCTCCTCCAGACCCGACCATGTTGATACAAAAGTTGGGTATTCATCCTTTCTGATGAACCACCCATTTTCTAAAATAAAACTTATGATTGCGTTTAACACTATATAGATTCACAGACCCATTGTTTTTTTTTTAAGATTTTTAAAAAAGTTTTTATTTATTTATTTGAGAGAGAGAATGGGGGGAGGGGCAGAGGGGAAGAGAGAGAGAGAGAATCTCAAGCAGATTCCCCACTGAGTCGGATGCCCAATGGAGGGCTAGATCCCCACAACCCCGAAATCAAGAGTCTCTCACTTAACCAACTGAGCCACCCAGGTGCCCCACAGACTCACTGATTTCAATAACCTATGGAATCCTCACAATACTAAGTAGCAGTATGATCTATCATAATTACATGCTTACTTACATGCTTGCAGCATTCCAAAACAGGTTGGTATTAATGTACGCAGTGGGCATAAATCTTATCTACCTAACAGCTGAAATCTGTCCTATTTGAGTAAAAACCATGTTAAACATTCAAATCCACTGGAAAGCATTTTAAATCCTTTTTGAATTATACAAAAAAAGTGATAAAGGAAATTTATATTTATGAAACAGGATGGCTTCCTTCATGCTGTCTTCCCATTGGCTAGCAATACCTCACGTGGCACAACAGCTCCTTCTTAGTCTTGCAGTAATTCGGCAATGCTCTCTCCTCAAACTAAGCCTGGTTTCTCTCTTTCTCCTTTCCTTCCTTTTAACTGTTTTTACCAGATCTTTACTTGATTAAGTGAATGAATTTCCATCTTGGCCCCTCTTTTAATACTTTTCTCCATTCTTACCTACATCATCAACACAAATAATGCCCTAAGGATTGATCAGGCAGAAGAACTGCAGTAACAGGAAAATTTTTATGGCTATTTAAGTATACAAACAAATGACAATTTTAAACAACAAATTTATTCAGAAGAGACAGCATTAGCCTAGAATATAAATTGAAATATGTTTTACTTTATTCCTAGGTTTATACTGCTGTCATTATTACTATCTTTTTCTTTTTCTAGACTTTGTCATTTTATTTACTTCCTATGATACTTAGTTTATAAAACCAAGAAATAGAAAAAAATTTAAATGTATTTTATTCCTAATAACTATGCTTGGGAATGTAAAGCACAGTATTAATAAATGATTGCAAAATCAATTTTTTTGCAAAGCCTAAATTTAAGTAAAGTCATTCTTGAGAAATTTAACATGAACAATATCAGTTCATCCTTTTAAGATTTCTATCTAGTGAGCAACTGGCATCTATATTTTCTTCTCTTTGGTATTCTGAGGAGAAGCCACATGGCAGCATTTCATATTTCACAAACTAAATGACAGTACAGAAGTAGTTTCCCATAATGGAGGTGCTTTGGGGAGTTGAAAACTATTATATGACTCATCAGCTTCAAATAATTCAGCCACTGGAGATGAAGGGTAATATCTCTTATTGAAAGCACAAGTTGAAGTATTTTCATGAGAAAATTTTTAGAAACTCTCGGCATAACATATAATGCAGAATTGTGACAGGTTTATACTACGCAGTTCTACGTAATGGCTTAAGGGAACCCAAATCAACAAGAAATAGCTACAGAAAAAAAAAAGGATGTTCAGGAGAGATAGTAGGGTAATTTGGTGACTGAAGCTAATAGACTAGCTTCTTTCATGACCCTCAGAATCAAGTGAGATTGAATAAATCATATCTTAAAGAGAAATCTGTTTCTCCTGATGTGCTAATTATCACCAGAGTTGGATAATCACTTTATGGAGGAGCATTAATTCCTTGTGGCCAACAGAATGTCCTATATTAAGTATGGTTGAAATAATAACCTAGTAATTAGAACACTTTACTATTATCAGGGAAAAGCTAATTTACCATTGTCCAAAGTCAATCTTTAATTCTATAAGAGACACTTCAAAATGGCATTTCTTTTTTAATACTTAATGTTATGCAAACAATGGCACTTAATAAATATGTTTATGACTAATTTACCTTTTGTTTTTATCATATGACTGGTTCATTGCAAGAAGAAGGCGCTTGTGGAAATATCTCCCACTGAGACTTTCCTCTCACTATTACAGTATCCTAGTACAGGCAGATGATAATTTATGGAGTAATGTAATATCAAAAACTTGAGTAAAGGATGAGTTTGGGAAGAATAACCTGTCTTTGTGCATAAATGGAAGAGATTATTCTGGTGGCAGCTCTGAGGGAGATCAAGGGAAAAGCTTAGGAGAGTCTTAGTGAAGGATGGCCAGACAGATTTGATTTTTTAAAAATCTTTTTGGTTATATTTCTGTCTATTTTGTGTGGATTAGGGACCTCCATCTTTCTCTTTTTCTCAAACTTTTTCTTTCTTCCACTCTCAATAAACAAAATGTCAAACACAAACAATCACAATCCTGTATGTTATTTTCAAAGTTTCTGGAGTACAGAAGGGTACCCAGCTTCCTGCAGTCCAACAATTCACAGAGCACTTTAAGTGAATGGGCACATTCAGGTACTACTTAGCAGACCCATGATTTGTGGTTTGGTAGGCTGCTTTTATGGGCATTGAATTGTAAATGCAACTGCCATGAAATGGTTTGAATTGTAACATTGATGAAAATGTGTTTGCTAAGTGATTCCCTAAATTACTTTATGGAGTATAAAACATCTGCATTTAGTTGGATTCTGTTTGGCTGAAAAATAAACATTTCTAAACCACAGCTTTCATGTCTGATGATGATAATGTACTAGAAAACTTGAAATTTCATGACAATCCAAATGTGTTTTCTCTTAAAAAACAAGTGGTATTGTTAGAACATGGCATACTAGATCATACTCCTTAACTGGTACATTCTTCCTGAAGATATATAAATGTCATGGTATGCATTCTAAAACCAAACTATACACAGCACTCTGACAAGTGCTGGGTTATGAGAAGGTAACTCCTAGATCTTTCAAAAAGGTCAAGTGTGAAAATAAAGTATGATCTTACAAGATTATGAAGGAAACAAGAGTAAAAGATTATTCTTTGATTTCTTCAAAAAATAAAGGAAAAATTTAGTACTATATTGTTCAGTAATTTTTTATTGCTAATCCAGCAAACACTAAATTTAAAGTAACACACAGCAAATTTTTGTTTCAAAATCCATAGATGGTATATTAAGGTATTTGGGATACAACAGAAATTTGAACCAAGTGTTTCTTACCAAAGAGAACTGAAGAAACACCACATGTATTTAATCTTAATGATTAGTCTTATAAAGACATACAAATATGTTAGCATAAAATAGCTATGCAAATAATATCCCATGAAATATTTGCTCATTTACGTAAACTATCAGCCATAGTAACCTGTTTGAAGTAATGTAACTTTATGTGTTACCAATCACTGACGACGGTCTCTAATCAAGCACATTTCTATTTATATAGCATACAAGTTCCTCCTTCTTTTAAGCAGCAAAAATTATTTTGATAGTAAGTTATATATTTCATCATCTTTTAGTAGATGCAACCAATATTAATTCAAATATTTATTGCCTACAGCAAACTGCATCACAAACGAAAGCAGAGGGAAAGAAACAATGTTAAGATTTATAGTCAAGGAGGGGAGCCTGGATTGCTCAGTTGGTTAAGCATTTGCCTTGGGCTCAGGTCAGGATCCCAGGATCCTGGGACTGAGTCCCACATTGGGCTCTCTGCTCCATGGGGAGCCTGCTTCTCCCTCTCCCTCTGCCCCTCCCCTCCACTCATGCTGTCTCTCTCTCTCTCAAATAAATAAATTAAATCTTAAAAAAAATTTACATTTGGGGTGCCTGGGTGGCTCAGTGGGTTAAGCTTCTGCCTTTGGCTCAGGTCATGATCTCAGGGTCCTGGGATCGAGGCCCGCATTGGGCTCTCTGCTTGGCGGGGAACCTGCTTCCTCCTGTCTCTCTGCCTACTTGTGATCTCTCTCTCTGTCAAATAAATAAATAAAATCTAAAAGAAAAATTTACATTCAAGGATATATTCATTATTCAAAGGCATTAGTGCACACTTGATCAAAATATATTGTTTCTGAAAGAAAAAATCTTAGGTGCATCTCATGTCAAGATAAGACTCATAAAATTCATGCAAGTTCTTCAATGATAAAAAAAAGGCATTTATTCCAATGCACAAACAATGCTCTGATACAGATTTCCATGTTTCATATAATTCTCAGAGGCATATTCTAATGACTTAATGTTACTCAATATATAAAATATTAAGTGAATCTTAGAAAATTAATTACATCTCTGGATTAGGGGGTGCTTTCTTTTCTACTAACCAAAGTATTTGACTCCTTGTCATGAATATCACTCATTTTCTTGCCTAATTGTTTGTATGACATGTGATGAAATAATGCTTATCCAATGTCTGCAGCTGAGATACCAGCTTTACCTCATTTATTGCCTAATTTATTAATTTCCTCTTCTCAATCTGCTCACGGCCAGTCAGACCTAAGTATTTCCTTTATGATAAAGGCTTCTTGCCACTTACAGAATATATGTGATTTTTAAGTTTCTGCCTTAAAACATCTCTGGAACTGTAGCAACTGACCAAAATAATTTAAACAAACAGATCTGAAAGATCTGTTTGTGAAGACCAGGCTGAGATAAAAGAGCTCATCTTCAAATAGTCAGATTAAAGTTCTTGAGACACATTCAAAGATAACAGGTATACGATTCTGAAAAACAAAGAAGCAACTGCATTTATACACTGTTCAGGAGTTTCCTTCAACAGCTTCAGGTTTTCTTATATTATGTGCTCATTCACTGGCAAAAACTTGGCATTATACAATTCAAAATTTTTTTTTACTGGAAACTTGTACTAAGACAGATAAATGATCTGTCCGTGGTCACATAACTAATGATTGGATACACCACATTAAGTATCTTGACTCAGTATATTTTTAATGTAAATAACATGATAGATCCATAACATCTACTAAAATATGGTAAGATGGGATTAGTGAGATCTCCGCTAAATGCACTTTTCAAGGTTATCAAATTGATAACCCATTTCTGCAGGTATGAATGGGGCAATATGGCAAAAGCCTTAAGTATTTTCTTTCCCTCTTAAATAGTAATTCCTCTTCTCAAAATTTATCACAAAATACTTAATAAATGTGTGAAAAGATGCATGTACAGAGATGTACATCCCCCTAAAAAATGGTTGTTTACACAGTAATCTGTAGAGCATGATCTACTTCTAGAAACGGTTCCCATGGTAGCTCACACCCATGTAATTCTTGTGGGTCTGCTGTTATTCCCGAGTACCAACCCTTGGACGAGGAATTGTCAACTGACTGAAACCAGGTCAATTCAAATCCTTCACTTGTATACTTTGAATCAGAACTGAATAAAAGCTTTCAAGGTGTATGTGTATGTACACACAGACATGTGCATGTGTGTATAGTGTGAGTGTGCATGTGTGTAAGAAGCTGTGAGTTATGGCTTGGTTGTTGTCAGTGACCATTTTCTTGCCAAGTTGTGGAAGATAGTGTGAATTCCATGAAAACGATGTTAACACACAGAAAGAAGCAACTGAAGTTGACATTCAGAGAAAAGCAGAGCTGACAGATCACACACTCACACTCACATATCTACCTAAATAGAGACAGAGAAAGGGAGAAGAGAGAGCGTCTTGAGGCATGAATTCCTCATTCAATTTATTTCTGAGACATTACTGCATCTGCCTTTGTTTCAGATTTTCAACTCTTCTTTCATTTACCCAAAGTACACTAGTATTCTTTGAATAAATTACCCTTTTCTCTAAGCCAGCTTGGGGAGGTTTCTATGATTCACAACTAATACATCTACCTTATACAAAGAAGTATTTATATTAGCTATGAAGGCACATTTCTAGAAATGGGAAATAAATTATGATATAATCATAAATTAGCTTTATGTAGCCATTAGAAGTCATGTTTTTTAACATTATTTAATTAACTGTGAAACTCTCCTAATTGAAATACCAAGTGAAACAAAGTAGGATATAAACAGCATATTTAGTATAATTCTACTTCAAAAGTTAAAATTGTAAAGCATTTATAAAGAAAAATACCAAAAGGACCTTGCCAAATAATTAACAATGGTTATTTCATGTGTTACGACTGTAGTTCATATTTTAATTATCCTTTTGCTTTTGAACAATTAATATGTATTTCTATTATATTCAGAAACATAATAAGCATTATTTAAATTGTACCTCTGATTAAAAGAAACGTATTCTTTTTAAAAGGTACAATAAATTCACTTGACCTCAGTATCACTAATATTTTTTTAAAACTGTTTTGTTTTTGGGTGTCTAGGTGGCCCAGTGGGTTAAAGCCTCTGCCTTCGGCTCAGGTCATGGTCTCAGGGTCCTGGGATCAAGTCCTGCTCTCTGATCAGCAGGGAGCCTGCTTCCTCCTCTCTCTCTGCCTGCCTCTCTGCCTACTTGTAATCTCTCTCTCTCTGTTATATAAATAAATAAAATCTTTAAAAAATGTTGTTATTGTTATATATCTCCTTCCAGAATCACATACACGTTTCCACATATTTTTATTCAAATATTTCACAGAATTGGCTAGATTTAAAGACCAGTAGCAAAACATCTAAATCATTGGCAGAACTTTTTATCTATTAAAGATTCTCCATGTCTATGTGTTATGTTCACTTACTTTCTAAGCACCTCCTGCAGTTTAAGCAGTGAAATTTAAGAAATAACAGAACTGACTGATGGATTTATGATCATCTGTAGCATAATCTGGTATTTAGAAATATAGATAAATCAGTGTTCCTTTGTTATATACACACAGAGGTACCACAACAAGTAGATACAGAGAAACAAAAAGTGTGCCTTGTCTCTGTTCTAGAGACAATGAACCACTTTCTCTTGATAAGGACATGGGGATCCTATCATGGGACAGTTGTGAATCATGGGAAATTTGTGGAAGTCACACAGTTAAGCCATAACATATAAACTTGGAGAATACTTGAGAAATACTCAAGAGCTTTTAAAAATTTTAAAACAGTGTTTTAGCTGTTCTTAATGAGTGTCTCCTATGTGTCAAACTATGTACTGGGTGCTTTATAGGGCTGCTATGAGATAGGTATTAAATGTATGTATGTAGATATGTATATGAGTAGACAGATTAAGTAACTTGCCTATCGTTACATAGCTAGAATCATTATTTGACCTTGTATCTGTCAGTTTCAAATCCTGTCTAAATGACAGGAACATTGCCTAAAGCCCATAGTAACTCTGTAACAGAATTCTATCCTCTCTGTCCACACCCAACCCACCCTGCTAGGGCTGGAGTACCACACCTTCAGGGAGTTTGTTGGCAAATGTCCAGGGAAGCTTGTGAGGGTTACATTGTATTCATCAGTGGATTTGGGAGCAGCTGTGCAAAAGGGGTGAGGCTTGAATATAGAGCAGCGGTTTATTTGAGGTTCAGGTGGCTAGTCCCGCAGCATTTTGAGAAATAACTGTGTTCCAGACACTATATAAAGTCTTAAATTAATTAATTAATTAATTAATTAAATACTGGAAACAGCCCTATGAAGTAGGTACCACTATAGTTGACTTCATGCTATGGTCAGGAAACTAAGAAATGAAAGAGGAAAATCAGCTTTCTTCAAGATCACATAGCAAATAGTGGGATCAGGATTTGAATTCTGACATTACGGCTTCCCTCTTTAATTAATACACTACATGATCCCTAACTACTTTCCCAGCATACCAGAGAAATTCACTTATTATTAGTTCAAAGGTCTGCAATCCTAACACATTCTGAGACTTTGCTTTCTACCTTCCAAATATTTCTTCTATCATTGTCATTGTGTGTGTGTGTGTGTGCGCGCGCGCGTGTGCGCGCGCACTTGCTTTGGTTTTGGTCTTTGTGGATTTATGCTTAAAAATTGTTTTATTGTCATATTTGTTGTATTTTTGAGAAAGCGGGTATAAATATACATATTTGTTCTAGTCTTCAATAAGAAACCTAACTTTTCAGATCAAACATTAAGGGAAGGGGACATAAGTAGCAAAGAAAAATAAAAAAGAACTAAGAAGAAAAGAAGAAGAAGAAAAAATGAAGTTAGCACAATTGATCTGTTTTCTCTGAGCATAAACAGACACTGACTTTTAACCTAACAGAGCCTCTTACTCCTGCACTGCACTTGCTGAGAATTTCAGGTAATTCTAACTGGACAAATAAAATAAAAAGGTAACTTAGTATAGGAAAGATAAGTTCTAACAAAAAAAAATAAAATTGGCAAAATTGCAAATAATTGCATAGTTTTCATTCTCTGCAAATGTCATGGAAGTGCATTTTCTTTTTGTACTGCATGTTCTCAAATGGCAAATAAGAAATGCTGACAGCTATACCATATGTGATATGAACTGATACAACAGATACAAATGGCTACAACAGATACAAACATATCCAAAATACTTTCCCAATGAATGGAGCCCAGGAAAAATGAATTTATTTTAAAATTTTGCCCAAGAAACTATTAGAACAATTATTTTCTAATATTCTTAATTAATAAAAATTTAAATCTTATGCAAAGAATGTTTTTAATCTTATTTTTTATTTCCCTTTGAATCTATATACATAGCCTCTTAGTAATAATCTTGTCATGCGACAGAAATGCCACTGTGCATGTCAATCTTTAATAGCAATTTCACTACAAATAATAAGTCTGGTTCACCAATTCTTTGGAGGTCCACCTATTAATTCAAAAATATTTTAAGTGTATTATATTTCTTTCTTTAGTAAATAATGTATTTCAAGCCTTCTGTTTAATTGAAGACAATAAGACCATAAATTTAAATATCTTTCCTCTCCTTCAATATAATTTAAGCCTTCTCTCCCTAAAATGAAATTTTCCTCATTCACCACTTCACAAAAATCACATTTTCCATTATACCAGTGAAAAGTGCCCTTTGATAAACCTGTTGGTTTATCATATTTACTATATTATCACATTTATTATGATAAAACCCTCCATGAGGATAAAAAGTACTCAAGGAAGACCCTTTCCTCAAGAACAGAATTAAGAAACATCTGAATACCCTCCTCATATCCCAGACATGTGATTTCAGGATCACAGGTGAAAAGAAACATTTTTGATATTTCATTATGCTTAAAAATACATGTGCATTTCCTTTGTCCAGTTATCTGGGCATCTCCAAACATCTCCTAAGATTTTATCTCAGTATGCCTCATTTCCTAAGAAAGAGTCTTCATAGAGGACTGGTCCATTGGTGCATCTCATCACTGACAAATAAATTCCTGGGTAAGGGGTGAGAATTTTCAAGGAAATCAGTGGTGATGTATGGAGGGTTTGCAACAGGGTCCCAGAGCTGTCTAGAAAAGAGCAGGTTACAAGTACTGTTCTAAATGTTAACACTGGTTGCCTTTATATTATTTCCACTTGCTATGTCAGTGAACTCCAAGAGTATTCTCTTTGCAATTTGTGTAACATTTTCCATTTTTTAGATTTTACTGATCAGGCTGTGATACAATCAAAATAATGTTTGTAATTCCAATTATAATTAATTTTGCCCTTAGAGCAAACTGAATAAAACAAAGAGATGAAAAATAAAGAAAAGGAAAAAAATTCTCAATACTTACCCAAGAATTCTGGAAATAAGAATATAAAGTAGTTTTTTTTTTTTTAAGATTTTATATATTTGTCAGAGAGAGAGAGCACAAGCAGGTAGAGTGGAAGGCAGAGGCAGAGGGGGAAGCAGGCTCCCTGCTGAGCAAGGAGCCCAACATGGGACTCGATCCCAGGACCCTGGGATCATGACCTGAGCTGAAGGCAGCCAGTTAACCAGCTGAGCCACCCAGGCATCCCTATAAAGTAGTTGTAAAGAATCAGATTTCTTTTCTGATTTGCCTAGAGTGAATCACGTTTCCATCCCTCACTATAAGTCTAGAAGTATAGACACACAGATCGTACATTTAAATATAATCTCTATGAGACTGGTGGCTTTGTAGCCTCATTCTCTAAAAGCTCCTTGCTACATGGTAAATCCTTATAAAAATCTGACATACTAATGAAAATTAAATTATTGGCCAGTTGTGGACCAATTATTTACCCTTGGGTCTGAGACGTGGAAATGGTTCCTCTGTAAACAAAGCCATTCAGAGTGAGGTAGAGAAGAAAGTCCACAGAAAGTAAGACACTATTAAGAAAAGATAGGAGAATAAATGCTGGGCAGAAAAAGCAAGAGATAGCTATTAAACAGAGAAAAAAAAACCACAAGGAGATTTTAGCTGACGGACGAATACATTGTATTATTCCTTTTCTTTTCCATTGTTCTCTACTGAGGTTTTATTAACAAGAATCATTTTCCCTAGAACAGATCACCTCTGGATTCATTAACAATCACATTTCTGATTTAACACAGCAGATGTTTTGTTCATGAATTTCAGTGACCATAAGGAGACCTTAAAAATGGACAGGTGAAAGCAAAATTTCCTAATGGCCTTAAATTCTGCATAAAACAAACATCATTAGAATCCATACAGTGTCGGAACAAAAGGAATTTGGTAAATTAAAGTGAGAATAAAAACTATGACTTGTGAGTCCTATGAATCAAACTGTCTTTGATGCCAGTTACGGTTCTTTATTACAGTCAGAAGAACAACCTGAAGTACAGTGGCTGAAGGAGGAAAGGGTAACAAGCAAATAAAATTAATTTTACATAAAAGATTTGAATAAATACACACAATATGCATAAATACATAATTTATATAATACAATATTATATATAATAATTACCATGTTTACCAAAATATATTTTTCTCAACATAAATACAAATGTTTTACACAGCCAAATGCACTCTAGGTTAATCTATGTTGTTGCATATGGCAGGATTTCCTTTTTCTTTGAGGCTAAATAATATTCCATTGTATGTATTTGCCACACTTTCTTTGTCAACTCCACTATTCCTTTTTTAAGATTTTTTATTTAAGCATTTGAGAGAGAGAGAGAGAGAACAGAGTGAGCAAGAACACAAGTGGAGGGGAGAAGCAGAGGGAGAAGCAGGTTCTCCGCTGAGCAAAGAGCCTGACCCGGTGCTCAATCCTAGGACCCTGGGATCATGACCTGAGCCCAAGACAGACACTTAACTAACTGAGTCACCCAAGAAGGCCCTATAAACTCCTGTTAATGGACATTTAGGATGTTTCCATATCTTGATCATTGTGAACAGTGCTTCAATGAAATGAAGGTGCAGATATTTCCTTGAGATGCTGGTTTCAGTTCTTTTGGATATATACCCCAAAATATGATTGCTGGATCACATAGTAATTCTATTTATATTTTTTTTTGAGAAATCTCTGTATTACTTTCCACAGAGGCTGACCATTTTGCATTCCCATCAATAGTGCACAGGATTCCAAATTCTCAACATGGTCGCCAATGTGAGTTATCCTTTATGTTTACTTCATAGTAGCCATTAGGACAGGTGTGAGGTGATACCATTGTGGTTTTGATTTGCATTTTCCTGATGATTACTGATGTGGATCATATTTTTGTAAATCTGTTGTCCATTTCTATGTCTTCTTTAGAGAAATGTCTATTCAAGTACTTACCTATTTTTCAATCAAGTCATTTTTTAATTTAAATTTTAGGCTTTTTTTGCTATGAGTTGCATGAGTTTCTTACATATTTTGTAACTTCATATCAGATAAATGGCTTATAATTTTTTATTTCCCATTGTGTAGGGTGCCCTTTCATTTTGTGGATTGTTCCCTTTGCTGTATAGGAACATCTTAGTTTGGTGTAATCTCATTTGTCTATTCCTGCTTTGTTTGCCTGTACTTCATATTCAAGGAAACATTGTCAAAACCAATGCCATAAAGTTTTTCCTCTATGCTTTCTTCTAGGAGTTTTACTATTTCCAGTCTTACATTTAAGTCTTTAATTCATTTTGAGTTGATTTTTGTGAACGGTGTAAGATACAGGTACAATTTCTTTTGTGTGTGGATATCTAGTTTCCACAGAACCATTAGTTGTAGAGAATTTTCCTCACTGAGTATTTTTGGCACCCTTTTCAAAGATCCATTGGCTATATTGCATGGGTTTATTTCTGAGCACTCTATTCTGTACCACTGGTCTATATATCTCTTTTTATGCCAGTACCATAATGATTTAGTACTGTGGCACTGTAATATATTTTGAAATCAGGAAGTGTGATGGCTCCAGCTTTGTTCTTTTCTCTCAAGCTTGCTTTGGCAATTCAGGGTCTTTTGTAGTTTCATATGAATTTTAGTATTACTTTTTTCTACTTTTGTAAAAACTGCCGTTGAAATTTTAATAGGGACTGCATTAAATCCAGACATCACTTTGATTAATATGGGGTATTTTGACAATATTAAATCTTCCAATCCATGAGGAAGGGATGTCTTTCTATTTATTTGTGTTCCTTAATTTCTTTCATCAAGATTTTGTAGCTTTCAGCGTACAAATCTTTCACCACTTTGGTTAAGTTTATTCCCAAGTAAATATTTTTTTTATTTTTTTATGCTGTTGTAATTAAGATTGTTTTCTTAATTTCCTTCCTGCATAATGAGTGGTTAGCATAGAAAATGTGACTGATTTCATTTTACTTTATTTCCTTATTTAAATTCAATTAGCCAACAGACGGTACATCTTTAGTTTCAGATATAGAGTTCAGTAATTCATCAGTTGCATATAATACCCAGTGCTCATCACATCACATGACTGATTTTATATGTTGATATTGTAATCTGCAATTTTTCTGAACTTGTTTATTTGTTCTAAAAGCCTTTCATGGAGTATTTAGAATTTCTACATATATTAATGCCATCTACAAACAGAGGTAATGTTCCTTCCTCTTTTCTGATTTGGATGCCTTTTATTTCTTTTCTTGTCTAACTCCTCTGGCTGGGACTTCCAGTATTATTTTGAATAAAACTGGTGAGAGTGGACATCCTTGCCTTGTTCCTGAGGGCACATTTTATATGATTCCATTTGTATGAAATACCTAGAATAAGATATAACTCTTTAAAGTGATAGAACAAATCAGTGGTTGCCAGAGACTAGGAGACGGGGTCCTGAGGAGTGACTGCTTAATAGGAACAGGGTATCCTTTTTGGGGTGATAAAAAGTTCCGAAACTAGATAGGAGTGAGAGTTGCATAAGTTGTGAAGGTAATTAAGGCTACTTAATGTTATACATGAAAACAATTGAAATGGCTTATTTTATATTACATGTATTTTACCATAATTGGGTGTAATGTAAAATATCTAGAAAGAGAGAGAGATTGAGTTTTCCTATGTGTCACTAATGCCTACCATTTTCACTGGAACTGTCCCTACCCTATGTTTATTTTATGAAATCTTATTTGGAGCCATAGTTCTGGTGTAAAGGAAAATGGGCTGATTTTAGTTTCTATCACCCCTCCACTACAAACAGAGAGCCTAAACTTCAGAAATTAAACTCCAGCAAACATAACAACTCAAATAACCAATTTTATGAAAAGCAGAAAACTATCCTTTAAAACATGTATTTTGACTTGACTTTCATTCTATCGTTTGAGATGTTTCATCATGCATTATGACCCTTTTGTGCCTATTTCTGAAGCATCTGTGAATTAAAACAACCCTATGGCATTATATATATTAGAGATAAATAGGGCTTTATATTGTATGTTGTTGGTTTCCCAGAAGAATGGAACAATGAACAGTGCTAGAAGGTAATAGTCCCCACCTACACAGAAGTGTTCGTATATTATATAAACCAGCCAGTGACAGATTGTGGTAATAAATCTTAACATAAATATCTCTGTTTTTGTGTCACACTTATGTAACCATTTCACTAACATTTTCTTCAGAACATTCCCTCATTTCTATTTCCTGCACACTAACAGAGTTTCATTTCCTTTTTAATCTCTAAAAGTTTTCTTTTATGTTGTTCATGATAAAAATTTGAGGAATATTATTTGGCAAAATTGCTTATTTAGAAAACTTGACCTTTCTCTTCTTATTTAAATTCCTACATAATCATGGCATTTCCAATTTGATTTCCAATAAGTTAATGGATTTGAAGAAGACTTAAATTTATTTTGATATAATGTGGACCCAAAGATTGTATATATAACACATGTTTTCCTTTTTAGGGAGGAGGTATTTAGTATTTCTTTTTAAAAATGAAGTTAGAGAAAAGCTTCCATATTATCAAATAGTATAAATTTTTCTAAGAGACATTGAGATAACTTAAATACTAATCTTATCTTGTTACATTCATGAAACTAACAGCAAAATATGCTCATCTGGATCATATTAGAAATCGTAGAGTCCAAGATTCATGTCTTGGATGAGAGAAGATTATATGTGGACAAGGGTGTACCAGTGAATTCCAGAAAAGGAACAAAAGGTCATCTATGAGAATAAGTGCTTTGAGATTATAATTATGATAAATGGAAAAAACAGAATAAAATGTAGCTCACTTATCATCTTGAGCCCAAGGGGGTTCAAGAGCATGAGACAAAATTATACTCAGTTTTATAATTAATATGAGAAGCAATCCTGCTGTGTGACTGTCTACTTGAAAGTGAAGAGTGGACAGGGGGGTGGGGGGACAGACATACAACCATAATGTTTGGGAGTGTCACCTTATTGCTGTGATTTGGAATAATTCATAATCATACAGACTGGAGCTTTCTCTTTTTTGCCCTTCAACTTCTGCCTCTCCCTCTTCATTCTCCTCTTTGTTCCTCCACATGTGTTTGTATTGAAGAAGTTGAATTTTGTTGTTCCAAATATGACAAAATGTAAAATGAGACCAAGAAGACTTGGAACCCTAGGGCCAGTCAATGTGCTTAGTGCTGGAAGATATTATGGAAGGTTTCTCTTCCACATAGTTTAAGATAAAGATAAAGGTTTGCAACTTTGAAATTGCTTTCTCATTATAACCTATACTACAAACAATAAATACATTTTAAACATAATTTTCAGGCAGATGCACTATCGCTGGAAACTACAGATTTCTCTACCATATATTTACAGCAAGACGTGCGTTCATGCTTTGTGCAGTATACTCAGGGATTCATTTCATGTAAACCAAGGTAATCTGCCTTAAATGTTACTTGACTATACATGGAGAAGGAAATTCTGTATTTCTTTAGAGCTACTTCTTTTCTTAGCCTTTATTTGGAATTCAGCAAGTTCTATCTTGCCCTTAGCAAGAACTATTCTTGTGCTTAAAACATATTGAAATTTATAATATGTCAGTGATAATACCTTCAGATTTCTGAAATGTTTAAAGAAAATTAATTTTACAAAGTCAGTTTTCTTTTACTAACCTAAAATTTTTCCTTTCATACTGAAATCATCTTATTGCCATGAGTTATGATTCTGACTAAAGAGCAGGAATTATCAATACATGTAAACTCATCTCTTTGGGTAAACACTATCCAGGCCCTTGAAGGACTTTAACCAGAAAAGTAACCTAAATTTTAAAATATTAATTTGGTAATGGTAGAAGAGACAGCATAGGACAGTGTAAGAAAAATTAATCCATACAGAGCAGAAAAGAAGACAAAAAGAAAGACAAGGAAAGTAAATTTCCTTAAGAAAATTTTTTAAATTTCCAGTTGGAGGGGGAGATGAACCTCGAGGGACTGTGGACTCCAAGAAACTCCGAGGGGAGGAGTTGGAGAAATGGGAGAGTCTGGTAGTGGGTATTAAGGAGGGCACGTATTGCATGGAGCACTGGGTGTTATACATAAACAATGAATCTTAGAAGACTACATCAAAACATAATGATGTACTGTATGGTGACTAACATAACATAATAAAAAATTCTTAAATTTCCAAGAAAATCACATCATGAAAATTAAATCATAATTTTTGGCATTTATGAATAATCTTTTGAATAATCCTTGTGTTCCATTATACTAGGAAGTATTTATAACTGCCAATAAACCTTGTGGAATATGGGTAAAGTTGTATTTAGAGGATCCTGTATAGCCTCAAATGTATGTTTCATAAAAAAAGAAACTAAGACATAAATTTAATAAGTTAGAAAAAGTTAGCAAAGGAAACTCTCCAAAGTAAGAAGGACATATTAAGGCAAAAGGAAGAAATTAAAAAAAATTATTTTAAACTTTTATAAATTAGGCCAACTCTGATAACAATGATCAAAAGAGTATACAAAGGAACAGTGTAAGGAATATAATTTGGGATATAACTGTAAGTTCAGTAGTAATTAATAGAAGTCATACCATGAAAAATTTCAGCCTCATAGGTTTAATAGACATGAAAAGGAAAATTACAAAAGGAATTAGGTTAACAAAGACACAGCTCATGACCCAGAAAACATAGAGGATAAGTATTTATGGTGCCATTGTACTAATTTAGGCAATACATGAAGAAACCTTCCCTGTCATTGGGGAGGGTTTGTGCTTTGGTGAATGCTGTGAAAGATGTAAGCCTGATGATTCACAGACCTGTACCCCTTGGGCAAAGAATAAAAATAAAATTAAAAAAAAAAAAAGAAAGCAAAAAAAAAAAAAAAAAAAAAAAAAAAAAAAAAAAAAAAAAAAAAAAAAAAAGGAAGAAAAGAGTTAGATTGGAAGCACCCCTTCAGGAAATATTTAGCAGATAAGTGTACTTTGTGACCAAGTGGTCATGAAGGATAAGGCAAAAATAAACATTGATTCTCACATTTCTAGCTTTGGGGATTTCAATATAAGGATAGTAGTTTAAAAACTGAAACAGGTCATAGAGTAGAGGAATACAGTTGTGGTATATCATCTTTGCTGTGAGAGTGGAGGAAGTAGAATAAGGATGTAGAGAAGGCAGTATGGTCTTCATAAGACATATCTGAAGGTGAAGGGAAACTAAACTATTTCTTAGCTTCTCTGTATCCATTCCCTTCTCTTCCAAATAATAGCCAAATGTTTTTCCAGATAATCATGGTCCCCTTTTAGTTAGCGGCAATGGTGCTGGGGTGTTAGGGACTTAACCTCAGGTATCAGGAGTCTTCCCTGGTTGAAAATGTTTTAATAATGATCACTGACCCAGGGGCACTTGGGTGGCTCGGTTGGTTAAGTGGCTGCCTTCGGCTCAGGTCATGATCTTGGAGTCCCAGGATCCAGTTCTGCATTGGGCTCCCTGCTTAGCTCACTCTCCCCGCTCTCATGCTCTATCTCTCATTCTCTCTCTCTCAAATAAATAAATAAAATCTTAAAAAAAAATGATCATTGACCCATGCCTAAGCCAGTCTGAGATGACATCTCACTGACCTCCCAGTGACCAAAATGTATATATTTCTAGTGCAATCAAGGTGAAACTGAGAACATTCATTCCAAGATGGTAGGAGGAAGTGTTCTCTCCAATAGGCGTGCACAAGGAAGATGTAGCTCTTGCTGTTTATTACAAGCAGCCATCTTGTGACCATGAAAGTATAATAAAATCAATACACTAAAAAGGACAGAGTTGAGAATATTGCAAACTATTGATCTAGTTCCCTGATTTAACTGACCTGAAGCCTAAACACTGCTGGACTTTTAAGTCATGAGTCAGTAAATCCATGATGTTGTTTAAAGCAGCTGAGTGTTGCTTCTTTCTGCTCAAAGTGTAAAATTTTGAGTCAATCTCATTCCTCCACTAAGGGAAGTTATTTTCCTTATTTTGCATATGAGAACATACTGGGCTATTTTACTTACCTGAATGACTAATATAAAAGTACAAGGATATTAAAATAAAATGTTTATCAGATTTATTATGGGCAAAGTGCATGGCACACATGCTGCTAGGAAAAGTCTTGTAGGTGCAAAGGATGCTGTAGGAACCCTGTTCTCATTTGCTGTTTTTAATTATTTTTAGCCTTTTTTATATGCTGTGTTTATTACATTCTAGAAATATGAGAGTATGTATAGGAACAAAGTGTGCATTCTAAAGGAATATAAACCTTATTCATGTTAATGAAAAAGAAATTCACATAACAGGAAGCACTGAATAGTTATAATTTATTTACTGACAGAAAACTAATAATAAGAAGCTTCTACTCATTCTAACATTTTTCTGTCTGGGTATTTCTTCTCTGTGTGAACGGAAGAAAGACTGAACTAGCTGTGTTGACTATGGAAATAAAAAATCCACTGGTTATCTTCTATGTCATATGTTCATTACCATAGGTTAGCCAGCTTAGGTTAGCCATCTAAGAAAAATGTAGTTACATCATTCTGTTGTTTTACGAACTCATGTAAACTTACAGTGGGTCTTGTTCTGCAGTACTGAGTTATAATATTTTTCCTCAAGTAAGGAATAAATATATTTACATCATCTTTACATCATCCTTTTGGAAATATTTTTTTTATATGATATCCTTTGTCTTCAATTCAACTTGTTTATAGAGAATATTTCTACTTTTGCATAGCCTTTACTAGTACCAAAAATGTAAAGCAACATTAACTTAAGTTTTTATGTGGTTCCCAATCTGAATTGTGCTATGTTGCCTTTGTGATAGAAAAAGAATATATGACTAACAGAAAAATTTGAATAAGTTGGTATGTATTATGTACATATATAAAATGCCACACTTATTTTGCTTTTCAAAATATAAAAAACTAATCCATTAATTAGCCTGTCAAATGATTATTGAGTAGTTTCCAACTGAAAAACACTAGTTGGGGCATAGATGGAATGCATATGGAATTTTAAGACATAGTAAGCCAGCCACAGAACATAATGTACTAGAGATTTGAGTGTCACATAAGTGGAGAATATACATGAATGCTTAAAGCTTATTTATTAGATAAAATATAATCATAGTGATTACACTAATTTCATTTATGCTTATTTTTGTAACAAGATTAAAATATACTGGACAAGTTTAGAAGACACTACTAAATATTACATAGATACATATTGATTACTTAAACCTTTGAAAGTAGAAGAGCATACACATATAAAAGAGTCCTAAAGTATAGTGAAGTAGAAACTGATAGAACTGAATGAATAATTAAAAAATAATAGTCAGAAATGTCAGTCAATACATCACTCTTAATAGTTGCTAGAACAATTAGAGAAATCTACAAGAATACAGTAGTCATGAATAAAGTATCAACCACATTGACCTAAGTATAGAATACTTAACCCAACAACAACTGAATATACAGCCTTCACAAGCACATGTAGAACGTTCTACAGGAGAGATACTACACTCCGTAAAACAAGCCTCAATGAAGTAAATGGGATCGAAAGTATACACAGAAATGTCTTGAACCCCACAAAATTAAATTGGAAATAAAACAGTCAAAGAAGAAATTGCAAGGAGAATTAGAAAAATTCCCAAACTGAAAACAAACAAAAACACACCATATTAACATTTACGGGATGCAACTAGAACAACAAAGAAAAATTTATAGTTTTAAATGAATATATCAGAAAAAAATTTGTCTAGAATCAATTCCTTAAACGCCCCTCTTGACAAACTAAAAAAAGAAGAGCAAACTAAAACCAACGAAAGTAAAACAAGAAATATTAAAGATTAGAGAATACACTGGAAAATATAAAAATATAAAAATATTAGAAAAACTCTGTGTAATCAAATTTGGTTCTTCAAAAAAAATCAATAAAATTAGTACATCTTTAGTTAGACTGGTCAATACAAAAAAAAGTGAGGACGCAAGGCACCAAATCAAGAATTAGAGAATATCATATTTTTACCCTACTGAAACTAAAATGATTATAAGAGACTATTATGAACAATATTATGCCAATGAAATAGATAACTTAGATAAAAATGGACAGATGTCTAGTGTGAGAGAGAAACTGCCAGAAGTTATACAAGAAAAAAATCCTAAAAATCTAAAATCCTGTAACAATTGAAATTAGTAATTAAATATTGAATTAGTAATTCAAAGAAAAGAAAAGCCTAAGTCTAAATAGCTCTACTAGGAAATTCCATTAAATACTTAAAAGGTAATTTTTTTAGAAAATAGAGTATACTTCTCCATTCATTCACTAAAGCCAGTATTTCATTCATACCAAAGCCAGAGAAAAACCACAAGAAAACTACACATTTATAGCCCTCATGCACACAGATATAAAATTCTCTCTCTCTCACACACACACAAATAGTACACAGAAATAGTAAATATTTGTGATTTACACAAATAGCCAATCAAATTCAGCAATATGTAAAAAGAGTCATACACCATGATCATGAGGGATTTAGTTCGTGAAAAGTAAAATAAAGAAAAAAAATCTTAGATTCATACTAAAAAGTTAACTAAAAATGGATCATAGACCTAAATTCAAGAATCAAAACCATAAATCTTCTAGACTATGACAGAAAAACATCTTCATGATCTGGGATTGGACGAAGATACAGAAACAACACCAAAGACCCAACAGATAAATTGGGTTGAATAAAAATTTCAAAATTTTGTACTTCAAAAAACAAATTTAAGAAAATTGAGTACAAGTCACAGACCGGGAAGAATGTTGTAAATCATATGTTTGAAAGGGACTTTTATCCAGAATATATAGAGAACGTTTATAACTCAATAATTAAAAACAAAACAAAAACAAACAACAATGACAACAAAAACAACAACCCAATTAAAATTTGGGCAAAAGACTTGAATAGAAATTTCACAAAGGGTAGAGAATTACTAATAAGCACATGAAATGGTGCTCAACTTAGTCATTAGAGAAATACAAATTAAAATCTCAGTGAGATACTACTACACAAACACTAGGATGACAATACTCGGAAAAACAGAAAATACCACATTTGCTAGGATATGGAAAAATTGTAATCAACATTGCTGGTAAAGATATAAAATGGTATAGGCACTCTAGAAAATAATTTGGGAGATGGATTGGCAGTTTCTTAAAGGTTAAACATAAATTGATCATACAACCCAGCAATTTGATTTCTACACATTCTCCAAGAAGAACAAGAACAAATATCTAAGCAAAGATTTGCAATAGAATTTTTAGAATAGCAATCTTTTTCTTTTTGGCTTTTTTTCAGAATGGCCAAAAAGTGCAAATAATCCAAGTGTCCATCAACTAATGAGTGGTTAAAAAAAATATCCATTCAGCATATGCATATAGTGAGTAATAAAAAGGAACAAAATAGTAAAACATAATACATACTAATATACACTGCAACATGGATGAACCTCAAAAATATTATGCTGAATGGATGAAGAAAGATGCAAAAGATGACATATTATCATTTCGTTTACACATAAAGTCTAGATCATGCCAGTTCATAAAGACGGAAAGTATCACACTGCTCTTCTAGGGCTGGAGGTGAGACGAGAGTGGCTGTAATGGGCCTTTTGGGGTGATGAAAATGTTCTAAAACTGCATTGAGGTAATGGTTGCATAGCTCTATACATTTACTAAAAAATCATGGTATGGTACACTTGATATGGGTGAATTTTGTCCTATGTTAAGTATGCTTCAATAAAGCTGTAAAAAAGGGGGGGTTAAATTTAATGAACTGCCTTTTAGTAAGTAGAAGAACTAGGTAATGCATTAATTTAATGGGAAATTTTTTCCCCAGCCTCTTAGCTAAATTTACTCCCCCAATGCAAAATCACTAGATAGATTTTTTCATTTTAAATATAGAACAATAAAATTTTGAATATTAAAATTACATTTTTAGTATCTGGTATAATTTATTTTAAAAAGTCATTGGTACAGAAAATATCAGGTAGACAATTCTAGAGCTTCAAGCAAATTAGCCCAAAGATAAATGATCATGTAAGGAAATTTTTGTTTGGATGATTCTCAAAAATTAAAGGGAAAAAGTCATTTGGTATCAAATGTTAATAAATTCATATAATTCTGATAATATATGTTACTGCTTATAGTCTATTGCATTTTTCTGTCCTCTCTTACTAGAGCAAGATGATAAGAGAATACAAGTTAAATGATGCATAAAAATATGGAAACACAAATAATAGGATTAAATAATCAGTTTTCTCAATTCACTGTTAAACAGGTTTTTTTTGAAAAGGTAGTAAAAAATTGGGGAACACATGTAATTGTATGACTACAATAGTTTAGCCAGATCTTGGTCACAGAGTGTATTAAATAATTTTTGATTATTTTAAGTAAGTTAAAAATACTGAGATACCTTTGTAGTCTAGGATACTGTTCTAATTCAGAACTTCTTAGGACATAACCTTATAGTGCCATTTCCAATAGTGTTTCTTTTATTTTGAGATTTCTGTCATTCTTAGATTGTTGGCTAGGTTTAAGATTTGATTACATAAAAGACTGGCAAACTTTTTTTTGCAAAAGTCTAGATAGCAAACATTTCTGGCTTCCTGGACCCCATGGTCTCTGCTGTAGCTACTTCTGCCACTGATCATGGACAATATGTAAATATACACCCATGTGTGTGCTCCATTAAAATTTTATTTACAAAAGTTTGGCCTCTGAGTTGTAGTTTGCAGAACCCTGGATTAAGTTGAAAGCATAAGAAATAAGTAAAGAAATATTAACAAATGTAGGTTATATTTTTTTAATGCAAAACTATGGCAAAATAATACCATCCTCTCATTGTTATGATTGTCCTAAACTGCCCACCAAAGATACACACACACACACGTATTTATATGTCTATGTAAGTTGAATAATTATTTAGCAAATCAGAGCATTTGAGAAACACATTTCAGTTCTGAAAGAAAGAGAACAAAATGTACATTACAGAAACATTGAGGAAAGTACATCTTTAATGCTCTTTCATAGATTTAATAGCTTTAAGATCACTGACTATGGAGAACTATTTAGCTGCTGTTATTGATACTTTTCTTATGTTAATGGATTAGAAAATGTGATTCTTGAAAGGACCCAATCATCATAACAAGGACCTCACCAGACCTTGTTCTTGCAAAGGAAGCAATAAAATTATCTCTATTTTGTAAATGACATGATCCTATACGTGGAAATCCCTAGAAATTCCACAATAAAACTGTTAAAATGATTAAATTCTGTGATGGCTAATTCAGATGTCAATTTGTCACTCATGTCAATCTCTTACTGATTCTTTTTTTCTGCAGAATCCTGACTAATTCCATGGGTCTCTTGTATTACTGCACATCTTCTGAGCGGAAACACTGACAGTTTTTATTGAGTTCTTTTTTTTTAAGGATTACAAATAGCAGTAAAATACAGAGTTAGTGCCTCCATCCGGAATAGCAGAGGACAGATTTTTTTACTGTCTAGTATAATACAGTTGCTCCAGTACAATAAAGATAGCTTGCCCAGCCACGGGGTAAAGAGCATGTTCATTTGCAGATGTATAGAAAAGACTCAGGTTTCCTCTCCTGTAATACAATCCACTCCATGAGCAGTATTCACTTGATGATTACAGGATCACCACATCATCCTGTGGAAACAGACTCAGAAAACCAGAGTAAGAAAATACTCTGGTACTCTGAGTATTGCTATTTCTATACGCAATAAACTTGCTTTGTCTTTGACACGAGGATCTCTTGCTTTCTTCCAGCATCCATGACATTGTGCAAGGTTAACTTGTTAGTTTGAAAATAGTGCAAATAGCTCAAATGTTTCACAATTTTGATATGACCGACACTTCATAGTTTTTATAACTGAACACAGCATACCATTTTATGCTATTGATATATTTGAGCTAAATTCCTAGAACAATAAATAAAAACTGAATATCATGTCCTCTGAAAATAATGAAGACAGCTAATTTAAATTAGGTAATGGTCTCACAGAATGCGTTTTTGAGGGAGTGTCACACACATAATTTTTATACTATACTTGTTAAGCATATTCAAATATCTCAAATAAAATAAAATTATAGATGCCAAATGAAATTTCTCCCATAACAGAATTTGAGCATATTAGAAGGTCAAAAGGGTTGTCATGCACTTGGATAAAATGTCTACCTTTTCTTTCGTAGTCGGGAAATGTGGATAAACCTTTCATGAAATGTTCTTCCACATATAAAGTATTAGTTTTGATTTTCTGCAGAGAATTCCAATGCTCTATTGTGCCTTTGACAAAGTTCCTTTAATTTGATAAATGTGTTGTGTTTCATGCAAAATAGTTAAAATACCTGAAATCCTTTATCCTCTGATCTGTTCTGAATTTACAGAGGCTTCTAGAAAAATACTGCTCAAGGCTGGGAACATGATGAATATTTCAGTGGAACTGAAGCTGTCAAAATAGAGTGGGAAATGCCTGTTGGATATGTAGAATAAATGAATGGAACTATGACAATTGAAAATTAAATCTCACCCTTCTAAACAGATTGGTTCTGTTTTGGAAAACTTCCTGGGGAATGGAAATGGCAAGGCTACAGTAAGTTTGGGAAATGACATGAATTCAAGTTCTGAAATGAATTCAATTACATATGGCAAAGAGAAAGAATATTAAACTTGAAAAGATAAATACTAATATCCATTATGATATTGGAAATTATGGCTGGCAGAGGGAAAATGGATCAGTCTATTTTCAATTTCATATTGCACGGAAGGGGGTTTAACCTTACAATTAGCTAGAAATAAGGGGAGAAAACTTTTGTTGTATAAAATGAGAATTCTGGCAGGTACCCATTGATCTTTGAATTCAACATTTATGTACCACCTACTTTGTGTCAGCCACTAAGGGATTAGAGACCATTATTAGCATTGGAGATGTAAAGAAAAGTGGGACCTAAGGATATCCAGTACATGAAGGATAGATAAGTTAACAGTTATGTATCCCCTGTGTGATACGTACTAGATAACATTAGGTTCAAATTGTTAAGAAGACACACGGAAGAAGGCTCTGACCAAGACTGAAGTGCAGGATCTTCAGCACTGAGCTTTCAGGCCAAGTAGGGCCCACATGAGCACAGTGTAGTTGAGTGCGGGGACAGAGGGCAGAGAAAAGAATAAAGACATAATCCAAGCTGAGCTCTGCAAACAGTTACTTGTGATTACACTATAGAGCACAAGTGACAATAAAGTAAACCTTGATCCAAACCTTGGTTTTGACCTTGACTTAGTTACTTAGCTTTATTTGGTGCCTCATGCCTTGTCTGAAAAATGATGTGAGCAAATCAGTTCTTTAACATTTTTTCCAAGTCCAATTATTTGTGGTTCTTTGGATTAAAAAAAAAAGTTTCCTTGAAAGAATGCTGCTAAGTTATGACTGCTATCTCTGAAGTTAATAAACTTGTACAAAATTTTAAGGCCAGTGTATATAATCTCATCAGCTTTCCTGTATCTTTACTTGGTTTTCTCTGTGAAGCCAGGACCTTGTGCTATCCAGGAACCACTTTATGAAACCTCATTTGGATATACTTACTGAAAGTGGGACCTCTGAATCTTTAATCCTTTTATTTTCTCCTGCCCACCAAAAGAATATATGTTCTATTGCTTCTATCAGTATTAAGTAATAGGACAAATTAATTCATAATCATCAATGAAGTATAACAATCGTATGAAGAAGTTACTTTTTACAACTGCATTTTGCAAGGGATTCCTAAAGAAACCATGGTTTAACCCAGGTTGATATACTGTTATTGGTAGAGTGAGGTCACTATAATAGGTGGTAGGAAAAAGATTGAAAATGTCAGTTTTTTAATGGTCCGCACTAAACAGGCCATGAAAACACCTTTCTCTCTACCTACAGTTAAGGCAACTTCTGATGTTTTTAACATTTGAAAGATGCAGCTATACCTCCATGGGGTTTGAGTTCAAACACAAGAACAAGATTAGAATAAGGCAAAGAGTCCTAAGACTGGGTTTGTGTTGTCTCTCATACTTACTATCTGTGTGTGTGCCTGCAATGAACTGAATGTTCGTGTCTTCTGAAATGATGCTGAAATCCTAATCCCAGTATTAGGTATTTGATGGTATTTGAAGGTGGAGCCTTTTGGGAGATCGGGTCATGAAGGTGGAGTCCTCACCCATGGGATGGATATCCTCTTAAGAGGCCAGAGCGCTAGCTCACCATCTTTCTGCCATGGGAGGAGACACTGAGAAGTCAGGAGGTCTGCAGGCTGGAGAAGGGCTCTCGCCAGAACCTGCGCATGGTGCAGGCATTGTGATCTCAGACCTCCAGCCTCCAGAACATGAGAAATAATCTTTGGTGGATCAGCTTCCCAGTCTCCGGGACTCTGTTACAGCAGCCTGAACTAAGATAGTCGTTCGGCGGTCCACTTTCCTTCCAGATTCTGTTTCTTCTTCTTTTACAATATAAAATAAATCTTTAGTTCTGTTGTGATAATCAAATGAAGGAGTATATCTGAATGCTCACTATAAAGTTTATAGAAAAGTATAAATATAACTGATTTTTTTCTTTCAGGTAATAATAGACAAATATATCTAAACATTAAAAAAAAAAAACCCACAAAAACCAGCACAGCACTGTATGAAGGACTATGGCTGAGAGGTTATTGTACCAGAGGGAAATTTTTTCCCTGGGAGAAGTGTGCTTTGAATGATGAGATGGGCTATAACCTCATTAAGGGAAGAGGAATCTGCCCGATTCTGTCACAAAGACAGCAATAGGTGACAAAAGATGGGTTGGGAGGAGTTTATTTAAAGAAAAATACACACCGCCTCTACTGAGGAGTAGCTCATACAGGAAGTGGTGGAAAGGGGGGAGTGCTAACATCCGGGGTGTTAGTGGGTGGGAGTGCTAACATCGGGGCTGTGAAGGTCTAGTGAAATCATCACCAGAGCTTATTCTGGGGAAAAGCTGATTGGCTATTTAAAGGAGATACATGAATTGATGAGCAACCAGTATTTTTTCAGCTGCAAGATTTTAAAGTGAGACCACTGAAAATAATGAAATTGCATGAATATGTCAACGACATCCATTTTTTTTCCCAGAAGAACCAGTGTGGTGACATCATAATGGTGATCTCTGGATCCAAGATTCATTTGTCATACTCATTCAGGACATATAAATAGTCACAGAGAGCTATAGGGAAAGGAACGAGCCATTGTCCCACACATACTACAAAGTCTCAGTTAATTCCAGAAAATTATTTGGTAACCTGAGGACCACTCCTTCTCTAATGCTGTCAAGACCTATATCTACCCTCTCAAAACCCACAACATTAAAATAAGTCCAACATCTTTTAGGCCTTTTTGTGTTCTGAAGGCAAGAAACACTTTATTTTACAGATTTACTTATGCCCATTTATGCTGTTACTCACAACTCACTCAGCCCATGTTGAATGGGACTTTTATAAAAAAGCTGATGGAATCTCTCCAAATTGCAATACAACAGACACTCTCATTAATGTCTATAAGAAACTTTTTCCCTGTAAGGGATTTGGTAACATCCTCTTATGCCTTTTGGAGTCTCTGGGTAACCATGGTGACCATATGTGGTTCATTGGCTTCTGAGGCAAGAAACTGCCTTCCTCAACCTCACACTCTGTGGCATTAGAATGACAAATGTTGATCATATGCTCCAAACTCCTAGAAATAGAGTCTCTGACAGGCCCTGACCCTGTAACCCTCCACACCCAGATGTCTATTACCTCTCAGTTTATGGAAGCAGAATCTGGCAAGCTTGGCAAAATCACAGAGGCCTTCTTGCCTCAAGGAAAGTGTGTCTAGTAGACAGAGTGAAACCTAGGCCCAAAGCAGGAGGTAGTCTTTCCTAGCCTCAGTCCCTTGACAAATGTGTTGCTAGAAGAGGTCGCCCCTCTTTGCACCCCTTGGTTATCTGGGGAGCCCCCCCCCCGAACAACAAAGTGAAGTGTTTATGAATGGCAATGCAGCCATTACATGTGATGTGCCTTCTTGGAGAGCTGCTGCTTTTCACCTCTTAACTAGGATATTCCTGATAAAAGATGGAGCCCAAAGGTTAGCCTAAACTTCAAGCATCTATCTTAGATGCCCTGGAAAACAGCTGGTCCCCTCTGAATATTTTTACAGACACTCTGACCATTATCATTGGTCTACACAAAAGATCTAGCCAATGGAAGCAACAACAATTTTTTTTTATATACAAGGTTACTTCCTTTAGGGTAAGAATTCTGGAGTCTCTTGCCTCACAGATTTTGAAAATATAAACCAAAGGTATACGTGTCTCCACACAGACTAAATCTCTAAGTCCTCACCAAGGCACTTCTTATTCCTTTCAGACTTTGGTTGTTACTGATAGTGGCCAAGCACATTTTGCATCTCAAAATTTACAATGCCGAGCTTTTTAATAAACCATTTAGTGGAGCTGGTGGGAACTCCACAGCATGCAAGCTCTGGCCCTTGTGAGTAAGGAAACTCTCACCCCAACTGCTAACCGCCATAAAACCCAAGCCATCACCCTCCCTAAGTACTCTGGATACCAACAGACCCTGTATGCACATTTCTGGACCTATTTGGGAGACTTTCTTGCACTCTCCCCCAAAAGGCTCCTTATAGGAGTATTAAACCTTTCATATCCTCTTGATGCATACGTGGTGTCCTAAGTCTGAGTATCTGAATCAAATTTTGGGTCAGGTGGCCCATCTCTCCTCTGCAGAACGATAGCAATAGCTTACTTGCAATTTTCAGCATCCCTTGAAATAAGATCCTCCAGTGTGGCTATCTTTGAAATGAAGTGACTTGTGTGACTTTGAGATGTAAGCAGCTAGTAGCTGGAATGTCTCCCCTATACCTCACTTTACTCTGTTACACAACCATGGGGCTGTGTTTTACAGTTGGCTTAACCAGATATAAGACTTAGCAAGGACACCTGATCTGCATCAGACTATAAAAAGTGAGAAATAAACTATAAAATAAACTTACAGCTAAGCCATAGAGATTTGTTTGTCTGTCTGTCAGGGCAGCTAGAGTAGATTACTTTAATATACAAGGTGATGGTGTTTGCTGACTTCTAGATTCATCCATGATTTTTTTTTCACATATTCTCTCTTTATTGCATGTTTGGCCCAGCCTGAATGTTATTCCACCCTTTGTGTAGTCTGAACAGATAATCATTTGCTGCTGGACCAGAAGAAACTTCTTAAAGGTATTTTGCTAACCGTTATCGTTTGTGATTTCCTTGCTTTTGTTTCAGAATTAGAGTAGTCTTGTAGCTTTGGGGAATAGAAAATCATATCTGGTAGCTGTGATCCAGTACTTAGTTGTGGCATGAACTTAGTGACTAACCTTATGTAAAGGTGATGATAGCAGATAAATATATATCCCTCTATATATTTATATACATATAGGTATAGATATATGTTTATCTATGAGATTTATGAGATAGGAGATAAATATATATCTACATATATCTATATACATATACATATATATCTACATACATGTATGCATACATGTATGTAGATATATATGCTGTATCTATCAGATATATGAGATAAAATATATAAATAATGTCTACATACACAGGGTTTATATGCGATAAATACATGGATAGTGGTCATCATCGATTTCAAAAACACTGACATTGCACTTCCCCTCATTATTATTGTTACTATCTTTGTTATTTTTCCTTGTTTTTAATTAATCCCTGATCTAGTAATACCTTAGCAATAAAGGATTTGATGAATTAAATAATCTGCAAGAAGATCTTGATTTAATGGGATGTGGCTTTATCCAACTAATGTGGAGACTGAACTATAAAGAAGAAGCAACTTTTGATTTGGATTTCTTGCCTTGAGGACAGGGTCACAGTCAACCTAATTCTGACATGACAGCCCAAGGTGGGAGTGGAAATGGAGGCCTGCAAAAAACCTAAGGGGCTCAGATGACAAGTACTAACCGGTTAGTAATTTTTATCATTTATACTATAATTTCAATTGACAACTGTAGCCTTTACCTGTATTTCTACATTTGTTTCATATAATTATGTAATTTACTACTACTACTACTACTACTACTACTGCTACTACTACTATTACTATTACTATTACTATTACTACTATCAGTATCTCCTATTTACAGGACAGCCAAATGAAGCTTAGACAAGTTATATGACTTAGGTAAAATTCCTTAACTAGTGAAAAATGGAGCTTGTCTTCTGACTTAAGAAGCAGTACCTATCCTTTTGGTCATCTGTCCTCTCAGAGGAAAGAAATCTCCTTAAACATTTTGCCTGTTTGTTTTGTGTGACATATAAAAGATGAATCCATTTTATTTAGAAAATCATCATTTTCCAACAATTTACTTCATTCTATTACTCCTTTGTCTGCAACAGAATGGTAAATAGGTAGTAAAATCAGCATGTAAGCAGGGGATTGGAAATGGCAGGCTACGAGTCAAATTTCATTAGAGTATATTAAGATCAAGATAGCAGAATATAAGGAAAAGGGAATCAATGACTCCTTACTCAAAATATTTGACAAACGTGATCTTTTCTGCATTTTGGTTTTCAAATGTTGGGTATTTGTTTGTTTGTTTGTTTGTTTTCCCTAAAGATGACTTAGGTTCTGCAGTACAGGAAGATTTCTGTGTCGTTTGAGGTAATAAGAGATGAACATGTTGTTCTGTGTGTTGTGTGCAGCACTGCATGGGAACTTATTATTCTGTCAGACAGGAAGTGCCTGAGTACCATGATATGGTGGAGGCGAGCGTGGCATTGGTTCTCATTTATGAGGACAATTAACACAACAGGTTTTTTGCTAGCCTGTTGTGTTAATAAATTAACTCCTCTTCTGCCACAGTCATATTGTGCAGCATCATAAACTTAATGTTAGAACCAGTCCACTTGGCTAGATGTCACTTTTCCATTTCTTCCTCTTAATTTCCTCGTTATCAGTGAAACCACATCTTCCTGTGGAGATTTCTTGTTGATGAAAACACAAGGATTTATATTAACTAAAGCAAAATAAATACCAACTAACCTATTACCATGATACTGTGAGACTATTCTGTCAATTCCTAAGAGAAGATGTCGGTGATATGAATAAAAAAATCAGAAGCAAATAGTCATTTGTAATTACCAGGGTGGGGTGTTGAGGGATGCTCAAATGTATGATTCTGAAGAGGCTCTTTACTGAAGCAGCATGGGGACTTCGTTTGTATTATCTTTCATAGACCAATTACACATATGATGGTAGTTGAGGAGGTGGGACAAAAAAGTGAATTTATAATGAGAATCTCACATATATTTGGCCATGAAACAGGAAATAAGCTTTAAACGTTGAGTATAGAATAAAAATGTGAATAAAGTTTATCACTGTCTTCTGAATCCTATATAAGGCAACTTGTTTACTTAAATGATTGTTCTTAATTCTAATTTAACGGATGAGGTCTGTGGTTGATGGAAGAATAATGCTTGTTCTAAGTGGAAACTATTACTCAGCACTAGACACACAGGAAAACACCCATATTGCTAGATCTCTGATTTTCCTAAATAAATCACAAATATATAACTTTATGCAAAATTCACCTAACCAAATTATTTACTGTGGAGTTGAAAAAAAAAAGAAACATAGAAAGAAGGAAGGAAGGAAGCAAGGAAGGAAGGAAGGAAGGAAGGAAAGAAAAAAGAAAACAAGTAAGAAAAAATTCTTCTTGCCCAGTTTTGGACTCCAAGCTTCCATTTTTCCACCTCTGGTCAGGTTAGTGTCCTAAATTTTTAATTTTCCAAATAAAATGCATGTATGTTTTCACCAATAATATACTTTCAAAGATTCCCAAGAGGAAGTAAAGTAATAATTTTCTGGGGTGCAAATTTAAAACACGTATGCTGAAAATCTCTTTGGAGAGTAAGTCAATCAGTAGACAATTAAACCATGTATACAGCAATGAACTATTTTTATTTCTAATTGTTGAAACATGTAGAAAAGCTCCCTTGATATTACTGAACTTTTGTTCTGCATGTAAAATATTCTGAAAATATATTTAACTACCAATGAAGGCCCCTAGCCACCAACAAAAATTTATGGAAGAAAATACATACAAGAACAAAATTTGTGAATTTTTATATTTATGAATGGCTCTGAATATACATATCACGAAAGTCACTAGTCTAAAAGATAAGATTACCTAAGATGTCATTAAGATAATAAAAGTTTATGGTGGTTAAATGTGTGTGAAAGAAGAGCAACGTCAAGATTACTGGCAACACCCATTCATTTAAAAATGATTTTACTAATGTAGAACATGTGAATCATGTATGTAAGTGACAATCTTAATGAAACTTCAGAACATTCTTAGGCTTTTATTTAATAAGTGATCTAGGATCTTCCAATGTTCTGTCCCTATATATATGCTGTATTCTATTTTGGGCTTTTGTGGTCAGTTGAGTATAGCAGTATTGTCATAGAACAGATCATATGACCCAAGGGTAATATTTCTTAAGAGTCTTATCCCAGGTTGTTCTAAATCAAATTGAGAAACTAAGAGGTACCTTCTGAAAACTTGTTTACGGGATTGCTTGCTCAAATCCATGATGGATATCAGTGAAATGGGTTTCAGAAGCTTAGAATCTAATTGTAGACCCAAGAGAACAATTTGAGGATAAGACAAATACTGTAGATTCAGTACTCACTTATTTTAAGAGGAGAAAATATCCATGTGATTTGAATAATCAGTTGGGCCTTCATGGAGGGCACAGGACTAAGTCAAGTTTTAGAAGATGAGTAGAACTGCAGTGAGTAGAAAGAAACAGAAAGAGCCATCAATAAAGTTAGCCTATTCTCTATCCCGATGAATATCAGGCTCTTATTTAAAGAAAATTTGTTGTTAGAACATCATTTAGGCATTAGTTTACATCTGTGTAGATCACAGTACCTCATGTTAATGAGGTACCAAATGATAAGGACAACTATTTTTGAGCATTTAGAAATTGGCACATGCCCCTAAGGGCACGCTTTTGATAGAAGAGAAAAAATTACATATCCTGGCATTTATTTTATAGTGTATGTATCATTTAGGGTTCCCTAAAGAAAGAGAATCAATGGGATATAAGTGTATATATATACTCAGAGATTTATTTCAAGGAATTGACTCTGCAATTTTGGGGGCTGGCAAGTTTGAAGCAAATTGAGCAATCAAGTCCAAAATCTTTAGGGTAAGTCAATAGGCTGAAAATTCAGTCAGGATCTCATGCTGCAATTTTCATGCAGAATTTCTCCAGGAAAAATGTTTTCCCTCTTAAGGCATTTCAACTGATTGGATGAGGACAATCACATTAGCAAAGGTTATCTCCTTTACTTAAAGTCAAATCAATGTAGATGTTAAGCATGTCAGCAAAATACTTCCATCACCTAGATTAGTGTTTGTTTAAATAACTGGGTAATAGAGCTTTGGCTAGTGAATCCATAAAATTAACCATCACAGCAGGTAATCAGACCCCACATTCTGACTCCAGAACTGAATCTGAAGTTCTGAATCTGAATCTGAATTCCCATAAATATGTGAAGTTGAACTTTTCAGACACTTGTTTCACAATTTTGTCTTAAAAATAGAAAGATAATAGAGTAACCTATATCATGAGGAGGTTCTGACTGTAAAAATGATAATATAAATTTGTTCATCTGTATTAACCCTAGAGCAGTGCTTGGTGTGTAAAATTATTAGTAAACATTAGCTATTTCTGTATGAGTATGTTCACAACCCTATGTAAGGATAACTTCACATCACCAGAATGTGATATGTGATAACTTGTTTTCATACCCTTACCCCTTTTTGACCTTAGTAGAGAGTATTAATGGTATGGGGTAAACAAAGCAAAACAAAACAACACACTAGGGAAGGGAGAATTAATGCACTTTTTTTAAAAGATTTTATTTATTTATTTGACACAGAGAGAGAAGTTACAAGTAGGCAGAGAGGCAGGCAGAGAGACAGGGAGAGGAGGAAGCAGGCTGCCTGCTGAGCAGAGAGCCCGATGCTGGCCTCGATCCCAGGACCCTGAGATCATGACCTGAGCTGAAAGCAGAGGCTTTAACCCACTGAGCCACCCAGGCGCCCTAATGCACTTTATTTTTAATAAAAATATCCCTCTCTGAATTTTAAGAAAACTTTATATCAAGTTATTGTCTGTTTCAGTGAGCTAGTTAATTAATTAATTTAGCTCAGGAACCTCTGGTTATAACCATGATTTATGATCCACAGGGGAACGGTAGCCAAGTATCTGAAAACATCTGCATTTGAGCCATCTGTTTATACCTAAGTACCAGTTGTTAAACATGTCGGAAATTTACATTTATTTTAATTGTCTTAATATTTATAATTAGCCAATCCACAAAACTTCAGTTAAACAAAAGAACACATATATTTGGGAAAAACTCTTTAAAAAAATGAAAATATTCATGAGTCATGAGCATTCCCAAATATACTTTGGAATTTTGAGAATAATGACTTAGCAGAATACGGGATATGAAATGGAAATTCATCTGAAGACTAAAGCTTTGTGACTGGTTATAGTAATTTAATCTTATTTGAAGGAAAGACCCTTTAAATATTGATGGCCATAAAATAATCAGAAATTTCCAATTTGAAATACATTGATATCTTATTAAAGAGAGAGAGAGAGAGAGAGATATGCTGCATTCTATATTCCTAGATTAGAGGTTCCAGAGCCATCATCATAGCAAAGTGCTTGAGAATTCCCGTAATAAAGAAAGAAAAGTTTTAAATTAAAACACATCTGACCACAGAGTTTGTCTCCCATTCACTATAAGATTCTAGTTCATTGATTCTTAAGGTTTGGTGGAGGGTAAAGATCAAATAAATGAAAACCTACTGTTTCTGTTTTAAACAAGCCTCCCAGGTAAATGTCCTATTCTTTGAAGTTTGAGAAACATCTACCTATACCATGGAACAGAAAATAGGGAAGCCAGAGCTCTGAAAAAGAAACTTGTTATACAAGGTCTTATGGGTTGACCTCAGAGAAACAAAACTAACTCTTCACATCAAATAATTTTATAGTCTCCCAGGAGAATTTCTGTTAAAATATATTATGCTATCCATGTGTAATTGTTGCTTTAACTTCAGAGATTAATTTCTTTCAGTTATGGAGATAACCTAAGTAATCCATAAATCCCCTAAACAGAGCTGACTATCAAGTATCACCCTAGTGTGCCTCTTCGAAAAGACCAACAACCTTAAAAGGATGATGCAGGCATAGTCCATCTGTTATTGGTCTTCTTTTGCATTTTGGGCACAAACGAAGTTTAACCATATTACTCTCCAAGTTTCTAACTTGGAATCATCCAAACCACGTCCAGACAAAATATATGAATGACAATTTTCCTTCACTTTATTCTGTTGTTGTATGTGTATGTGAATGCACATTCATACATATATGAACGCTCATATATATACACTTTTATATATATAATATCCCACGTACAAGTACTTTGATTAACAAGGATAAAGACTGAGTCAAAACTCTACATAACTTACAAAATCCTACTTAGCTTATAATATGTATATACACAATAATATATATACACAATTTACAAAAATTATATAAGGTGTTGGCTGTGTTAACTACCCTTTTTGTGGTAATCAGTTTGTAACATATATGTGTATCATCAAGTTACCAAGTCGTACACCTTAAACTTACATAATATTGTTTATCAATCATATCTCAATAGAGCTAGGGGAAAAAAAAGAGAAAAAAAAACCCCAGGCCATCAGCAGTTAAGGCTTGTCCACATGCTCAGGGCCGAAGATTGAAGAAGGATGTCTAAGTTCTTTTCATTTAATCATTTAGGGAGAAGGGGCAGGTAGTGTGCTTGATGGGTAGATGAAAAGAGATCCATTAAACACGATGGGTTCCACAATTTTATGATATATATTTTTAAAAGGTTAAAGTATAGAGGCTTAAAACACAGCTAATCTGATGCAATGAACTAACATTACAATCTGGCAAAAACCTCAGATAGCACATAGGCTAATCTCTTTAATATCTGTTTGAGAAAAATGAAATACAGAGAAGTTGAAATACCACCTGCCTTTCTGGGGACACTATCTGAATGTCGATATCTCTTTGATATTAATTTAAACCAAGGTAGCCAGTTGATTAGCTTTTTCTTCTCTGATTTTTATCCTGAATATTTTTGTTATTTTTTTCCCCCATTTTTCTCTCTTTTGTTCTGGCTTTGTCATATATACCTCTAGATATAAGGAAGTCAAAATTTTGGCACACTAAGATGGAATAAGCATAACTGTAGCCTTCGAGAATATTTTCAGAGCAGGCAGAATATAAACAATAATTGAAGTACAAAGTAATAAGGCCATAGGAATTTTATAGAAAGTATTCTGAAGACACAAAGGACTGACTATTGATTTGTCTATGAAGCTGAGGTGATATCTGAGCTGAATATCAGATGATGAGTGGGGTATGAAAGAGGTGGGAAGGAAAAGCATAATGTAAGAGGTTGTTCTACACCTTGAATAGGCAGGGTGGGGGATCGAGGAAGCAGGTGCAGGGGGAGACTTGAAATGCAGGATGTCAAAGAATCTTGCCCTCTCTGTGAACTTTTTTGGGAATTCAGTCTGACAGTGATAAGAAGGTTTAAGGGATTTTAAAAACCATATTTTGCCACAACTGACTATATTTAATAAATGTCAAATACTACCAGGGAGCCTTTGGGGTGTGTAGTTAACAATGTGGAGGTTAGATGCTCTGACTAAATACAGGGAATAATGTCCAGATTTCTATTTTAATTTTTCTTTCTGGATGTTATATTTTAGATAAATAATGACTGTAGAAATTTCTGAAAGTCTAAATTTAAAATTAGTTAATTGTTTGTATTGACTTCCCTGTAATATACATAAATTTAAAATGTATTTTAATTAACTCTTGTGTAATATAAAATAAAAATCAGGATTATGTTAATTCTAATATTTCTTTATCAGGTATGTCACAGAGTATAGATTATATTTATAATTACTCTCACATATTGCATAGCACTAGATACTCCATAATGTCTGGTATATAAAATTCAATCTCTAAACAAAAGAACTGTATTACTAAAATAAAAAATGGCTTTGACTTTGGACTTTTAGTAATCAGAAACACTGATTTGGTTCATAATAACTTAAAAGGTCTGCAATGTGTTCAATCAGATTAAGATCAGAAAAACAAGGGGCACCTGGGTGGCTCAGTTGGTGTCCTTTGGCTCAGGTCATAATCCCAGGGTCATGGGACTGAGCCCCATATCATCCATCTGGCTCCCTGCTCAGCTGGGAGGCTGCTTCTCCCTTTCCCCCTGGTTGTGCTCTCTCTCTCTCTCTCTCTCTCTCTCTCTCTCTCTCTCTCAAAAAATTAAATAAAATCTTAAAAAAAAAAGATCAGAAAAACAAGACAATATGGCTTCTGTCCATAGTGAAATGATCAATCACCACTATGTCATTAAAATTAAGGATGATTTTTATGCTACTGAAGTGCTTGTACACATTTATGTTATTCATTTCTTTATAAATCTGTTTCTAAAAACCACCTAAATGAATTTGTTCTCAAAGCTTTCAATTAGAATTGCTTTTCTCCTTAGGATTTTGTGACAATTTATTATGTGCAGTGATTTTTAATGGATATTTTTGAAACTATTGCAAAAGGGATTTAAAAGTGGTATATGCATCTACAATTTAGGGTTTTAAAAGTGGCATGTTCACCTACAATTTAGGTTTATCAGAACAATTTAGACAGGTCATTTTCACTGTCCTTTGCCTATCTCTTCTGCCTGCTTATTCCTTAGAACAAAGAGCTTTGTCAATTTCCAGTTATAAGTAAGCCTGACCAAGTCTGAAACACGTGTAATTAGTCATAATTAGCTCTGCAGGAGGGAGAATGAATTAGTATAGTGTGGTTAATGGTATCTATGAGGATAGTTAATAAGAAGTGAAGGACTTGCCCCACTTACAAATTAAGATATTTAGAAAAATGAGTATATGTGAAGGTGATTGTGTGCACTTAGGTAACATTCTGTATCTTTTTCTTTTACGTAAATTCATCCCTGAGGAGTTTTTAATGGGTAGAAAAACTACTGATAGAATCTTTTTAATTTTATTTTTATTTATTTATTTATTTATTTTTTAAGATTTTATTTATTTATTTGACAGAGAGAGAGAGAGATTACAAGTAGGCGGAGAGGCAGGCAGAGAGAGAGAGGAGAGAGGAGGAAGCAGGCTCCCCGCTGAGCAGAGAGCCCGATGTGNTTCTTTTACGTAAATTCATCCCTGAGGAGTTTTTAATGGGTAGAAAAACTACTGATAGAATCTTTTTAAAACTATAGCCACTATGTAGCAATAAAACTTGCGGAATAGATGAAATATGCCAAATTATTCATGAGCACCTTATTTTAGACTCCTAATCAAGGTCAAGTTATATTCCCAGATAACATATAGAAAGGATCTCTTGATGTGCAATTTTGAAGGATATTTTCAGTCTTCTTTAGTTTTGAACACCTTTCACCCAAATCAAATAGGAATTCATGTAGAAATATTTAGAATTGAATGTTTTCCATTCACGTGTATGTTCTGATTCTTTGCTTCAAGGCAAGAGCATTGTTAAAGCAGGACTCAGTGAACAGAACTGGTCTAATTACAAGCTCTGTGATGTGGATACATGGATATATACCACTTAGCAGGTAAGAGGGACTCAGCATGCTGATTTGCCATGTGATGGAACAGATAATTGCAAAGCGATCAAGGCAGAATTCAAAGAACCCTACTAATGACTTGTAAGTTAAAAATAGTTACTTTTTCTCAGGGAAACTATTTTAAACATGAAGTACAAATGTCAGGGTTTTACAGTTTTCAGTGTACAGATCTTTCATTGCCTTAAATTTACTCCTAAACGATTAAAACATAAAGTGTAAAGGTTGTGAATTATCAATGTGAACTCAGCATAAGCCAAAGTGAATGACTTCTATTAATCAGAACTTGATCTGTAGTAACATTTGCACTGAAAGAACAGATTATAGGTTAGGTAATCACATGGCCTCCTTTGACCAGAAATGCTCCAGTTTATCAGGTGACCAAAATCAATGTTCTATAGAAGTTAGCAACGGGCCAAAGAGGCCATGATGGAGGATGTTGCCTTTTGGTGAAGGATCTCTCCTATTTGTTGCATTGTTAATGCCAAATTTCCCCAAAGAATTGTGACAGAGCTAGATCCCCCCTTGATTTTATTTCCTCTAGTAAGGCCTTCTAAATTTCCTTCTCAGGACTCACTTTCAAAATTGTGGACATATTATGAATATATTTTCCATTTTTTTCCAGAAAAGATATATTTTAATTTGCTTGACATAATTCATTTTTTTAAGATTTTATTTATTTATTTGACAAAGAGAGAGAGAGAGAGAGAGAGAGAGAGAGAGAGAGAGAGAGAGATCACAGTAGGCAGAGAGGCAGGCAGAGGGAGAGGGGGAAGCAGGATCCCTGCTGAGCAGAGAGCCCGATGTAGGGCTCAATGCTCAATCCCAGGACCCTGAGATCTTGACCTGAGCTGAAGGCAGAGGCTTAACCCACTGAGCCACCCAGGCACCCTGACATAATTCATTTTAAGATAGTCTGGCTATTATCTTCCTTCTGTTTTTTGTCACAGTAATACTCACTAATACTATTCTGAATGAGAACCAGTCTCATAATTTACACCTGCACTCCTTATAAATTTCCTCAGTGTGAGCCCTTAATTTCCAAATACTTACTAAACATTTCTATGACCATTAGTGCAAAATAAAAACTACTAGTTCATTGAACCCAACATTCTGAATATTCAATTTATCCCCCCACTTACTAAATCACCATTCTCTAGACCACTGAGTTTCAAAATCTAGAGTAATTTTAGATTCTCCTTTCTTTAGTTCACCTTATATCAAAGATATCATTGAGTCTTTTTTTTTCTTTATTTTTTATTTTTTGCCCGAGGGGTACAGGTCTGTGGATATCATTGAGTCTTATTGATAGGCATTCTTGAGATTCACTATCATAATTTACTATTTACTATTTCTGTTTTTTAGTTATAACTATCAACCTAAGTTTACGTCATTGTGATTGTTCCTGTGAAATTTTGATGTTGTCTTAAATATTTTCTGTTTGTATCTGTATTTTCTCCAGTTTGTCTTAGAAGCAACTCTATAAACATTTTAAAAATATACTATTAGTTATTATTCTTACATGCAAACATGTTAATAACTTTCCTTTTTCTAGAAAAGCATGAGCCTAAACTATCTCCCCCAATTTAACTACCCCAATTTAACATAACTCTTTTAAGAAACATTATAAAAATTATATCTATTGGAGAAATTATTAGATGAAAACAGTTATATTTTAGAAAGGATTATCAACAACTAATCTACTTTGAAATGCATTTTTTGGTTTTTACCTAAAATTTGTCATTAAAATATTTTCAAATGATTTGTAGTCTATAGCTAGTTTCGACTGGATGCCATTTCTTTTCAAATGACAATGAGAATAGGATCTCTAAAATGTATATTCACATTGATCTTTATATAATTCCCATATATTTGATACTGTAATAATAGAATATAGGGACTAAGAATTCCCTTGCTATATCATATTTCTTCCATAATAATAATATGTCTGTGAGAACGGGCATGGAATACTATTTTTTTAACAGAAGTATTAACATCTTAGAAAAGATGTGAAAATTTTAATATATTGATATATAATTCCAAAGTAACTTAAACAAGAAAAAGTAATTTTGCTTACCTAAAGCTTAAAAAATCTGGTTCTCTGAGTGCCTTATCATACTACTTTGGCATGTGTAGTGCCTAAAATTTTCATCTTTTATGCTCCTTACTGATTTATCTCAAACTGATTCTGCCAATTAAATTTCTAGGAATATTTTTTTGTATGGTAAAAACTGCATTTCCAGCTATTATTAGCATATATACTTGAACTTTTTGTGAACAAAATGAGTTAAATGGTTATGGAACTTGAGAAATCATTGTACTATAAGTTTCAAATATGTATTACATATATATTATTTTTATTATGGTCATAATATATATAAAAATTTTGGGTAGATTTCTCAAAGCAGACTAATGAAAAACAAATTATCTTTAATTAAAAACTCTAAGTAAATAAAGGCTGAAGGTGACCCAGAAACAAAGCTACGTGCATTTAATTAAATTACTAACTGTATGATTTGTTTAAAATAGAGATTTAATTTTATTAATTTAACTTCGAAGCAAGAACTTGAGGGGCAGGGCGGGGGGTTGTGGGGGTAGGGAGGGAGAAAATGAAACAAGATGGGATTGGGAAGGAGACAAACCATAAGAGACTCTTAATCTCATGAAACAAACTGAGGGTTACTGGGGGTTGGGAGGGTAGGGATAGGGTGGATGGGTTATGGACATTGGGGAGGGCTTGGAGTGAGTGCTGTGAAAGGTGTAAGCCTGATGATTCACAGACCTGTATCCCTGGGGCAAATAATAATAATAATAATAATAATAATAATAATAATAATAATAATAAAATTATAAGGAACCTGAAAAACAGAAAGTGGCAAACCTGAATTTCAAGTATGTCCTTACTAATAAATGTTTATATTTCTCTTGGATTTTTTTTCCCAGAACATATACCAAAATATTCTTACTTTTAAAAAATTGATGTTGGAGATATTACAGTGTTATTTTAATAACAGTAACATAATATAATAAGGTAATATGGCTTGTTTTCTCATTATCAGAACTATCCTTTTCAAGTTATTTAGCACTTTAAATGATTACGTGTTTCCTATTACTTTGAAAAGTAATTCTAGGGATAACATCATACTTGTAACAGAATACACAGCATTTGGAGGACAGAATGTTCTTTTTTTTTTTCTTAATGACTACTTATTTGTGAGAGAGACAGAGATAGCGAGAGAAAGCACAAGAGTGAGGAGGAGAGGGAGAAGTAGGCTCCCCAGGGACCCTGATGTGGGGCTCAATCCCAGGACCCTGGGATCATGACCTGAGCCTAAGGCAGATGCTTAACCAACTGAGCCAGCCAGGTACCCCCAGAATATTCATTTTATCAACATTAACATAAATGATACCTTTGCAACTCATAGCTTTTTTCTTTTGGGAAGCACATTATGTGGTTTTCTTCTAGCATAATAGGTATAAAGTTTTTACTATTTTAGTAAGTCCTTATTCCACTTGAATTTAACTGAAAATTTAGCAACATAAGACAATAAAAGATTGGGCATTATAATACTCAATTTTTAGTATGAAAAAGCTTTCAACAAAAACTAATTAGAAGAAATAATTTCTCTAATTGTGCATAGTTTGTATAATATTTATTTTCAAAAATCAACAAATTTATTTTTTCTTTCATTTTTTCTCCCTCACCCTCCATGAAAATAGTAGAATGATAATCCAATAATATGGTGTCAGCATAGCCTGAAAACACAAATGGCAAAGCTGAAATTAGCAAATAGCTTATAGGGGTGCTGGGTGGCTCAGTCAGCTGTCTGCCATCAGCTCAGGTCATGATCTTGGGGTCCTGGGACTGAGCCCCGCATTGGGCTCCCTGCTCAGTAGGGAGTCTGCTTCTCTTTCTCCCTCTGCCCCTACCCACTGCCCATTCTCTCTCTCTCTCTCTCTCTCTTAAATAAATAAAATCTTTTTTAAAGAAGAAAATAGCTTTTCAAGCAAGTGGCATAAAGACAACATTTTCAGAGTTAATTATGTATATGCTTAAGCCGCCAGTGAAAACTCATTTGATATCAAGAAATCTATTTTTTCTGTATATTCTCAGTTCTGAAAAGAATATTTTTTACTTTTACAATTTTAGTTCAAAGACTTTTAAGAAAATCTACTTGTTTTTTTTAAAATCAGTGGACAAGAAATGTTGTAGGGCTTTGACATTTTTGTGCTGATAAAAATAACATTGTGGCTTTCAGTTTATATTCAGAGACACCGACATGCTCTTTCTAAGAAAGAGTCTATTGAATAACATTCTAAATATAATGCATTTAAAGACTCTTCTAATACCCATATGCTAAAAGATGTCATATTGAAGTCACTAAGTCTGCACACATTAGAGAAAGAATAAGAAACACATAATATTGAATAAAATTGAAAAAAAACTGGTAACCATACAAAGTAATTTGGTAAGTGAAGTAATCGGGTGTCTCCATTTGATAAGTTTCAGTTCTTTATTAGCAGTTTGTATGCTTCAGTCTCTGGAGTGAAAGGTGGTCAGGGAAGTCCCACACATGTCATGTTTCAGAAACAGAGATATTGAAAATTTTAAGGGAAATTCTGCTGTGCACTGGAATACTGCTTTGTGATTTACTTTTTCCGTATAAAGACTGTGATGGTATCTCAAATCATATCTGAGCGTTGTAGGCAGGAACCTTGGAATTAATTGACCATCCTTTCAACAGCCCTTTCGGAGAACAAAAATATGCTCTGGAGACTTTGACATTACCTTGGACACGATTCTAGAATGACACATGCGACACCAAGGACTGATTTCACTATGCTTTATTAACTTGTCAATATTATTAGTTCCTCATGAGTATGTTTATGAAACAAAGGTGAACATATGCTAAAGCAAGTTGTTCATAGATGAAAAACAGGGTAAGCAGAAGCCACAACTTCTGGATGATCAATTGTAATGATGTCCAGAAAGATCCATATTTAAATACCTTACTCTGTCAGAGCACGCTGCTATCCAGTCCTGTCCAGTGCACTGGTAGACGTGAGATAGGATTCTAAGGACCTAATGCTTGGTTTGTTAACCAACAAGTAACCAACCTGCAGAATATCAAGTATGTAACCATTTTCCTACAGGAATCTGATAGGATTAAGGCAAGTACTAGTAGCATCTCCTTTTAACAGATGGTAAAACTCAAGTTCAGGGAGATTAAATGTGTTAGATAAAATTGCTACACAACAGTAGCAGAATTAAAATCCAAATATATGGTCTATAGCTTTGGTCCCCATTCTCTTTTTCTGACTCTTCCATGTGCTATTCAACTGAGAAAGTTTGGTTCTCCTTTAATACACACTATAAAAAATTTGGAATGACCAAAACTTTAGTGCAAGAATATTTCAACTATTCAAATATTATTTTATTTTCCAGGGATTCACATTGATTTTTAATGCGAGTTAATAACTGAAAAGCCATGTACTCAAAATAATTTTCCATTTGTCAACAGATGTACTTAACCATCTATGAAAACTGTTGTGTAACCCACTGCACCAAACTAACTGTGATATTATGGCCTGTTTGAAGCAGTTCATTTCATTAATATATTTGAAGGCTTATTATCACTTTGCTGTTTCCACCGAGGTAAATAGATGAAGCATATTTATGGAGAATAACATGGTCAGAGAAGCACAAAGTTGACGTGCTCAGATGATGACATTTGGAGGAGAAGGAAAAAAAATACTTGAAAAACAATATAGTGAAAATGGAATTGGCAGTTAAAGTCGAAGGAAAAGTGAGGTTAAGTTAAGAGGGTATTATTTTAAGGGAAATAAATCAATCAGAGAAAGACAATTATCATACGATTTCACTGATATGAGGAATTTGAGAAACAAGACAGAGGATCACAGAGGAAGGGAGGGAAAAATGAAACAAGAAGAAACCAGAGAGGGAGACAAACCATAAGAAGACTCCTGATCTCAGGAAAGGAACTGAGGGTTACTGGGGCAGGAGAGGGGGAGGGATAGGGTGGTTGGGTGATGGACACTGGGGAGGGTATGTGCTATGGTGAGTGCTGTATGTTGTGTAAGACTGATGAATTACAGATGTATACCCCTGAAACAAATAATACATTATATGTTAATTAAAAAAGGATGAAATTAGCATCTGGAACTATATGTTTTTTTTTGTGTTGTCACTAATGATGAATCACAAAGGTCCTTGGACACTTGTCTGAGAAAGATAGCTTTTTGGGGCTTTCAAATTGTCAACTGACTGTCTCAGGGCAAATGAAGATGCTCTTTTTATACACCATCTTCTCCTGTATTAACTCTTCTTACAGTCTACATAAATTTAAATAGGACATTACCAAGCTTCAGCAAAGGAAATTGTCACCAGGCACACCAGGTAGAAATGCCTGTGTTCATGACACAGGGAAATATATGGGAAAAGTGACTGGGTGACTGGGATCACCTAGTCTTGTGTATGAATGTGGATACATATTAGACAGCTATAATTATGATTCCAGAGAGTAACCAGAAGAAAATTCTTTCAAATTTAGCCACCCCTTCACAGTTAGGCATGGGTGAGGGTGTGTGATGGGTTTTACATTCCAGGAGAATGTCAGGTGGTAGAAGGGAGGACTTGTCTTCTTGGTCTTCTCCAAAGACCAAAGATAGACACTAGCTCATAAAGATATTGCAATTTGTTTCCTTCTTTTTTTTTTAACTAAAATTTATAGCTGTCCCATAGTCTCTTAAAAGGATATGCTTATCCAGCTCAACATGTGTATTACTGACTCAAAAGGAACTATATACATAAAAAATAAACGGTTTTGAAATTGAAACTATTCTTTTTCTGAAACATGTTTTAACGTGTACATTTTTAATTAGGTGAAAATATACAAGTATGTGTTGTAAATTCACTTGTAAAAAAAGATTCAGGGGCACCTGGGTAGCTCTGTCATTTAAGTAACAAATTCTTGATTTCGGCTCAGGTCATGATCTCAGGGTTTTGAGATCAAGCTCCATGCTGGGCTCATGCTCTCAGCACCAAGTCTGCTCGAGATGCTCTCTCGTTCTCCCTCTGCCCCTCCCTACTGCTCTCTTTCTCGCTAAATAAATATATAAATTTTTAAAATATATATTTAAAAAATTCAAACAATTCATCGGTTTTCTACTTATCAAATTTCAAACAGTATGCTTCACTTAAAAATTATGTACCAAATATCTTCAGTAAACTACAGTTTGAATAAAGGTCTTGTCTAAAAGAGAATACACTATCAAATTTCAATTTATAAAACATACTAAACTCTAAAAAATTTGGATATATAAAAAAATTTGTTTTTGCCACCGTCTAAAATAGCTATTAGAAGTAGGCAGACGTGAGTACAATAGGAGGGTCATCCAAGATACAGTAACCAGAAACAAAGAATCAAAAGAGGCTGGGAAGAGTGGTAGAATCCATGGATAATGTGCCAGAATAATAAAGTACTCCACCCAAACTAGAGGATTCAGAGAGCAGTTATAAGATTGAGACCAAAGTGGGTTTGTAAACTGCTAAAACCCAAATGCACGTAGATGTCTATAGATTCAGTAGTAGGTGAATTAAAGCTCCTAAATGTGTTAAAATTGTCCATACAAAAAAATACCATGGATGAATTAAGACAGATTTCAGAAAAGAGAAGATAAGATATGGTTTGTCAGAGGTATAGTCCTATACTTTGATCATCCTATGCAATCATTCAATAACCACATATAATTCCACCAGATTCAGGCACCTTGCAATGGGTTGAATATAGAAGATAAATAATGTATGTTACTGCTTTCAAATGACTTATTAATACATAAGAAATTGTTCAATGTTAAAAGACAATGCAGTGATGTATGTGTTGGGAATGTGAGATAGTAAGGTCATACGGTAAGGATGTTCCAAACAACTGGTGAAAAAGAACAGAACAGATATGATTGTAGATATTTATATTTGTCTCTCTTTTAAATAGTGAAAGGATTCCCAGCATCTAGTTAAGTAACTTCCCTCACTTCCCATATTTATCTTCTTACAGATATTTAGGTATTTCTATATCCTCAGTTTTCTAAACAATATGACTAAGTATAGCTCAATCCAGTGTCACTAATTCCAGGAATCCTGAAATAAGATACTTGACCTTTAGTTGTTGATTTGCAAACGAGACTGAAAGGTTTAGTCTAAATGGAGCCCTTTTCTCTAACTAGGCAAAAAAGCAGGGGACAGTGAACTAATCCAGTTGTTCATAGATATTAACTGGGGAGAAGGAGATGTTTGGCTATCTGTTTTTTGTACCCAGACATAGAAAAATTTGGTTTAATTTCCTCATGATGGCCCCAGAACATAATATTAGAATGAGAACCTGTGAGAATGAAAAGGTTTGGCAGATGCTTTTGATTTTATAAAATGGAAGGAAAAACTTACTATCAACCATAGGTGTAGAGCCACTCATAAGTTCAAGTCTTTAATTTTTATCATGCTCAAAATATGCATTGTTCATGATGCTTCCTTTGTCTGATTAAAACTTCAGATAGACAAATTTCTAATTCAGTTTTAAGTGTTAATTACTTACAGTATTAATGTAGTGCACATTAGTATATTGATATGGTGCAGTTTCTGAAATAATTCATGTTCATGGGTCTTTATGATTGTCCTTTCGGTTCCCTAGCAGGCAAGACCCTTGTGAAAGCATCACATACTTGAGGGAGTTGGCAAAGGAATAAAAATATGACACTAGAGTCCTTTCTAACATCTTCTTCCAGCTAAGTAATTCCCATTTCAGTCCATTTCCCATCACTTTCCTTTTCCCTTTATATCTCCAAATACATTAAATATTTTTAACATCTGGCCATTAGAAGGAATCTTGAACAAAACTCAAAGAAAAGGAAGAAAAATGATACTTTAAGTCAAAGCTAATGTCAGATTTTAGGAAAAGTAATTTGGAATTATTAAAAATATTGTAATTTCTTGTGTGTTTTGAATGTGATATTATTATATATATATTCTGTATATATACTATATATATTCTATAGTATTAAATCATTATTTTTATTAAATTTAACTGATATTTTTAAATGAAGTTTTGCATATATGAAAATTATAACTGATTTTACACCTTAATTGTTACTTAATATATTTCAAAATATTTAAGTGTTGTTTTTTACTATATAGTCTCCCTACATATTTAACTAAATTCTTCTCAACTAAAGTAGGATTTACACTAGTACAATAAACACTTGCTATACATGCTGACAAACCAAATAGGTACCTGTATATCTCTAAAACAGAAATATGGCTAAATAACATTTATTCTAAATTGCTTCATTATGTCCTTTGAAATTTTTCACTGGACACATTTTATCACTCTCTCTGTCTCCTCCATAAATGCTATGGCAAAATTTCTAAAACCAAACCAAGCTAAACCAAACCAAATCAAACTAAAACCAAAACCAAAACAAAACCTCTTGCCCATCAAGGGGGTTTTCTAATAGATTCTGAAGCTGTTAGTGAATTATTTCCTATTAGGTAGAATTACCTCAGGACAGTAAGTAATTTTTAAGTAACTGTGAGATTGCTTTATCCTTCCCAGTACTCATAAATTATTTTCTTGTTCACTTTGTTTTTTTTACATTTTTCTTGTTTAAATTCCAAGATGTCCAAGTCCAGGTGAGGCACCTCATTGACCACCTTTCCCTTTTCCAAATTAGGGGTAAGAAGTGTTTATATCTTACCCATGGATATACAAACTGCCAAAGAGCACAGTATCAGTTACACCGCTTCTTTCTAAAAGGTGAAGGATTGCTTCCTGTTTTCATGTACCTAACTTCCATCCCAACCCATAGGAAGTAGGTGATTTACTTTTAAATTTGTGTGCATATCACTTTAGGTCCCAAGACAAGTCATACACTGAGTTCCTGAACAATTTCATGAGGCACTCTTGCCGGCAGGATTTTTTCTTTCTTTCTCTTTCCCCAAGATATGTAGAATTTACCAACTGTGTGCCACAGGTTCCTTCTGCCTTACGTGACAAGGTGCATTGACTAATGACTAGACATTTTTTGTTTGTTTCAGCCAAGCACTCTAACCCGGAAAAACAGAACAGAGAATAGAAATTTCTCCTTTTTGCATCAAGGACAGCACATGACTTGTTCCAAGTTCTCAAACAGACATCAGGACATCTCCACTTAAAACGTGCTTCCAAAACACTCATTGTGTAAGTTTTCTCTGTTATGCTCCTTTAATCTGTGAATGATTCAATATAATGGCATGTAGTATATCTCCATTTTTTCTTTATTCTTTGGGATAGCCTGATAAACATTCTTATAATATTAATTCCATATTTATTCTTATATTTGAAAGCCACCAAGGACCCTTCAATACATTGTTATGTGAGTAGATGATGCCTAGCATAATGTACAGTAGATTTATTTTTATTAATCCTGCATCTTAATACATGCTTACAGCTTCATGCATTACCATAGCTCATAGAAATGCAAAAACATTCAGGTAAGTGTTCCTGAACCTAATGCACAATTGTGTGATCATTCACAAATATTTAACTCTTCCATCATCCTTCCAAGTAAATGCCGCACTGAACATTTAGTATGTTTGAATGTGCAATGTCTCACACAAGGAAACACTTTCACTTAACTATAATTTGGCAATAACTTACTGTGAGGTTTTAAAGATAGCATTAGAGTATGAGTTTGCACAGATCTTTGGGATGTTATGTTATGAGCCACCGGGTGCTATTACACAGCGATGCCTGGCTCAGCGGCTCTGAGCATTAATGTCTCCCTACAGAGAAAGAATAGAGTTGAGATCCTTGCCACATTCTTATTGAAGCAAAAACTGTAAATCTCTGTGACATTAAATTTGGCCTGAAAGTTTAAAGGCCCAATGATAAAATATTCCAAGGTTAAGAATGGCATGCTTCAAACAGCAAGCGGAACAAAATTCACACATTTTTTTCCTTTATGTCTTTCCATCTTCCTTACAAGTTTCCAAAAATTAATTCAGTAGCCCAATTTTTGCCTGGCCTTAAAAACTACTAGAGTGGTGAGGTGACCTATGGAAAAGGCCTCAGATTAGACCTGATTTTTCGTTATGTAGTTCAGGTTTTCTGTACATAAACATTTTCTAATCCCCACTGGAATACAACACGGTATGGTTCATCTAAAATAGTGGGCCTATGTGTCAGCCGAGTTGACGGTAGAGAATAAACAGCAGTGTACTCTCAAATAAGCTCACTTAATTCTCCCAAGAAATATGGAAGGCACTTTGAGAGTGAAAAGTGAGAATGGAGCCCTAAACGGCGTAGTCATATAAAATCAAGATATCTGTATGAAGGAAGCTAACTGGTAGAGCGGTACCAGGTTAATCTGGAAACCTCTCCCCAGAGAACATCTCAACCATGGGGTTAGTTCACATACTATCTTACAAGTTAAATGCAGTTTATCCCACTGTTTAGAATATAATTCAGAGTAATGATCAAACCATGTGTCTGGGCTGATATATTTTGTGGCAAGATGCTGAAGCATGAAAAACTTACTGAAAAATGATTACTACTTAATGAGGATTTTAGGGAGACAGATTAGCCCATCTTCCTTTTCCAATAAACCAGTATTATCACATTCCTTTACCTGTATTTATTTTGTATGGCAAAGAAGGAAAAATATCTTGACATCTACTTTTTTCTTGAATCTCTTAGCCCTTTGGCTACTATAGACATTATTCAGTATTATATTTAACTTGGCGGACACATGTCTCTGAGCTGAGTTTGGGTTTAATTCATGAAGTATTTATCATAAGTTTTCAGTGCTTTTTGTTTTAGATTGTTTTATTGTCTCGGATATTACCATTTTCTTCTTCCCTGAAGCCTATGACATAATCTCACCCACTGCCATAAGACGTGCAGAGCACCAATGCAGGAAGGGATATGACTGCTAACCTCTCCTCCATTATAATTAAGGTGATGGTGTGACAAACTTCAGCCAGTGAAATCTGAGTAAATGTAACACCAAGTCTGAGTAGAAGCTTTAGGAAGCATTGGAAATTTCTGCCAAATATTTTATTTATGTTCCAGATAAAGCCTGCTCTTTCACCCTAGAACATGGAATGCAAAGAAACATGGGGAAAAAAGCACAACTGTTGGTTGACACACAGTCATTTACAAGTAAAAAATAACAAGAAAGAATGTGTATTAAAAACTACCAAGATTTTGAGTTGTTACTAATCGAACTAATTAATAAACTTAATATACTCATCTAAGAAATACTGATTAAATGGAAATATTTTGGCAGTTGGTGAAGTCGAATCCATCTTAGTTGATATATCAATGTGAAGTGGCAAAAATACTGCTTAAAATATTAGAAAAACTTCTATTTATTTAAAAAATAGTATTAAAATAAACCAGGAAGATATCACCAGGCAATCTACAATTGCTAAATAAAGATGAGTTCCTTGCCTGTTGGTTGAGGTAACTTAAGATGAAGGTATACATCTGATCATTTCATGATCAGTCCTGAGCATTCAAGGAGAAAACTCTCTCTCCTTCCATGGAAACTCTCTCAAGCTGAGAATATATTTTCTGTCACGTCATTTAGATATGGCCAGAGAGTGAAGGAAATACCCTGCTTTGTTTCCTGTCATGAGCCCCAAAATTCTCTCCCTTCCTTCTTCCAGAAGACACCAGATCCTTAGAAATCAGTGTTTTCAATGGGGTCTGCCTCTGCTTTTCCTCCTGCTACCAACCTCTAGCCAAGTAGCCGTTCACTCACACGCACTGACCGACTGCTCCACGAGCCTGACCTCTCCACACTTCACTCTTCCTCTTCTCATCATTCTCAGTCACTTCAAATACATCAAGGACCCACCCAAAACCCTGGCCTCTCTCTGCTTTTGGACTTCATCCCCTCTTCCTAATGTTTTCCCTACATTCACGTATCTTACCCCAGGGGATGCACCCTGAATTCTGCATTACTGCGCAATCTCTGAAATCCCAGTTTTGAATATGCCAATCTCTGACTGCCATCTGCTCTGTCACCAGCCCACTTTTTCCGGTACTCCTGTGACAATAATTCTTTGTATCATCAAAGTTTTCATTGATCTGAGTTCTTGACCCTTCTAATCTCTCATTACTCTTCCCATTTCCTCTATCTTTACCCCTCCTAACTCAACTTTGACTGGTATTTATCAATTATAATCATGATACATAAATCACCTTTAACATTGGTTCTTTCTCTTTCTCTGTCACATTACCTTATAAAATCCCAAGTTCTGTAGACTTGAACCATATGTCTTTGTGCCTAAACCTAAAGATTGAATATATGATTTGAAAGATGTTTCTTTAAAGCAACCCCCTCAAACTAATGCTGTATAGAAATAATTCCTTTGTAATCCAATGCCCCAGATTCTGATATAACTATGAGATGTTTATTTCTCAGATATCCCAAAACTTGTCTCTCACTGCCATCCAATTTGCTTCACTAGCCATAATGATCTCTTTTATGTTCATTTTCAGCCATTTTAGCCAAGCCATTTTGTGCTTTCTAGCCTTAAGTTTGCTGTTCTCACCACTCATTTATTCTTATTTTTTAAGCATTAAATCCATGCTATCTTTTCAAAGAGGCTCTTCCTTACCCCCTTATCTAAAAATGACTACCGATTATACCCTCCCTCCCAAGTGTTTTCTTTTCTGTGCTTATTAAAATAATTATCTCAAGTATTTTTATCTGTATTTTTATATCCATTCTAGACAGTAAGAAAGGGGGGAATATGATTCTTTGTTGTCTACTTTATCCCCAGACCTGATATGCCCATCACACAAGAAGCATACAATAAATGTTGAATGAATGAAAGAATCAGTGAATGAACAAATGATAAATTAAGCAAATTACTTGAAATTGCTTTGCTTCAGGCGTCACAACGTAAAATAAGATGGTTGTCTCGGGTGCCCGGGTGGCTCAGTCTGTTAAGTGTCTGCCTTCAGCTCAGGTCATGATCCCAGGATCCCAGGATTGAGCCCTGTGTCTGGCTCCCGGCTCATGGGGAGCCTGCTTCTTTCTCTCCTTCTGCCCCTCCCTCCTGCTGTCATGTTCTCTCTCAAATAAATAAAATCTTGAAAAAAAAAATAAGATGGTTGTACTGTACAACCTTTGATATGCAAAGTCTCTTCTATCATTCTAGTCACATCTCCAGCTCCTTCACTTGGTTTGATGTGGCTGAGGTTTTTGGTACCCTGATGTGCATTTTTAAGCTTACTTGGCTGTTTCCTCAGAGATAAGAGGCTACAAGGCCACATCTTGAGACTGCTACATCTCTTTGCTGGTTTTTTTTATGTTTTATTTTTGTATTTGCTTTAACATTTTATTTACTTTGACACCAGAAAAAAAAAAAAAAGCCTATCCACCAAGAAGTAAGAAGTGATCAGCCATCCAAGCACCCTCTTCGTGAAAGAAGTTGCCTCAGGAGAAATGTGATGAATACCTCTGGTACACTAAAAGAGCAACCAAGCCTCCCATGAATTCAGGATGCTTCTCCACAGAAATTCTACCTCTCGGATGCTTTTCACTAAGTCAGTCACCCTTGAGAACTCTGTTCTCTGTGCGTTTGTTCTCTTTGCTATTTCTATGCCTCTATCTATATCCATCTATCATAAACAATTGGATTCACCTTACCTCCAGCCCCAGGCCTCCACTGCAATGTCCTTCGTAGTTATCCAGACACATTCCTAAAAGGTGAATAGTATATACTTTAGATTTCACTGGAGATAATGAGAAGATACATTTTGAGTTTTCCTGAAAGATTTTTAAAATGCATCTTCCTGACTTTTCTAATTATAGGTCACAATATACAATTTGGTTAAGCAGTTCTATTCTAAGAGCACAATTTTCTCTAGGTTTTCCATATGTATTGACATAAAGCTTTTGAGAGGAATGTGTAGAAAGATAATAGTGGTAGTGCAGGCTAGAGATCAATTATTTATATTACTTTGGGCAGAAGCAGGTCAGATGTGAATTAGACTCATTATTTTTCCTTATTCCCTCAGGCCCCCACCAGTAAGTACTCATTGATTCCTTCTCACTATGTGTGACTTCCCCTAAATGCTGCGTACACATTTTCAAGTCACAAGTGCTTCATTTAGTTATTTGCTCAACTACTACCTTAAGTAAATCCAGTGTATGAAAAAAATGTATCTACAAAACAAGTAAATCAAAGAATGCTTATCTTAAGACTTTCTGAACTGAGGTCCTTTAGAGAATTAAGCCCTAACGCTCTGAGGCATTCAGTGTATGTAATGAATTCACTTCTCTCTTCTGCATCTAAAGTGGTCCTAGTTCTAAAACATTCTTAGAATAAGTGAGAAAGTCACCGCTTACATTATTTTCTTATATTCTGGTTCAGATTAGGAGAAATCCTGACTGAGAAAGTTGTACATTACAATGCAGAGAAAGACCTAGTAGCTAAAATATACGAATAAAGCAGAGCGTATGTAAGAAAAATAACACAGGAAGATACTGAATAAAAATGATTCGAGATTTAGTGCCAAGAATGTAACAGGCACAAAGTGTAGAAAGGTCCCCATTAAGAGAATAGACTCTGCTCAACTACAAACTATTGCTGGTATGTGGGAAGATTACCACAATTTTATAAGGTCTGCTTTTCTTTTTATAGAGAATCTTCAATTCTCATTTTATGTGACATTTCATGGTTTTGAATTTGCAACTCATTTTTAAACTTTTAATCTATTAAATAGGAAAACACAACACTTGTTGGGATCTACCACGCCCAGGCTGCCAATGAGTGAACACCTCGGTGTTATAAACCTTTTCTGAATAGTAAACTCTCAGGAAACATTTAAAACTATTACCTGTTACAAAAAAAAATTATTTAAACAGCTCTATTTGGAAGAGATAAGCAAAAGTGTATTTTGTAGACAATATTGCTTACCCAATATGCCTAGTTCTTGAATCTTATAACTTACTAAATTATGACCAAACTATCCTTAATGTAGCCCCAGTGTTGGACCTCATATTTTATTTTTGTCTTTGTTTTGTTTTTGGGAAATTGAGGTGAATGTGTACTAACACAGAACTATTAATCAAATGTCAGACTCTTTCTAATCACTAAATTATCCCAATATGGGATACAGAATTCCTGAACTCTCGGTGATACGGTGTTAACTTGGTACATATAAAACATGATACTCCATAAAATTTTCAGAAGGAACAGCATTATAAAATGACAAAATTTTACTTTTTCTCTTCATACCTTTGTCTAAGAGTTTCCTATAACAAGTTCTTGCTTGGTGTGCCTGTTTATCCTGATGAGTTTGTGTCTTGCTTTTGCTTTTATTTTTATCTTTTATGAAGCTTAATATTCAACTGTTCTATTAACTGTTCTGTTGAATGAGTTCCTGCTACAGTGCTATCTATAGTTCTATCTACAAGCAAGTATATCATGAAAGATTTCCACTCCAGTGTTTCACGTTATGTCCTGAGAGGGCCGCACTCCCCCTACCACCACCACCACTTAGTTCTCCAGCTTAGGGAACAGCCTGACACTCTCTGAAGCACCATCCCTTTTATGCCCCCAACTCTGTACATGCTATGCTCTGCCCGAGATGGTCTACGTTTTGTCAGCCTGCCTAACTCCCTCGTCATCCTTGAAAACATAGCCTAGAAGCTTCCGCCTCCAAGAAGCTGTCCTCCTTTCTCCCAACCCCCTTGCCTCTAAAACTGTAACTTTGGAGAATATTCAGCTTACCCAAGTAACAGGTATATACTTTCAGTGCTACTGTCACTGAGCTGTTCAATGTGGCAATTTATTTAAAGTCCAATTTCCCTCTGAGCTAATGAGCTCCTTGCCTGGCGTGGGGCTGTATTTTATTCATGTCTCTGTTCTCACACTGGTACATCCAGTCTGCTCCACTGGTAGTTGGTCGTGGCTAGATTAATTTAAGTGCTGAATATTTCCTCATAGATGCCTTCTATTGGTTTTATTTTATTTTTTTTAAAGATTTTATTTATTTATTTGACACAGAGAGATCAGATCACAAGTAGGCTGAGAGGCAGGCAGAGAGAGAGGAGGAAGCAGTCTCCCTGCTGAGCAGAGAGCCCGATGCGGGCCTCGATCCCAGGACCCTGAGATCATGACCTGAGCCGAAAGCAGAGGCTTTAACCCACTGAGCCACCCAGGCGCCCTGGTTTTATTTTTAATAAGAGATACACACATTTAACATTTTAAAAACTATAAAAAATAATGTAGAAATCCTAAACATCACCACAACAAACACCAACTTCTGTCCCATGTTATTTTTGCAGTTTTTGTTCATTGAGGAATAGTCACAGTGACAGAAATGCATTAGTGCAAATGGATTTGCAGAAGTATAAATAATCATGAAATTCTCCTAGCCATTGACTAGAAGTATCAGTGTTCATACTGATCCTTAGAGCATTTTTGATCCAATCCCTTAGCCTACTTTTAGTGATGATGGGCTCTGGACTCAGGGGTTCTTAACTTCCTAAATTTTGAGGGGTGGGGAGAGGGTGGGAGGAGGTGGTTATAGTCCCCCTTTCCAAGGCAGAGAATCGGTGGTCTTGCACAACACCTTTTTGGTTTTTGGGTTTTTTTCCTGTTTGTTTGTTTGCTTGCTTGCTTTTCTGAGCAAGAGAATGTGTAACCCTTAAAGGCTCAGGTTGCTGACAACTGCAGCTGTTGCCCAGCTTGAAGAGACCAGGGAGTCCAGGTAGGGCTGTGACTTGGAGGCTGGGGGACCTCAAGAGGCCTCTGGAAGCCTCTTTCTGTATCACTCCCTGCAAAGACCCAGGGAAAAGATGGAAGCTGACTCTGGGAGAAAGAGTGAGGTTCAGGCTGTTACAGCTTCTAGTACCATATTAGGAAGAAAAGGAGGGGACTGATAGCTGAGACCTTTGGAGAATATTCATTCCCATTCATTCTCTCTTTCTCTCTCTCCGAGTGGGGAATGCGGGCGGGCAGCCTGTGTTTAGAACAGAGGTCCTGGGTGGCTGCTTTTTTTCAGAATCCCGTTTCTCCACAGTGAAGTTTAAGCCTGATTGGAGTTTCCTCGACAATTGTGTGAGGAATTTACACAAAGGCAATGACAAAGTCACATAAATATCCATACAGCTCCTAATGACCCTCTGTCATCACCTGTTTCCTGCAAGTTCCTGAATCGGGGTGGTCATCCATCACCCACCCCGAGTGGGTAGTGGGTGATTGGCTAAGTGGTTCATGTGTGTAGTTGTACTTTCCAGATGGGGCGGTGCAGGGAATACAAAACCTCCTCTCCCACCCACCATTTCACTCTGCTTGGGAGGGGGAGTGTGTGCGCGTTCATGTGTGTATCCACATGTGTATGTTTAGCAAAGGCGCCTGGAAGAAGTTACCCCTCTTGCAACCCACTCCCCACTCTAAAGGAAGCATCCCTCCAACAAGAGTGTCTCAGATCTGTCCCCACTTGAGGTGTCCTCTCCATGCTGATAAGGAGCGACTATGTGCATGCTCCTCTGTCCAGAGAGCTGATGCTTTGGTTCCTGAGCTGACTTCCTTCTGGCGCACGGCATTTTCCTTGGGGTGTGTAAGGAGTGCCGGTGTGTTCGTGAGCCACTGTGTGTGTGTTTGTGTGTGTGTGTGTGTGCGCGCGCGAGAGAGTGAGTAAATGAGAAAGTGAGGGAGGGAAGAAGAGAGACGGGGGTGGGGGCAGAGAAAGAGAATAAGAAGAGGAGAAAGAGGATGGGGAGGGGAAGGGGAAAGAGGGAGGGAGCTTCCTCTCCTCCTGCACTGTGCAGGTGGCGCCAGCAGCTTGAGAAAACCGCAGCCTCCACCCCCTCAGCCGGGCGATTGGCTGGTTTTTGTCATTGCCCTTCTGGGAAGTGGGAAGGACGAGCGACATCCTCCAGCCCAATTGCACAAAAGCAGCCACCACAAGCTCCGCAAGGCGGCTCCTCTAAAAAGAAAGCTCAGCTCCAGGGAGGCGGCAAGGAGCGCCCTGGGCTGCACGGGTGTGAACCGCACCGGAGGGCTGATCGCAGAGGACGCGCGGGGCTTGGCTGCTGAGGATCCTCNCCCCCCCCCCCCCCCCCCGGGGCGAGTCCCGGTTCCACACTCTACTAACATGTTACAGATGTTCTCCCCTCGGCTCTATCTCCCCCGCCTCCCTATCGCCAGAAGTTGCGGGAGCTGGGGCCTCCCAGACTTTCCCCGGCACCCAAGATGCGCTGCTTCCGGAAGAGGTGGGCAATCTGCAGGCTAAGTCTGCTCCTGATCTTTTATAAAGTGAAGTCCAGCCCTAAATATGGTAGAGTGAGGACTGGGGCAGTAGAGGCGTGTTCCCAGGAGCTGTGTGTCAGTATCATGAATTACAAGACAAAGGCTGTTGAGATGGTGTGCTTCCCTACACTTTTCCTGGTAAGAGTTCAACCTCCCCAGTGCAGCAGGACTGACAGTTGTATTGACACCCAGGGCTCACCGTGCCAAACAAGAAGTCCCTGCAGAAATGTCAACGAAAACGTGTGCTCTTGTTCCTCCAATCCATGCAGAGCTCAAAGGAAATGTCCTGTTCACCATCCTGGCGCCCTTCCTTCTTTCTCTTCCCTTTCACTCCAGTGACATACAAGCTGGTTTCCTAAAGATTAAAGTTAAAGCCCAGAAAGAAGAAAGTGCTGCCTCCTCCGTTTCATCTATTTCTTGGCAGTAGCCAAAGTGCTACTTGGAGGTGCATGTTCTGAGTCAGAAATCCCCTTTCTTGGAGTAAAGATTTTCATGGCTTTGAGGGCACCTGCAAAAACTGGGTAGGCACACAAAGAGATTTAATCGACTCTCTCCTGTGTTTGTCCAGATCATGTCTTTAGTTTAATAAATATCATCTCTGTGATTTTGAGCTTTACCCAGGAGGTGGCTATGGTTTTGTGTTGTTGACATAGCATACAACTATTTCTGAGGATGTGAACCTGGTTCTTTTGATTGTCAGTTTCTGGAAATCCTATTTCTTTTCTATGAGAAAGTTTACACTGCAAAAAAAAAAAAAATAGGTGTAGGTGTTTGTCTTAATGTAAATTTGTCCTTTATTCTTCAGACTTCATTTATGCTACTCATCTACTGTCTTTAAATATGTAGAATAAATTGCATTTACAACTTAACCATTAATCAAAATAAACTATGTATTATGTTTCTTAAAATTCTTTTACCTTCATAAATCTAGCATTTTTCATGCTCTATTTCAGAGACGATGGACTCTGTTTGAACTGATTAAATGTTCTTCAATCTTTACACTCTCTAGAAGTTTGTAAAATCAATTCTTCTTTGGTTTTGGACATATAGTGAGTTTCTTTAATAATGCATAATGAATTTCACATGATGTCATGGGTATCTTGTGCTAGACCAAAAATATTAAACAGTGATTTACACTTTAAACATACATAATTTAATGAAAGCTCAATTTAATGATGCTCAGTGAATGATGGAAATCTAAAACTGTAACCATTATATGATTGGCATGTTCAGGGGTCCACATGTGAGTTTTGAATACACCGTCTTTACAATGACAGAATAAAATTTTCAACAAAGTACTTATATTTAGCATATTATTTTTTTCTGTACTTAATTGTCTCCTAGAGAGAATTTAAAATCATCATTCTTATTGGCTTAAATGAAAACATACACTTTCTAATGGGAATTTTTTTTTTTTACCATACTAGCTGTATGAAAACTGAATTGAAATTAAAATAAAGCTAATATCAGGGTATACTTGCAAAACTTTTAAGTTGGTCTTTTTAGGGGAACATGATTTGCTATTCATGTTTCTGCCATTCTTTTACACCACTATTTATGTGTGGACCTCTGACAAAATTCCTCTTCTTAAAGGGAGAGATTGGAAAATAAAACAGCTAATGAAATTAGGTACTAGGAGAATTTTTTTTTAAATGTAATTGGGGTTTGGAAAAAGTAAAGTTTTCCTGGGCTAATAATAAAGAAACTTAAAATGACTCTCTCTGAATAGACTGAATTTTGACCTAAAAATTACGAAAAAGGGAAAAGGCAGAGAGGGTAGGTGAAGACAGTAAAGGCTCTGTTCAGGAACAAGTTTGGATGGAACTTTGTTGAAGTGTCAGGAAGTAGAAGAAACATGTCTAGAAGTACTGAAGATAGGTGGAAGTAAGTTGGGCAGACCTGACTTTCACCCCCCCCCCCCNNCCCCCCCCCCCCGTAACTTCATGTAAATCCTTCCTAAGAAGTACATTCTCTTCATGATCTTCCTGGAAGACCAGAAAGCTTGCATAATATCAAAAGTATTAAATAGTACATGGCCCAGAGGAACAACTGGAGTAGGTGAAGAACCATTTGGCAGAGTATCGTGATGAAGGGAGTGTGGATCTCTAAGAAATGCAAAGATCAGAGGTAGGGAAAATATCTGGTGGTTTTCATAATGTTACTTGGTGATTTAAAAAAAATGCTAAGGGTCCATATTTTTCTTTTTTTTAAATATATCAAGAAGAAAGAATTAAACTGTTGCATTACTCATACTCTCTGCCTTCATGTACAAAAATTTCTTCATTTAGCTTCCTTGTTCTAGATATTAAATGTCCATAGCAAGGACAGCATAGTCAAAGTGATCTGTAAATGGGAAATGCCACATAGAAAGAAGAAAAGACTGAGGATCTCAGGCCATACCTTTTCAGGGGATGAGGGAAAAGAGGAGGTTGTAAAGACATAAGATTTCTAGAAGAGTATTATCTAAGATAAACTAAAAGAGCCAAGCACAAACTGAAAAGAAATCCCCAAAAGGCAAGAGACCTTAAAAGCCTGGGGGGGGGGGGGGGGGGGGG
>LNAC01000021.1:123528-194354 GCA_002007465.1 Ailurus styani | reverse complement strand
CCCCCCCCCCCCGGGGCGAGTCCCGGTTCCACACTCTACTAACATGTTACAGATGTTCTCCCCTCGGCTCTATCTCCCCCGCCTCCCTATCGCCAGAAGTTGCGGGAGCTGGGGCCTCCCAGACTTTCCCCGGCACCCAAGATGCGCTGCTTCCGGAAGAGGTGGGCAATCTGCAGGCTAAGTCTGCTCCTGATCTTTTATAAAGTGAAGTCCAGCCCTAAATATGGTAGAGTGAGGACTGGGGCAGTAGAGGCGTGTTCCCAGGAGCTGTGTGTCAGTATCATGAATTACAAGACAAAGGCTGTTGAGATGGTGTGCTTCCCTACACTTTTCCTGGTAAGAGTTCAACCTCCCCAGTGCAGCAGGACTGACAGTTGTATTGACACCCAGGGCTCACCGTGCCAAACAAGAAGTCCCTGCAGAAATGTCAACGAAAACGTGTGCTCTTGTTCCTCCAATCCATGCAGAGCTCAAAGGAAATGTCCTGTTCACCATCCTGGCGCCCTTCCTTCTTTCTCTTCCCTTTCACTCCAGTGACATACAAGCTGGTTTCCTAAAGATTAAAGTTAAAGCCCAGAAAGAAGAAAGTGCTGCCTCCTCCGTTTCATCTATTTCTTGGCAGTAGCCAAAGTGCTACTTGGAGGTGCATGTTCTGAGTCAGAAATCCCCTTTCTTGGAGTAAAGATTTTCATGGCTTTGAGGGCACCTGCAAAAACTGGGTAGGCACACAAAGAGATTTAATCGACTCTCTCCTGTGTTTGTCCAGATCATGTCTTTAGTTTAATAAATATCATCTCTGTGATTTTGAGCTTTACCCAGGAGGTGGCTATGGTTTTGTGTTGTTGACATAGCATACAACTATTTCTGAGGATGTGAACCTGGTTCTTTTGATTGTCAGTTTCTGGAAATCCTATTTCTTTTCTATGAGAAAGTTTACACTGCAAAAAAAAAAAAAATAGGTGTAGGTGTTTGTCTTAATGTAAATTTGTCCTTTATTCTTCAGACTTCATTTATGCTACTCATCTACTGTCTTTAAATATGTAGAATAAATTGCATTTACAACTTAACCATTAATCAAAATAAACTATGTATTATGTTTCTTAAAATTCTTTTACCTTCATAAATCTAGCATTTTTCATGCTCTATTTCAGAGACGATGGACTCTGTTTGAACTGATTAAATGTTCTTCAATCTTTACACTCTCTAGAAGTTTGTAAAATCAATTCTTCTTTGGTTTTGGACATATAGTGAGTTTCTTTAATAATGCATAATGAATTTCACATGATGTCATGGGTATCTTGTGCTAGACCAAAAATATTAAACAGTGATTTACACTTTAAACATACATAATTTAATGAAAGCTCAATTTAATGATGCTCAGTGAATGATGGAAATCTAAAACTGTAACCATTATATGATTGGCATGTTCAGGGGTCCACATGTGAGTTTTGAATACACCGTCTTTACAATGACAGAATAAAATTTTCAACAAAGTACTTATATTTAGCATATTATTTTTTTCTGTACTTAATTGTCTCCTAGAGAGAATTTAAAATCATCATTCTTATTGGCTTAAATGAAAACATACACTTTCTAATGGGAATTTTTTTTTTTTACCATACTAGCTGTATGAAAACTGAATTGAAATTAAAATAAAGCTAATATCAGGGTATACTTGCAAAACTTTTAAGTTGGTCTTTTTAGGGGAACATGATTTGCTATTCATGTTTCTGCCATTCTTTTACACCACTATTTATGTGTGGACCTCTGACAAAATTCCTCTTCTTAAAGGGAGAGATTGGAAAATAAAACAGCTAATGAAATTAGGTACTAGGAGAATTTTTTTTTAAATGTAATTGGGGTTTGGAAAAAGTAAAGTTTTCCTGGGCTAATAATAAAGAAACTTAAAATGACTCTCTCTGAATAGACTGAATTTTGACCTAAAAATTACGAAAAAGGGAAAAGGCAGAGAGGGTAGGTGAAGACAGTAAAGGCTCTGTTCAGGAACAAGTTTGGATGGAACTTTGTTGAAGTGTCAGGAAGTAGAAGAAACATGTCTAGAAGTACTGAAGATAGGTGGAAGTAAGTTGGGCAGACCTGACTTTCACCCCCCCCCCCCNNCCCCCCCCCCCCGTAACTTCATGTAAATCCTTCCTAAGAAGTACATTCTCTTCATGATCTTCCTGGAAGACCAGAAAGCTTGCATAATATCAAAAGTATTAAATAGTACATGGCCCAGAGGAACAACTGGAGTAGGTGAAGAACCATTTGGCAGAGTATCGTGATGAAGGGAGTGTGGATCTCTAAGAAATGCAAAGATCAGAGGTAGGGAAAATATCTGGTGGTTTTCATAATGTTACTTGGTGATTTAAAAAAAATGCTAAGGGTCCATATTTTTCTTTTTTTTAAATATATCAAGAAGAAAGAATTAAACTGTTGCATTACTCATACTCTCTGCCTTCATGTACAAAAATTTCTTCATTTAGCTTCCTTGTTCTAGATATTAAATGTCCATAGCAAGGACAGCATAGTCAAAGTGATCTGTAAATGGGAAATGCCACATAGAAAGAAGAAAAGACTGAGGATCTCAGGCCATACCTTTTCAGGGGATGAGGGAAAAGAGGAGGTTGTAAAGACATAAGATTTCTAGAAGAGTATTATCTAAGATAAACTAAAAGAGCCAAGCACAAACTGAAAAGAAATCCCCAAANGGGGGGGGGGGGGCGGTGGCGGTGCTAAAGAAAGACACTGAAGGGTGTTGGGGTGGGGGTGGTCCACGTGACTAGGCCACCTGGATTTGTTAATGGGTGAACTGGTGCATATCCCGTGGAGAAACAATCTTCTATTTACATGAGAGGAGGCAGTGGTTGGGTTGCTGCAAGGTTCCCACTGAAGTTAGGCCCCTATCCTCCTATGAGGACGGGGATCTAGGGGGAGACCTACCTTTCTGAGTGCATTTCATAGTGATTGTTCTTAGTTCCTTGAAGAAACCATTTGGGTGGCATTTTACATTCCAAAGGTCAGAGGAAAGATTTGTAAATACCAGCTTTCTAAAGTGACTGCTCCAAGAAGGGCTTCAGCGGCCTATTAGCCGGGATTGGGCTGGAAGGAAGAGTAAACTGATAGCACTGAGATTTCTCAGGAGGGCTTTCAGAAGGGGCTGGACACCCGTGAGAGAAGCAAGTGAGAATTTGGTCAAGACTGTGAATACATGGGTCGGGCAGGCATCATTACATCTTGAGAGATATGCAGTTCGCAGCCCAAAGCCTTTTATTTTTTTTTTATTTTTTTTTTTTAAAGATTTTTTATTTATTTATTTCACAGCGGGAGAGAGATCACAAGGGGGCAGAGAGGCAGGCAGAGAGAGAGGGGGAAGCAGGCTCCCTGCTGAGCAGAGAGCCCGATGCGGGCCTCGATCCCAGGACCCTGAGATCATGACCTGAGCTGAAAGCAGAGGCTTTAACCCACTGAGCCACCCAGGCGCCCTGCCCAAAGCCTTTTAAACACAGGCAGGTAACATAGAGGTCTACATTTATGAATTAATAAAGTGGACTTAATGATAAGTTCATGTATACCATCCTATGTGTCAATACAGTAAAAAACCTAAACATTAATGCATTCCAGCACAGGAGATATTATTCATTAATAGGCATATTAATTCAGATTTTATTAATTGCTTACTATAGGCATGACCCTGGTTTGAATCAATGGGACATTTTAAAAGCATATTTTAAGAAACCCATTAATTATTAATATTCCTTTGTGTTTTTAGTAGTTGTCAGAAGTTCTATTGGCACATTGATTATAACTCTGTACTAGTTGAGGGAAATCTTTTATTATAATTTAGGCATAACGGTAGAATACTTTAGAGAAGACTAATATTCTGTTCCTCCTATCAAGAGGAACCAATTTAAACTTAATTAATAATCTGTAAGTGCTCTTATCACTTTTCTAATAATGTGGGCTTCCCAAAATTAATGAAATAAACCTTCATAAAGGATAAAGCTAAACTGACAATCCCTTGACCACAGGAAATGTGTGTTGGAGGTCTTTTTTTTTCTCAGGGCTTAGAAGATTGTCTTGCACTCATTAACTAATATACATGGAAACATTTTATTTTAAAAATCGCTAGAGGATATCTGTAGATTTCTTGTGACAGTTTGTATGTATTTGTCTAAGATACCGGAGGGCAGAGACTGCTTTTTAATTGACTATTAAATATGTAGAATTAGAATGGAAGTAAATTGGAATATCCCCTGCCAGTCAGTAACTAGAAAAGTAACATCTGAAACATGCACTTTCCTTTCTTTCTTTAGCATCTCTCTTCTCAATAAACTTCTAGTGTGTGGATGCACTATCATTCCTTTTGATTTTTGTTTATATTCTTAAATTCACTAGCTCTGCTGTCAGCATTAGGCAGATGATTTCGTAATGCCAGTTTTTACTGGACCTCCGGCTGCCATTTCAAAGTTGCCATTCATTTGGTTTCTGTGACTCTTCCTTGTCTCCAGCCTTTTTTTCACGAGCTTGATTTCCTCCTTAATTATTGTCATTCTCCAACATAACATTTTTCACCTTCCGACATCTAGGGGATTCACTTACCTTTCCCAATTGAATTTTCTAAAATTCTGCTCACTAAAGAAAAAATAGATAAATAAAAACCTTAGCATCTAGTACAGTTTACTTGTGAATGAATGAGTTCTTTAGGCTTCCATACTCTGTACACTCTTTGCTTGGTTGACCTTACCTCCTCTCAACGTTTTCCGATGCTAAAGACTATTAAGGTCTGTAGCTTCGGGCCAGATTTCTTCTCTGAATTTGAGGTTCTTAATCTCAATATGTGTAAAACTAAACACATTTATTTTCTGCAAATGGTTCTCATCTTGGGTTCAGGTTTTCTGAAAACCACATTTAGGTATTTGGTAGCACCCCTCATCTCTTCACCAGCCCTCCTCCCATTGCTCAGACACCAAATCCTGTTGATTCTTTTTTTTTTTTAAGATTTTTTATTTATTTATTTGACAGAGAGATCAGATCACAAGTAGGCAGAAAGGCAGGCAGAGGGAGAGGAGGAAGCAGGCTCCCCGCTGAGCAGAGAGCCTGACACGGGCTTGATCCCAGGACCCTGAGATCATGACCTGAGCCGAAGGCAAAGGCTTCAACCCACTGAGCCACCCAGGTGCCATATTCCTGATGATTCTATACCCAACTGTTCTCCATAATCTTTAGTTCTGGTTTACACTGTCATCGTCTATTCTGGGGGCCGTGGTCACTGAGCCTCTCACCTGCAATCCTCAACAACTCCTTTGAATATTTCCTTAAAACAAATGCTTGACTCCTTTCCTATTTCACTTCCTACCACGCTTTACCTCAATTGTTATGAGTGTTTTTCCACATAGGACGCAGTGTTACCTCTATGCTTTGTCCAACCTTTCCCTTCCCTTCCTTTACTCCTGCTTAAGGACTCAGCTCAGGCACTATTTCCTCGTCCCTCTTCCCTGACAGAGGCTTGTTGTAAGTGTCATTCCTCAGTGCTTCCAAATGCGCCTTGCAAATATCTGTCACTGTCCATCTCTATTCCTGGTCAATGAACACCTTGAGGGTATAAATGCCACTGTCATCCTCTTACCCAAACAGTGCCTAATACCTAGTCATTATGTTTTGTTCAAATAAATAATAAATGAAGGAATAAAGAAGTAGTTGTGCTTGGATTTATGTGATGAATGATACTATTCCTTGTTAAGAGAAAACATGGCAAAACAGTGGGTTTGACAGTCAGGAGATTGTATTGTTCCATTATTAAAAAGAACAAAAGAAAAAAGGACAAAGAAGAAATAAGAATGGAAGGAAAGAGGAGGGAAGGGAGGAGAAAGAGAGAGAGAGACAACAGAGAAAGAGACAGAGAAAGAAAGACTATGTATGAAAACCTGGACCTGTAATTTAATATTTCTGTTCCTTAGTAGCTCTCACTGGTAAAATGAGAGGTTGAACCCATTATCTTATTTGTCCCTTACAGGCTTAAAATCCTAAGTTAATTGAAATGAAACTTTGCATAATTTTTTGCTTCATTTTATGTTTTTTTCTTAACATGGTACCTTTCCTGTTTTGGTTGGAGATTTTGAATTCCACAAGATACATTTTGAATCATATTTAAGTGAAAGAACAAAAAGATATTTCAAAATTAAAAGTGACTTCTTAGAGGTTATATTTTTGAAATTATCCATATCATGATTCATAATTTGTCACTGTGAATAATCAAAGGTTGATTACAGACTGGAACACTCTTTTTTTTTTTATGAACATTCATTTTGAAACTATGCTTTTTGTTGTAGCTGTTCATTGTTTTTTTGAAGAGAAATGGTTTATACATGGCCTCATACAGCTGCCACAATCAAAATTTAATGCCATCTTTAGAAGAAAAGACTTTTTATTCTTCTATGTTCTCTTGAAGCTATACCTTAGTTTTCTAAGTGCTGGACACTTGCCCATCTCACCTCTTAATATTGCTGGGTCAAAGAGAGGGTCACAGGGTACTCTGGAGGGCCATTTCCAGTGGCTCCTTTGGCTCTGCAGGTCAGGTTAAGAAAGTCTAGTGGAGGATGTGTCTACTGTAATTGGGAGTGGGGGCTATTTGAGGCTGCTTTAAGGCTGCTTTTTCTTGGCAGCGTCTCCCTCCTCTCTCATACATTTTGTGAAGAGAGTTAAGAAAACATGCCTAAGCAGCGAGCACGGCACCAGGCCAGAAGGCTTGGGATGATCCTCGCCCTACCTGTGAGCAATACCTCTCAGTGATGAATAAACCAACAACTGACATAAAACGTGACAAGTACTGGAATAAGAATGTGTACAAAGCTGGAGTTCATAAAAAAGAGTATCCTCTCTCACTTATTCTTTTTAAAAAAAAAAAAAGATTTATTTGGAGAGAGAGAGCGAGCACACAAGCAGGGGATGCTGGAGGCAGAGGGAGAAGCAGGCTCCCCACTGAGCAAGGAGCCCGAAGCAGGACTCAATTCCAGGACCCTGCCTGGAATCATGACCTGAGCCGGAGGCAGACGCTTAACTGTCTGAGCCACCCAGGCGTCCCTCACTTATTCTTTCTTATCCTCTTCTCTAACATTTAAAGATGTTGGAAGTCTACTGAAGTGCATTCACATGCACCCCATAACCAAATTATTACAAGTTGAATTATGAACTCTTCGTGCAAATTGTAAGGTCTAAAGATCATTTTAAGCAAGGATTTTATTATCTAAACTTACGGATAGTGGAGACTGAGAGCTGTCTAATGCTGGATCCTCACAGAGACCCTGTCTACAACATCTGTAATGTCCTCCTTCTTCATCCTCTATTGCTTACTCTTATTTTTCTCATCACTGACATTACAAATTCTGTTTTTCCAATGCATTCTCCCTCCCCAGAAGCTAAGTTCACACACAAAAGATTTTTTTATATTGTTCATCATGTCAATAGTCATTAAATGAGCAAATAAAAAAATGGATGCTAAAATATAATGATACTTCTGAACTATTCACTAGAAATTATAGGTTTTTTAAAAATTTCATTTGCTACCTTTGTAGGAGAACTGGGACAATTGGCAATAACTTATAATTGTAATAACGATTACTTGCAAGTATACTATTACCCTTTCTATGGTGGAGATGGAATTCAATGCTTTTTTACCTGCTTTGTTGGTTTTATAAAGTCAGTTCCAAAAGCAATACAAAGATAATTTGTCTTTATGTTTACCCTGCCCATAAAGCAGCCCCAGACCACACCCAGCAATGTGATCACTCTTTCCTTCATACCCTACATGCAATCATTATTGAATAATCCATTTGGCAGTTACTCATGTGCTTCTTTATAACATCACTTTTGTTATAGTTGTAAAGTTAAGTAACATTTTACATGTTGTTGTTTTCCTCAATCACATTTTAAACTCTTTGAAGGCAGTAGCAATTTCTTACTCTTACTTAGCACACTCCATATAATAGGCACTTAATAAATGTTTATCTTATTCGATACACCATGGCGTACAACATTTATTATTTAAATCATTGATTCAATCTCGATTATGACTTTGCCTTTAAATGTAGATTAAAGTGCATATCAGTTTTACTCAGATGCCATTTCTTTCAATACAGTTAAGTAGTAAAAGAGAACTCATTAGAATTTTATTATACCTTCATTACAACTGAAAGATCTTTTCTTAATTTAATTTAAGAGCTCTGTAACAAATGCTCTTCAAATCACCAAACCTTCTTGGGAGATAATGTGTTACTATTACCATTAAAAGAACCTGAGGAAAACATATACTACAATATAAGAGGATATAATAAACATGATATATAAGAACTGTATTATAAAACAGCATTCCTTTTCCTATATAAAGGCAACAAATATTTCTATATGAGTAAATGCATATCAGACGAAATCTGTTCAATTAGTTCAAATATCTTTACAGACAACATAGATATGTGTGGACATTATGGAAATTATATTTGTGTATATACACTATATGCATGTATATGTAGATGATATGCATATGTATTTGTGCATATGTGTATATATATAATATATACACATACATATGCTTTTAAATTATATATGTAATTATGTCATGATACACTATAAATTTCAGTAGCCTAGATGTTGATCAACCTACTGGAATCTGAGAAGCAATTCATTATTGCATATTGCCTCACCTAAAGGAACTAAGCAATTGGAATGCTCTCCTAAGAATATGTAAAAATTTGTTAGAAAAAATCATAGTAATGATAGCAATGAGTCATAATAATTAACTTTATCGACATGCATCATATATATGTAGCTTAGGAATAAAACTAATTAGTTCAATACTATAACAAGCTAATGTAAGTATAACAAAATACATAAGGAAGATTTTAATATGTTAGAAACCAAGACTTATCATGCAGGTTTCTGCAAATGTCTTTTAAATGACTTCAGGAGATTAGATTCTTGTATCAGTTAAAGGGGAATAAATTTTATAACGAATCTTGACTCATATTATAGAATCAGAGACACCTTGCTGGGTACTCTTCCTCTGAGGGCTAGATAAACAACTTGAATTGTTTGTGATATGAAACTTTGATCAATATATACTGTCAGGTAACTCTGATCACAAGAGGAGAATGACAAAAAGCATGAGTCGTAAGGGAAAGTTTCAGGCACACGTGAACCACAAAGGAACGGATAAGCACACTGCTAAGAAAGATACTTCTATACTCTTAATTAGTTGAGAAACAGACAAGGGTTTTCTTTTTCCCTTGTAGCCGGTGGAAAAGGCTTAGAACGGGGCCCCAAACTGGTTACCATGGGGGGTCCACCAAGCAGTTACTTGGGTAGCTACATGGAGAACCGTGCCTGTTCCAAATGTGCTGATGCTCAGAAAGAGCCATGAGAGCAACAGCACTGAACGCACCACCACGACGTAACAAGGGGAGGCAAGGATGTTAGACTTTCACTGAGCAGACAGATTGCATGTCCTCCTTGGGGAAGCCATGGAAAGGTACTAATGAAAGCACAAGGTTTCTATAGAAAATATTTTTTACATAATGAAGCAAGAATGCAGAGATCATAAAAACAGGATGTCTTGCATTCTACTATCTCTTATACCCACTCTCACCTGCCCACTTGTTGGATGGTTTACACCAGCACACAGTGGCTATCTCAACCCTTTATTCATCAGCAATCCAATTTTTTGGTTCTATCATTTCTAGTGCTTGTTGTTTCTAACTTACGTGTTGTGTCTGTTGTGTTGTCGGAAGCTCATTTGTTTTCTGCATTTCTCTTTTCATCTCATTCTGTTGGTTTAACATCTTATCATTTTGCTCATATTTTATTCAGTTTAGGTTCATATTAAATGCTTTGCTAATGAGAGGGACTCAGGGGATATTTTTGTGTGCGTGTGTTTTCATTGGCTTCTTCTAAGCCCGGTTTTTGGTGTCTCTTTTTCAAGTCTCTTTCCCCCCCTCATTTGCCCCTTCCATTCCTTTCTTACACTAACATAACGGTGGCATAGAAGCTATATCATTTCTCTCCCTCTTCCTCATCTTTGGGGATTGCAATCATTTGGTGGGGACCTACTCATTTTATAATTTTGACTCCCTTGTCATCTCTTCCATTCATTCCTTCAGTAAATATTTATCAAGTGCTGGCTGTATCCCTGGCAGTGTTCTAGGTACAGATGATGTGGGATATATTGGGTAACTGGAGAAGGACTTTTTTGTGTAATTTGAGCAAGGATCAGAATGACGAGAATGACTGCCCATATGACAATCTTGAGAAGAAAAGCAAGGGCTTCATGCTGGGCCCAGGGGGTGACTGGAATGTTTCAGGGGGTGAAAAGACAGAAACAGAAATGGCTACAATGAATAAGAGAGGCTGGGAAATTAGGTGCAGGTTGTACACGTTTTTATGTACCAGTGTATGAATTCGCTAGGGCTACCATAACAAAATACCATAGATTGGGTGGCTTAAACAACAGAAATGTAGGAAACTAGAAGGTTCTGGAGGCTAGAAATCCAGGATCAAGGTGTTGGCAGGTTTGATTTTTCCTGAGGCCTCTCTTCTCAGTTTGCAGATGACCTTTTCTCTGGGTACACACGAAATTGTCCTTATAAGGACAATTGTCCTATTATATTAGGTCCTACCCTGATGATGTCATTTAACCTTAATTACTTATTTAAAGGCTTTATCTCCAAATATAACCAAATTCTAAAGCATTGGGGGTTAGGGTTTCAACATATAAAGTTTGGAGGATCATAATTTAGCTCATAACGACCAGGATTAATGACTTGGATTTAATTCTAAGTGTCATGGGAGGCCATGGTAGGCGTTCATATGGGTTGAGTGGCTTCTTATGTGTGATTTGTTCATCCTCTATTATGAATTGGAGTTTGGAGGCATTATTTTATATTTACTTTTCAATCTGTCAGGTGTGGGCTAGGGAAGGAGAGTTCAACAGGGAGTATGCAGCTGTTAATGCAGGAACTAGAGTTTAAATCTCTCTTTTGAGTTTGTGATAAAGAGAATCTCCAGAGTTCTCATCGCCAAATCTAAAATATATTTTAGTCCCATGGTGTGGGAATTCTGCAATTTAGCTTAGATACCTGAAGCTTTGATTCTTCAGTATACTTTACTGGATAGACTCCTCTAGAAGCTGATGCCACAACCCTATCCAGCAGGTGGAAAAGTAAGAAGGCTTTCTTTGGAGTGGTGGGTGAAGGATAAGTGACTCTGGGCTCTCCGTGGGAGAACCCTTCCCCACCCCACCCCTAGCACTCTGCTCCCTGAAGACTCTTGTAGTTTCCATGCTCCGAATTTATTGCTTAGAATGATGATCTGGCCAGAGCCATGATGATTATGCTCCCTCCACTTTTCTTCCCGTTTGAGGAGATAATATAGATGGGTACTCTCTCTCGGAATGTTTTCCCTGCTTCAACTGAAATCCCATTGTGAAGATTTCCTTTACACGTTTTTGTTTTGGATGCAGTCTCCGCCTCTCACCGTGCCACATTTGACACCTGTGAATACCAGTGAATGTTCTCAGGATTTTCTAGCCATGTTTTCTGATGCCTGCTTTTTTTCTGACCAAATTGGTACACAAACATGTCAGAATTTTCACATGATTCCTTTGCACCACAACTTTTTAAATTTTATGGCAAAATGTTGTATCTCTTTTCCTGATGAACTGATGAAAAAATGCTGTATTCATTAGTATTGTTGTTATTGTTACTATTATTATTTTCTTCTGTATTGACAGAAGCAAAATCAGTGGTCTGGGTTAAATCTATCCTGAAGTCTAAGAATATTTTATACTACAAATTCATTCCTGTGGTAGCTTCATGTTTGGTTTTGTATTTGATTCAGCTATGTGGCAGCCCCTTCCTCTCCTTAATGTTAGACTGACTTCAGTCAGTATTTTTTAATTAAACAATGTTCCTGCCTCTGGATTTGTGTTTTTTAATCAAGAAAACGAAGCAATTAGTTGCTTGAAATTATGAACAAACTAAAGCATACAGTTCTCGGCAGACATTGATTCTATTCTGACTCTTTACATTCTAAATGAAGAAGGGAACTCATAAAAGGCTGCTGTGAACAGAGCAGGCAGAGATAACAGAGGCTCAGACACACTAAAGCTAATTACCTACAGTAAGTGATTTGAAGCAAGGCCAATAAGAGACTGGGGAGTAAGCATATTAAAGCCACTATAACAGAAGACATGAAATGAGACAAAAGAAATGAGAGATGGAAACGTACTGCATGGAAAGAAAGTCACACAAGAGATTAAGGAAATTATACTGCTATTGTGTTTTATTCTAGGGTAAGTGAATGACCTTCACTGGCAATGATTTTGAATCTGGTTCTTGTAAGAGAGCACAGACTTGTCCAGCTGTTGATGGCATACAGGTTAACTCCTTTTTGTCTTCCCAGTCCTGCCTTCTTTCCTTACCCCTTCCCCTCATGGTGTAAATGATTAGACACATGGCAGAAAATTACAGGCATGTGACAATTCAAAGAGCATAGATGGGCTATGCTTCTCTAGATGAAGGCACAATTTTTCCAATGTCATCCTCATCCTCTTCATCAGTTACCAAACTGTTAGGTTTATACATTAATAATTCTTCAGTTGATGAAAGGATGTGCTATCAAAGGACATTTTTCCAACTTTCACTGAACTGCTAGTTCCAGAAAGTCGGGCCTTCAGTTGGCTGAGTGTCTCTACTGGTGGAAAGTCATTTTTTTCAATCACTCATTATTATATACTTATAAATGTGAATAATATGCTTTATTTTTCCTGTGATAAGGCTGCAATGGGCCACACGGTCAGAGGAAGGGGAAATGGAACATAAGACAGAGAGCGTTCTGGATCTGTGTATTTTCTCCCTAGATACAAAGATTGTGCTAGAACCCATAAGATTTTAATGAATATGTACTTGACATATTCAAGAGTGGAATGGAGGAAGTGATAAAAATCTAACAATTGTCTTTTTATTGCTAAAGGTAGGAAAAAAGGAGAGAGACTAGGAAATTAGTCCAACAAGTAACAAAGCATCGTAGTTTTATAGACATTATATTCTTGTCACATAGTTTTTAATCTGCCATGCCATGATCTGATTCAGTCATTTTAGCAAAATTATGAATCTTAAAGTTGTATGAGTACTGGCATATTTCAAATTTTAAGGACTATAGTAGGAGCACAGACATATTTTCCAATCTTTTCAGATTCAAAAAGCAAAAGTACAACATTAGATAGGGTTTGTTTTCAAGAACAAAATCTACTCTTGCTGATTTAAGCAGAAAGTGATTTATTACAGAGTACTGAATGACGTGAAGAACGATTAGGCTAGCTGATAAAACAGACTTCAGGCTAAGCTTCCAGAAACATTTCTTAAATGACCCCGCAGACCTGTGCAGTCAAGACAGCTACTGCCTCTGTGATGAAGAAGATGCTGCCTGCTTCAGGACATGGCTGGCAAGGCCATGATCCACACCAGGAAAATGGCCCCTCATGTGCTGCTCTTCCCACTTCCCTCATGTCTAAATTCTAGTTTTCTAGGAATGCATCTGAGTGGGGAACCTAAACCACATTCAGAACTCCAAAAATAGAGGAGTCTGGGAAATATGATGTGTAGATTCCTAGTCTGTGCAGGATAGGAGACATAACAAAAAAGTTGGAATATCTAATAAATTTATCAGTCAAGCATCTGTAATTTTGAATTATGGGTTTTACATTAAGATCCCTTTAATTTTTTGGCATCCCACAGGCTTTAAAGTACCTTCCCAGTCATCAATGCATTTGCTGATCACCACAAGATAATAATGGTTATAGGTCAGGTGTCTGATTCTCAATTGTCTTCATACTCAGCAATACTCTGTAGAAATACTTCTAAGGCATCTGTGCAGCTTTAATTATTGCATTTCGATGATTACTTTTCAAGTATTACCTGATGTAAATATACCCCAAGTTATGTAACAGTCTCCGATGAACGGACATTTATTGAGTTGCCATTTGTCTTCTACTGTAAACAATACAACAACAAATATCTTTGAATATAATTCTCGTATGCTATTACTTTTCTCTTTTGCCCTATCAGAGGGTACTGGCTAGTCATCTCTTAATAACCATTTCACCTTCCTCTTTAGTAATATACCCCTTACATTTCAGTTGAGCATATTACTTACTTTTTTTTTTTAAGATTTTATTTATTTGACAGAGAGAAAGAGAGCACAAGCAGGAGTGGCAGGCAGAGGGAGAGGGAGAATCAGGCTCCCCACTGAGCAGGGAGCCCAATGCAGGGCTTGATCCCAGGACCCTGAGATCATGACCTGAGCCGAAGGCAGACGCTTAACTGACTGAGCCACCCAGGCACCCAAGCATATTTATTTCTTATAGTTAAAAATGACTAAGTGATTAATATAAGTGTAATTTCTAGAAAATGTCCTTAAATGAAGGTAATAAGCTCTTTGATGCCTTTTCTTTTACATACTAATTGAAGTGCAGATGTCGTGGCTGGAACTGAAATATTCATCTTGAGTCATGAGAGGTAAGCTGGGGGCTAAGGATGCTGGCTGCAGACAAGAACCTGATGACCATGGAGTGTCCTCATCACATTATGTATTTCTAGGCTTGGTTTATGGGAGACAGGGACGTTTATTTTTTTCCATCACTGGCACATTAGATGTTCTGTTAATTGCAGCCAAATGTATATATTTTCATTTTAATTGTCAAATTATGTTCCAAAAATGTTGTAAATTTTACATTTTCATCAACAATGAATTAAAACATACTTTCCCCACATTTTCAACCTTTAACATTTTTGCCAATTAATGGATGAAAAATATTTATGTTGATTTAGTTTGGATTCCCTTAATATTATATTTGAGCATGTTTCCCTGTGTATTTGGCCACTTGACCTGTTTTTTCCATGAATTATTCTGCCATATTGAATTGTTTGTCTTTTTTTCTTAAAATGTGAGAACTTTTCATAAGTTATTGATAACCTTTTCTCTCTTGGCTATCATACTGTTTTTGGAAAATTTCTAAAACACATTTAACAGTAACAGTATCTCCAGGTATATTTCTAAATTTCCTATTGTTAAAATCTTTTTGGGGGGGTTCCTTAACTAAGTGCAGTTTTTTGGGTAAATTATTTTCATTATATTAAAATAAGACCTTTCACTGCCTATTTTAAGTTTCTTTTTTTAAAATAAGAAATGACAGGTAATCTTGTGAAATACTGTTAAAATGTAAAAAAGAAGAGCAAGATCGAATATTCTTATTCATGCTGTTTCTAAAGTTGAGGTCCATGTACCCTATCAGGAAGCTACGGAGTGACTAGTAAACACAGAAGTCGATAGACAGCGCCGAGAGGAACTTGCACATTACCAGTCTCCATTCTAACTCCCATAGCAAAGCAGTTTGCCTTTCAGTGGTGCTTGGCTATGTATCTGGGTAAACTTAGACAAGTAAAAGTTCTAGAATATGATGATTACAGTGGTTGTGCCACATGGAGTTGTTTTATAATTTATAAGAACATGTGAATCAAATGTTTCCTATAATCTAGGCAATTCCTATCATTTTAGTCTTAACTCAAATGTTTTTTTGAAATCAAGTAAATGTTATGCTGCTTATGATTTGTTCCAAATGCGGAACTCCCAACAAGGCTCAGTTCGAGAGGACCAACACTAACATGCCAGTGTCTAACACTGTGTTAGTAAATTCAGAGCCAGTCTGATGCTACTAGATCTTTGTGAGATATGATTGTACCTACAACAGGTATAAAATTTTTATTGCTAGTGCAATAACCTTCAATTTTGAATCCCAGGAAGTTAATTAACTTTTCTGCATCTGCATTCCCTCCATTCCCGTAAGATAATCCCTACTTTACATGTTAGGAAGAATAAATACATTAAGATGCATGAAGACACTTAATTCACTTTCTGGAACATATGGATTCTCAATACATGTAAGCTTCATTTTTATGTGATGCTATTGGGAAGATGATGTGAGTTCATGTAAAAAAAATATAGATAGATGTGTGTGTGTGTGTGTGTGTGTGTGTGTGTGTGTGTTTGTAATATTCCCTACTCTAAAGGAGTGGTTCTCAGCCCAGGACAATTTTGCCCCCTTCTCCTAAACCCCAGGGGACATTTGGTAACATCCGGAGGCATTTTGGTTGTTAAAACTCGGACAAGAGGTACTACTGGCATTTGCTGGGTGAGGCCAGGAATTTTGCTAAACATCATAGAGTGCACAGGACAGCCCCCACAGCAGAGAATTAGCTCAAAACGTCAATAGTGCCTTGCTCTAAAGGAACTTGTCATCTAAAATACCTAGGCATGTTCCTGAGTACATTGGGAACAAAACTGAAAGCATGACCCAATAAACTTGTTACATTCTGTCATTCTCTCATTGACCACAGTTTGAGGGAGATGCATTATAAATTTTTTGCTGAGGCCACTGGGAGCCTCTCTACCAGGAGCCGGTAAGTGTCAGGACACTCACCCTCAGCAATAGTAGCATCAACTGCAGAACAGGAGGACCCAGCTTTGTCAATACTGATCTGTTTAAGGCAACCTGGCTCCAGTTGCATGATCATCTCCTCTCTCCACCACATGGCTTTCAACTATCAACCATGCTCTAATGTTATTTGTACCAGATAAAATTACCAAGGTGAGCACAGATGAGCCACAAAGAATATAGTCATCCTGTAATAAATCTGCCATAGAAGAAAATGACTGACTGTCAGTGTTTGAGTAAGGAAGTAGGTGGATAGGGTACCTATTCACTTGATTTGTGTGGCAAGGAAGGTAATTTTTATGATTTATTTAAGGCAGAAAATTTCACATCCTTTTTAATAAAGCAGGATGTACAATGAAGAAAATGTATTTTTATGAGGGCACTTTGGGAGTTGGTTGGCATTTCTTTTATTTTTCTATCAGAGTTTTTGCAAGTTTCTCTTTGATGCTTCCATAAATCAATAGTTGACTTATGAAATGCAGATTCTGCATACTCTGTAAAGTCACAAAAGCCTTCTATAAGGTAATTATAATTGATTAATGTAAGCATAACTTCAATATCCTCAAAATCTGCATGTTTAAATGGTAATTTTTAAGTGTAAATATCTCTAAGCTTGTATATATCAAATAAATTGTAAGCTTTTTTATAGAAAGAGTAATTCATCTGCATATTCCACTCCATGTATTGATGCAATATATAATCCCCACATAAATCCATTTAAGCAGTGCCAAAAAAAACCTGTGCAAACAAAATTAAGTATTATCGTTGAAACCTCAGCTTCTGTCTGTCTGAATAACTTTTTTATAGGTGCTAAAATAATATGGGTTTGATAAAATTACAGTGTTCATTATAATGTATTATCATACCATATGTATTTTCTTCTCAAGTTATCAAAAGTTTAAAAATTAAAATTAGGCATAATAAAACTATTTGGTAGCAATGTGTCAAACTTCTTCAAATCTCTTTTAACCTATGTTATTAAAAATATAGCAGTGTATAGAAAGAGTCCAAAAGACATTTTGCCAAGTTTCCAAAGATAGATTCTATCTAACACTGACTATAATAGTCTTGCACATTAGTATTAATCTCTTACCCCAAGACTTAAAAGAATTTGGGCATTATAGATCTAATCCCATAGAAAAATGAGCAAATTTACCTGACCATTTTGATCACTATCAACTACTATCCTGTTATTATATCAAAAACAAAGAACAAATATCTTGAAAATGTCTATGCTATCTAGAGCAATCTACACATTTAATGCAATCCCTATCAAAATACCATCAACTTAAAAAAAATACCATTAATTTTTTTCCAAGAAAGGGAACAAATAATCCTAAAATTTATATGGAACCAGAAAAGACCCCGAATAGCCAGAGGAATGTTTAAAAAGAAAACCAAAGTTGGTGGCATCACAATTCCAGACTTCAAGCTCTATTACAAAGCTGTAATCATCAAGACAGTATGGTACTGGCACAAAAACAGACACATAGATCAATGGAACAGAATAGTGAGCCCTGAAATGGACCCTCAACTCTATGGTCAACTAATCTTTGACAAACTAGGAAAGAATGTCCAATGGAAAAAAGACAGTCTCTTCAACAAACGGTTTTGGGAAAATTGGACAGCCACATGCAGAAGAATGAAACTGGACCATTTCCTTACACCACACACAAAAATAGATTCAAAATGGATGAAAGACCTCAATATGAGGCAGGAATCCATCAAAATCCTTGAAGAGAGCACAGGCAGCAACTTCTTCGACCTCAGCCACAGGAACTTCTTCCCGGGAACATCACCAAAGGCAAGGGAAGCAAGGACAAAAATGATGAACTATTGGAACTTCATCAAGATAAACAGCTTTTGCACAGCAAAGGAAATAGTCAACAAAACCAAAAGACAACCAACAGAATGGGAGAAGATGTTTGCAAATGGCACATCAGATAAAGGGCTAGTATCCAAAATCTATAAAGAACTTATCAAAGTTAACACCCAAAGAACAAATAATCCAATCAAGAAATGGGCAGAAGACATGAACAGACATTTCTCCAAAGAAGACGTCCAGTGGCCAACAGACACAAGAAAAAGTGCTCCACATCACTTGGTATTAGGGAAATACAAATCAAAACCACAATGAGATACCCTCTCACACCAGTCAGAATGGCTAAAATTAACCAGTCAGGAAACAATAGATGTTGGCGAGAATGCGGAGAAAGGGGTACCCTCCTACTTTGTTGGTGGGAATGCAAGGTGGTGCAGCCACTCTGGAAAACAGTATGGAGGGCGCCTGGGTGGCTCAGTGGGTTAAAGCCTCTGCTTTCGGCTCAGGACATGATCTCAGGGTCCTGGGATCGAGGCCCGCATTGGGCTCTCTGCTCAGCAGGGAGCCTGCTTCCTCCTCTCCCTGTCTCTCTGCCTGCCTCTCTGCCTGCCTCTCTGCCTAGTAACTTGTAATCTCTCTCTCTGTGTCAAATAAATAAATAAAATCTTAAAAAAAAAAAAAGAAGAAAACAGTATGGAGTTTCCTTAAAGAGTTGAAAATAGAACTACCCTATGACCCAACAATCACATTACTGAGTATTTACCCTAAAGATACAAATGTAGTGATCCGAAGGGGCAGGTTCACCCGAATGTTTATAGCAGCAATGTCCACAACAGCCAAACTATGGAAAGAGCCTAGATATCCATCAACAGATGAATGGATAAAGAAGATGTCACACACACACACACACACACACACACACACACACACACACACACTGGAATACTATGCAGCCATCAAAAATGAAATCTTGCCATTTGCAACGACATGGATGGAACTACAGGGTATTAGGCGAAGCAAAAATCAATCAGAGAAAGAAATTATCATATGTTCTCACTGATATGTGGAATTTGTGAAACAAGACAGAGGATCATAGAGGAAGGGAGGGAAAAATGAAACAAGATGAAACCAGAGAGGGAGAAAAACAATAAGAGACTCTTAATCTCAGGAAAAAAACTGAGGGTTGCTGGAGGGGAGGGGAGGTAGGGGAGATGGGGTATCTGGGTGATGGACATTGGGGAGGTATGTGCTATGGAGAGGAGAGTGCTGTGAATTGAATAAGACTGATGAATCACAGACCTGTACCCCTAAAACAAATAATATATGTTAATAAACAAATAAACAGTAGCAATTCTTTTCTTTTTTCTTTTAAGATTTTATTTATTTGACACAGAGAGAGAGAGAGAGAGAGAGATCACAAGTAGGCAGAGAGGCAGGCAGAGAGAGAGGGGGATGCAGGCTCTCTGCTGAGCAGAGAGCCCAATGCGGGGCTCGATCCCAGGACCCTGAGATCATGACCTGAGCTGAAGGCAGAGGCTTAACCAACTGAGCCACCCAGGCACCCCAACAGTATCAATTCTTAATAAGCCCTAAAGGTTTTCCAAATTTATGCTTGATCATTAGGAGCACATAATCCTAGAGAAATAAGTGTGAATTTGTATTGGGATTTTTTTAAGGTAGGTATGTAGGTATGTATGTATGTATGTATGTATGTATGTATGTATGTATGTATGTATTTAAGATTTTATTACTAGAGAGAGGGAGAGGGGCAGAGGGACGGGGAGAAGCAAGCTCTCCATGGAGCAGGCAGTCCAATGCAGGACTCCATCCCAGGACCCTGGGATCATGACCTGAGCCATAGATAGACGCTTAACCAACTGAGCAGCCCAGGCGCCCTATATTGGCATTTTCTTATGTACACATCCCAGTAAGAGTCATTAGCAGACAGTCTTCTCTCACCCAACTGCTGGCTGAGATCGTCCTGCTTTTTGTGTCACTGGCAGTGAGATTTCATTAAGCATTCACTCTATGGAGAACAATATAAGTCCCAGGAGTCCAGAATTGGAGCTGGTTATGCAAATTTGTGTCCTGGCCATCTATTCGAATTCTAGATCCCTTTTCTGCACTCCCTCATCCAATCTATTCTCTAGGCTTTCATCCTTTCTAGTAAATGGGAGAAGAAATATTGCCTACTCTGGACATGGTGCTTTTCCTGTTGGCAGGGGAGATAGTATTCTCTCATTTCCCCTTCCTCTTGACTTATATCCACTTCTTCCTCCCTCTCTCACCTACCACTGTCAATCTATGTACAATTTGTTTTTTATCTTTTTCCTCCTCTCAATACACTCAGCCTTATAGTTTCAAGATAACCTCTACCATAAATTTTAAATGTTATAAAGCTTTCTTGAAAATGACTAAAGGTGGGGCACTTGGGTGGCTCAGTCAGTTAAGCATCTGCCTTTGGGTCAGATCATGATCCCAGAGTCTGGGGACTGAGCCCCTTGTCCGGCTCTCTGCTCAGCAAGAGCCTGCTTCTCCCTCTCCCTGTCACTCCCCCTGCTTGTACTCTCTCTCACTGTCAAATAAATAAATAAAATCTTTAAAGAAGGAAAAAAAAAAAGAAAATGAGTAAAGAAGCCTTATTTAAAATGGAGTCCAGGAGTCCACCCATTGCTAACATAACCAGAAGGAAGAAGTTCTTTCGCTTTTAAGAAAGATCTTTCCCTGCCCTAGCAACAATGTACTAACCACCACTTGTTGTCAATGAGAAATACCCATAACCTTGAAATCTTGTTCTTCTCCAGTGAACTTTTGTTCAAAGTTATCCTCCCCAATTTCCAACAAAAGCTGACCTTCCCTTTGTCTCTTTCGACTTGCCTACAGTCTTTTCATACTTTTCTTGTCCTGAATTGCTGTTCCTCTGCTATGGCCCAATAAACTTGTTTCACTAATAAAATAAATGGGTCTTTTATTTTCATGGTTGACACTTTCAGAAGGCTTAACTTCAAGTAGGTTTGTTTTTGTTTTTTACCTTGCAAGGAGAAAAATGCTAAAAATTTGACTATCTGCTTGAAATGGAAAGGGAGGAGAGGAAACGGGAGGGAGAAAACAGTTATAGAGTAAACAAATGTATCTACTTGTATCTTATTTTCCTTAAACAAAGGAACTTAGAAACCCCATAATGGAGGGAAAAATAAAGCATATATAAAATTGAGGTATATAACTTCTTTCATGACTTTATTATTTCTTTCAATTTTCCCATAAAAAGACATCTTACTTGCAGCAGACATTTTTTGGGATTAAAACTTTAATTAAGAAAGAAGTATTAGGAAATATAGCTTCAAATTAGGAGTGCTGCATTTTTAAAATTTAACTATATTCTTTAATAAAAGAAGCTCTTTACTAAAATAAACTACTGTCCTTTATCAACAAAGATAATAATTCTTTAATGGAGTTTAATAGCAGATAAAAAAACATGATGCTTACACATATCCCACCATATTCTCCAGTTAAAGTAACACTAGCAGTACAAAAAGTTTTATATAAATTTAAAAAAAGCACAATTATACTTGATCTGTGAGTCACATTTTTGTTTTCAATCCTAGACTCTCAGCTAACATATATACTGAGTTATATGTAACCTAAAGGTTCAGGGAGCTTTTAGTCTCTGACATTTTCATAATAACACCTTGAAAAAATATTTTGTTAAAATCTGTGACCTCCAGAATGAAGAGTCTTTTAATGTTGCCAGAAAAACAAAACAAATAAAAATAGCCCTTGAGTCTTTGTAAAGACTTCCTTTAGTCATAAAATAATGGGATTTGCAGTCCTGAAATGGTTCAGAGGTCATGCTGATATAAACTGCAGAATTAACAGAAAGAGAAAACAATACTCCAGCTATAAAACAAGGTACCATAATGGTAAATCCTTGTTTCCCATTTCTGTTATTAAGATTTTGCAAATGACACCTAGGAAAATGGAGCTTAAAATCACTCTTCAGCTATACTATCATATTAAACTGTGTTTGCGAGCTGTTAGGCCATCGTTGTACTTGGTATTAATATAGATTCTTTGGCTTTTCTTTCCCATCATCATCTTATAAAATAAGATGGGGACAAAAAGTTAGATATTGGTGGGGCACCTGGGTGGCTCAGTGGGTTAAAGCCTCTGCCTTCAGGATCCTGGGATCAAGCCCCCCTTCTGGCTCTCTGCTCAGCAGGGAGCCTCCTTCCTCCTCTCTCTCTCTGCCTGCCTCTCTGCCTACTTGTAATCTCTCTCTCTCTGTCAAATAAATAAGATCTTAAAAAAAAGTTAGATATTGGTAATGTAAAGCGAGTTCCAAGCTGGATTGGATAAAAACTTTAATAAATCCTTTGAAATTTAGTACATTGTTTTGCTGTTAAGTGCAAAAAACAAAAACAAAACAAAAACAAAACGCCCTTCAACCTGTTTCTAGTCTTGTTAATGAATATTATCATTTGGAGTTTGGAAGTGAAAGAGCCAGTGTTAAGGGAAAGTGACATCATTAATCTTATAATAAAACCAGACATTTGAATATGTTTTGGATATTGTAGAACTGAGTGAAATGGAAGTTTTGGATATTGTAGAACTGAGTGAAATGGTCAAATTTTCTCTTTGAAAATTACTACTTATCACCTATGCCAAGTATCTATCTTTATAGTTAACAATTGCATTGGAATTATTTGTCTTGGTAAATAAGAATGCTGCAGACAGACTTTAGAGGCTAGGCACTGGATTTCATCATTTTTTCCAAAGTAAGTAAAATTATGTGTAATAAGTGGTAATTTTGCTAATACATACCAAATGTTTAAAAAAAACATAGTTTGCCTTTTTTGGGTTTTTTTTTTTTTTTTGGTTTTTGACCATTTCTTTGTCATAAAACTGTTGAATGGAATAGGAACCACAGTTCCACACACCATCTTTAGAACAATCCAGTATTCATCTGAATCCAGAAATTGACACTTGTTTCCCCTTAAGTATACTCATCTGTTTGGGATCAATCAATGTGCTCAGATTTCTCCTCTCCACCTGCCCTTCCTAAGATAGGGCTTTTGTACCTGGCATAATGTTTCATGTCCTTGTAGTAATGTCAGGAAACAGGGACAGTGGGTCCCAGTGATTTTTGCTGTATCATTTCTGGTCCCTGCTGAACAGTGGCTGGTCCCTTCTGTTCCCTGTACTTCTGACCACTGAGGTGTAACTGAGCCCTTTGGCTCAATGAACATTTGAAGATATTTAACTTATGGTGTGGGGTTCCAAACATATGCCACTCTTATCCCAAACCAGGTCTCTGCTGGTCCGCTGAATGCCTTTTCCAGGGAAAGAAGAAATTTCCGAACCCTCTGAAGCTATTGAAGGGCTGACCTTTCTAACAGGCTTACCTTTCTAACTACTCCCATCTCTCACAGTGCCATGTGAGTTCTCACTGTCTGATCATGTGACACACGCCAATCTTTTCCCAAGCTTTGTCAAACTTCCTAATAATTGTGTCACTGGCCATTCCCTCCTGATGTTCTCAAGATCTACTCTCTCCAAATGAACATTTCTAAAGGGAAAATATAAGGACATGAATGTCTAAACTTACCACAACATTTGAATATATTATTCTCCTTTCTGCTGTCACTGGGGTCTTCATGGAGAGCTAGCTTGCCCACATTCCTTTGAATAACAGAACTTTCCAATGTTATTATCCTTCTCTCTGAAATGACGTTTACTCTCTTTTCTTGAGGACTACTGGCAAGTAAGAAAGAAAGAAGGATAAAGTGGCTTACAGATAAGAGATTATAAATTAAGTAATATTTAAAAACATGTTTGTTTCAGGGAGCCTGAGTGGCTTAGTCAGTTAAGCATCTGCCTTTGGCTCAGGTCATGATCTCGGGGTCCTGGGATCAAGCCCCAAGCTGGGCTCCCAGCTCAGCAGGGAGCCTGCTTCTCCCTCCCCTCCCCCTCCCCCCCGGCCTGTGCTCTCTTTCACTATATATCTCTCTTAACTAAATAAAATATTAAAACAAAACAAAACAAATTTCTTTCACATGGATCACGTTATTTTTTTATCTGAAAATAAATGTCCATAAATAGGTTTTTAAAAGAGTAGGTCATTACTATGTTATTATAATAATACTGAAACACTGGTCTATTATTCTCTTTTTAAAAATCTTTTTTTGGGCGCCTGGGTGGCTCAGTGGGTTAAAGCCTCTGCCTTCGGCTCAGGTCATGATCTCAGGGTCCTGGGATCGAGGCCCACATCAGGCTCTCTGCTCAGCAGGGAGCCTGCTTCCTCCTCTCCCTGTCTCTCTGCCTGCCTCTCTGCCTACTTGTAATCTCTCTCTCTGTGTCAAATAAATAAATAAAAAATCTTTAAAAAAAAAATAAAAATCTTTTTTTACTTCAAATAAGCATAGTACAGGAAGCAAAACATAGTGATCATGAATGATCTAGGTAAGTGAAAAACAAAGTGAAGGAATAATTTAAGAGTAGTATTGTGATCTTAACAAGGGAGGGTGTCCAATATCTATTGATACAAAATGTGGAGTCATGCCATTTTTTGAATGCTCAATATTAATATTCTTAAATTTTTTATTTCAATAATCTGTAGCTCAGGAATGGACACTGGTTCTCTATGGCTTATCAGCTCACATCCTAAAAACCTTGAGCCTGCCATTTTGAGTTCATTACTTCTTGTTTATTGTCTGATGAGTTTACACACATTTGTCTTTTATTAAAAAGATAGAATTATTGGTTATTAGAATATTCATAGGTTCAACTTCAGTTGATATTACCCAGTATGTTTCAATTGTGACTGTAAAAAATTTACATTTCCACCATGAATGTAAGAGAATGAAGGAAGCATGTTAGAGATTTTAATGATGATTTGGATTCATGATGTTCCTATCACAGTGGAATTCATTTCTAAGGATACAGACCAACAATTGTGTAAATTATGCACACTCATCTATGAGAGGGCTTAAACAAGTCAGGGAAGCTTGAATTCAATGCAGTATTTCTCATAACATTTCTCTGCTGCTTTATCTGGCAAAATACTTTAATTCCTTTCATTGGCCTTTAATGAAAGTAAAAGAAAAATTATTTTCTTATGAGACTTTAATACATATTAACATGTATTTATATTTATTATATATATATTGGGAACTACATGTTTTAAAATAATCCCTGATAAAAATTAAAACTAGCATATGTACCTTACAAATGATAACAAGGATAAACATGACAGTTATATCTCATGTACTGAAGATAAAAAAGAAAAATAAACAGAAAAGGATAAAATAATAGAAATTGTTGGGACACTGAAGCCAAACCCAGGGTAATGATTACAGTGATGACAGAAAATAGCCCATTCTTTTTCAATTAAAAGTAAGTCTCACACTGGAATGTAAAGGGCATGTAATACAGAGCAAGAAAGTAAGAAACATTGCCTTCAGTGTTCTAAGTTTAAAGATGAGTGTGTGTTTTCTGAGGACAGGCATTCAGTCAAAATGAGCATAGCTACAGATGAAATATAAAAATGAAAAACAGGGATGCCTGGATGGCTCAATCATTAAGCATCTGCCTTCGGCTTAGGCCCTGATCTAGGGTCCCTGCTCAGCGGGAAGCCTGCTTCTCCATCTCCCATTCCCTCTGCTTGTGTTCCCTCTCTCCCTGTGTCTCCCTCTGTCAAATAAATTATTTAAAGAAATAAATAAACAAAAATAAAAAAATAAAAATGAAAAACAATTAAGTCCCCAACATGAGACCTGACACAACATTCTGCTTTGCAGAGACTTACTTGGGATTTAAAAATAGAGAATTAAAAAAAAAGCTATCTGGTTAATTGCCTTAATACTTAATTTTCTTTGTGTGTAGAGACCTAACCACTATTCAACATATTACTTATATAATCTGTTTTGGTAATTTATAGTAGTTACCATCTATGGGAATACCTTGTAGGCATGATATTGGACCTACAGATATTATAATAATCAATTCTTACAATATAAAAATAATTTAGAATTATTTTGCAAATGATGAAATTGAGGTTCAGAATGAAAAGACAACTGGCTCAAGTTAATTTGGGTTAGGAAGTGGCCAAAAAGGATGAAAAACAAAGTCTATCAGACCTCAGTGCTCGTCTAACTCACCTAACACATAAAGAACTTCTTCAGTACCTGTTCTGCATTTGTTATTTTTACAAAAAAGATGGACCTGGTTAAACACAAAAGGGAGAGGTCATTTAATTACAGCAACGTTCCTCCTCCTTTTCCATTATATTGCTAGATATATATTCTCCTTGATATATATATATATAATATATAACACACTCATATATGATACATATGATATGAATATATGAACATATTATATATATATGTATAATATCTGCTCAGGAAATATTTATACTGCACCTACCCCATTCCCATGTGAGTGGAGTACACTTTCCCATCTCACTGACACTGAGTTTGGCAAAGGAGTTTGCATTGACCGTGGGTTATTTGCAACTTTGATGAGAACAGAAGTTTGAAATGTGTCCTTCAGTTGCACTTGGTCATGTGTATTCCTGCCTTTCCATGAGAAAAATGTCTCCATTACTCACTGGTCGAAGGAGAATGAGACACATGGATCATGTGACTTTTCTCTTTCCATCTATTAAAGTAGTAAATTAAACTAACTGCTTTCCTAATTAAAATACCCTTGTATATCTACAATAGTATCTATAGAGGCATGAGAAATTATCCATTTTACATATTGCTGGCTTTTATTTTCTAATATTTTGTTGAGGATCTTTGCCTCTGTTTTCATTAGGGAAACTACTCTGTAGTTTTATAATTTGTGTGTGTGTTATTTTGGTGCCAGGGTAATGCTGGCCTTTTTAAACAAGATGGCAAGTTCACCCTCCTTTTTTATTTTCCATCTGAGTTTTTGTAGAATTTTAATATTTCCTCCTTAAATGGTTGATAGAATTTGCCATGGAAGCCTTCTGGATTTGGAGTTTTCCTTGTGAGATGGTTTTACTTATGAATTTGAGATGCTTAAGAGGTTTAGGTCTTCCCAGGTTGTCTATTAACTTTGAGTGACTTTGTCTTTTGAAGATCCTTGTCTTTTATCTAGGTAGTGGAACTTATGGTCATAAAGTTATTTATAGTATTTTAAAAATTATTCTCATTTTTCAGGTTTCTTAAGAAAGTATCATAGATTGATTCAAGGTCTTTCCTATTTTTTTATGCTACAAATTTTCCTGTAAGCGCTGTTTATCTGCATCCCACAAATTTTGATATTATGTGCTTTATTTTTTGTTCAGGTAAGAATATTCCATATTTTCTCTGATTTATCCTTTCATCCATGAGTTATTTAGATTGTGCTTATACATCTTAATTTCCAAATTATGTGGCACTATTCCAGACATGTTTGTTTCTAAACTCTGGTTCAATTCCATTGGGGTCAGAAAATGTAATTTATATAACTTGAATTCTTTTAAGTTTGTTGAGATTTGGATTTATTTTGCTGAAAATATAGTCTATCTTGGCAAATATGCCATTTGAAAAGGATATGCATTTTGCTGTTGGGATACAGAAGGTTCTATAATTGTCTACTAAAATATGACTAGCAAATCTGAAAGCCTGAACTTTCAATTTTATTTAACTCATTTATTAACTAAATTCATTTAACTAATTAAACAAATTTAATGTATTTTAAAAATCTATCAATTTTTAAGCAAATTTGATTTAAAGTGAATACAATTTAACTTATTACACAAAATTTGATGGCTCAAAGCTATCACAACCACCACCAACAACCACCATTTCTTATCTCTCATTATTCTGTGGGTTTCCTAGGCTCAGCTGGGTGGGGCGTCTGCTGTATGTCCTCTGTCACCTTGAGCCATAGTCATCTGCAAGCTCTAGTGAGTGGGGATTTCCAAGGAGGCCCACTTAACAAGGCTGGCAGTCGATGCTGACTCTTCTCTCAGATTTCAGTTTAGTTGTCAATCGGGGTATGCTTTGGTTCTCCTCCAGGTGGACTCTCCACATGACTTGGAGTTCTCACTACATGTGTGAACTCCAAAAATGGAATCTTCCAAATATTAAAGGCGGAAGCTTCTGAGCTATCGCAGCCTGCCTTCGAAAGTTACACAGTGTCATTTCTGCCACATTGTACTGATGAAAACAATTCACGGGATAAAGTCAGATTCTAGAAGAGGGGAAATAGACTCAACTCTCAATGAGAGTAACAGTAAAGACTTTCCAGCCATTTTTAAGGTTCTCCATAAATTTTCATCCCATAAATTTTCCCTTCAAAAACAGAAATTGGTCAGTGGTAATCAAGAGAACTTCTCTCTCTCTTTTAAGCAGGAAGTTCAAAAAGTCATAGATACTTGATGTCACAGTATTTTGGCAATGCTAACATGATTTTTTTCATAAATCAAGAAACATCTTATGATTGAGAGTATTTAACACTTTTAGTGGCAGCATATATTTTTTCTTTATAAGAGGATACAGTTTAAATAGTGATGTAGATTTGATAAAATACCACAATTTGGGGATTGTAGGTATCTACTTAGCATTAATTATGCTCTTTTCAACCTATGAAAGCTTAAGATTTCACTTTATTCCATGCCCAGTGTTGTTACACTTAAATGTGAGTATTGAGTCTGCTACAATAATACCTTTGACAGATGGAAAACGAATCTACAAGCAGTTCCCTTTCTTGGAACTCTGACAACACTCACGCGAACAAGCAGAGGCTAGTTTGCTGAATGAGAATGAGACCATGAGGAACAGAGATGAACCATCCAAGCTGAGATGGCTGGTATGCGTAAGAGCCAAGACATATGTGTAAAGTCTACCACCTGATGACCCACCGCTGACCACAGATGCATGAGACATCCCCTCTGAGAATGGATACCTCTGCAGAACTACCCATGTGACCTATTAGCTTTTGAGCTTTTTGTGTTATTTGGCGATAATAATTGATTCAAAGATTTGAAAGATGCTTGCTACCACAGCATACTGACTAGAAAATTATTTTTTGAGCACTTACTATATGCTGCAGACACTATTCTACGTTCTTTATATATTATCACATTTGAATCTTAAAGCAACTATATTGTTCTATTATTATTCTCATTTTACTGATAACTGAAGTAACAGAAAACAATTCATCCAAGGGTTGCAATACATAGTACAGTAGAATGCAAACCATGTAATTTCACATTTGGGCCCATTTTTGTAATCACTGCCTTATTTTGCTCAAGGTCACAGCAATTGGTAATAGTGAGACAACACAGATTACTGGACATCAACATGCATGTATCCTATTCACTAAATCTGAAGTGGGGACTGCAAATCTGCATGTCTAAAAAGCTACTAGAATATGTTAATATTGTTGAACTGGGGACTATATGTTGCAACTACTGCTCTTGGCTTTTGACCTTCACTGGCTAAAATATATTATTGCAAAATTCAGAGTATTTCTCTTGAAATTTATTGCTCTTAATACTTTTTTGTACTAAGCAAATTGAAAGTTTGATATTTCTAAGAAACATTATATTCACTTCTATACGTCTGTTAAAAGTGAACCACAGAACTCCTACTTGAGATGGGAAATTTTGTGGCAAAATCTTTAAGTAGAACTAGTCAAACTCTGGTTATTCTTTTGATTCAGAGATGCCTAGAAAAATTCCAGTTACAGGTACAGTGAGAAGATTAAGTACTGGAGTTTTTAATATTCAATTTCACCGTATTTTCAGGCTCCCTTGGTTTTAAAAAGTAGTAGTTCACGTAAATCTAGATTGCGCTAGTAATTGAAAAAAGAAAGAAAACTGAAACTTAATTTGTTTCCACAAAGGCTGTATAAAAACAGATATTCTGTGCTGATGTTAACCACAGGAGGTCACGGTGAAAGATAGCCCACTGATGTTCTGATTACCACAATGAGCCTGTACAGGCATTACTGATGAATGGTTATTATTGTGTATTCACTCACAACTGCACTGCACTCCATTATGAAAGTTTAGGGCGCAGTTTCATCATTGTAAGTAACATGAACAGCCAGACAACCCTGGGGAAAACATAGTTAAAGAGTGGATTAAAGAGTTTATTTAAGTGGAAGAAATAGTCCACTATTAATTAGAGAAATGAAAATTTTTAACCGGGAAAGCCTGGGCTTTCTGCCACTTACATATGGGGTTATGGCTATCGAGGCAACAACATCAGTATGAGGCCAGTTTTTATAAACTGTCCATTTGAAAGACTGAGGAAAACAAATATACTATTTTCACCCAAATCACCAAATTGTAGATTGGCATCCTAGCCCTCTTCTATGGAAATTATTGATTCCAGTGGCATCACAGCTGTTACCTTTCTTGTAAGTAAAGAACCAGCTGTCACTTTCATTGGAATCAAATTATCTGGCAAACACTGATGTTGAATACAAAGTTAATGTGTGTCTCCCAGTCCAATTTGGGAAGCATCTGATATAGAAGGGATTTGCCTCAACACAATAAAGGCCATGTATGAAAAAGTGACAGCTGACATCAGTGGTGAAAAACTAAAAGCTTTTCCTAAGATCAAAAACAAGGCAAGGATGTCCATTTTTACCACTTTTTCAATATATTACCAGAAGTCCTGGCCAGAGCTATTAGTCAAGAGAACGAAATGAAAGGCATCCAAGTCAGAAATAAAGAAGTAAAACTAAGTCTACAGATTACATGATCATTTATGTAGAAAAGTCTAAAAATTTAACAAAAGATGTCAGCGCAAATATTTGGTAAAGTTATAGGATACAAAGTCAACACACAAGAAACATTTGCATTTCTATACACTAACAATGAACTATACAAAAAGCAAAGTAAAAACCAGTCCCATTTATAGGAGCATCAAAAAAAATACTAAGAAATAAACTCATGCAAGGAGGTGAAACATTTGTACAGTGAAAACTATAAAGCATTGATGAAAGGATGTAAACTATATTTACTATATACCCTTAAGTAGGTGAGCATTAAAATACTTTTGGAATAAACAAAATAGGTGCCCATTTTTATGCCATTTATGGTAAATCCACTTGCCTGCCATTTACTGAGTATGCAACAAGGGCCAGGTTTTGAACTTGGCACTTTATGAATTATCCTTTATCCTCACAATCAGCTTTAAGGTAAATATTTTCTCCCCTTATTAAGTAACTCTCAAATATGCACTTGTAAACAAAGGCTCTCATAGCACATTATCTATCCTATTACAGTTATTTTCAAACTGTGCATTTGTATTAATGGTAACTAAGTCCGAGGATCAAACTAGTAATGTTGATAATTCGATAAATACATAATTATCTATTGGAGATACCTCTGTATTATGTCAAAACATTAATAAAATGTTAAAAGAAAAGAACAAATGATGTGAATAGTAATTTAATAGGAGCTACATTCTGGGGCTTAGTTCACGAGTCGTGTGGGAGTGACCGTGTAAGACAGTACTTGATTTCTATTTCTACCTGCCAGATATTTTCTTCACTTCTTCTTTAATAATGAAATCAGAATCTGGTTTGGTTCAATTGTCTACCCCAAAAGGACACTAACCCTGTCCAAAATGTAGAGGTAAATATACTTTAATGAAAACTAATCATAGAAATCCCAGACCTCTCATAGATGATTAATTTAGGATGTGATGCAATTCTGTTCAATAGGATGTGAAGGCATGTCAGTTCTGAAGTTTCTTGGCAAGCTTTCTTTGATTTTTAATGATTTAATTAGAACAGACAGCTTTTTTATATGCCCCCCCAGTGGACATTTTTATATTTTTCTGTGACAAATGGAACTGTTTCTCCCATCTTGTGATAAAAGGGTAGTTGGAAAGAGGACTAGACCAATTCACTGAAGATGGCAGAGAGAAAAACAAGAATAGCCAAGGTTCTAGGTAAATTTTTTAAACTTTTGATAAAACCATTTACAGTGTTTTACTATCTCAGGTTTCCTCAGTATACAATATAAAAATTTTAATTGAATGTGTTTAAGTTTTTTCCTGCCTATAGCTGAGGGGCATCCAATCTGTTACAGTGTGCAAAAGTATGCAGTGTACACAGACTCTACTGAATGAGGAGATCTGTTTGATCTACTACTTGATCAATGTGATGTCTCTGGAATTCTGAGACCAGCAGTACTTCATTTGCTTAATAAGTGATTTATCCTACCATTTAGTTCTCAAATTCAAATTATAATCATCGAAGTATATAAAATATCTCAATTAGATCCAGAGTCCCCAGAATATGTATGATTTATTTCCAATAAAACCTTGAAAATTCAGGTTATTTCTTTCTGAGATTTCTCTGGCCATCATCTATATAGTTTCATATCCCAATCAAAGAAGATTCTAAAAAAGTAAACAAAATTCTAAGAATATTTTGAATTTCAATAGACATAGAAATAACTTCAGATTTATATCATCTCAAGTCATTTAAGGATAAATAAGATAAATCAATTACAAATCCAGTAAGACAATAACATGTAACAATTCAAAGTAGAAGAAATTGATTTGTAACATCAAAGAAAGTGGCATAAAAACACATATGTGGAAACTTACTTGGCCCTTAATAATCTAGTCTTCTTTCCCGCCCCAAACTTTTCCTCTCTTACCCCATGCGATGTATTCCCTGGTCTCTCTCTACTGTTTGCTTCAGAAAGAGAATTTCTTCCCATTTTCTCATTAAAACCAGAGTTTTCACTCAGCTGAGATATTTCTCTTCAATTCAGCACCTTCTTCCTAGAATAGTCATTTACTAAGTTTCAATTTGACCAGCTTCTACTACTTCATTTTTTTTTTAAGATTTTATTTATTTGACAGGGAGAGAGAGATCACAAGTAGGCAGAGAGGCAGGCAGAGAGAGAGAGGAGGAAGCAGGCTCCCCACTGAGCAGAGAGCCCAATGAGGCACCGGATCCCAGGACCCTGAGATCATGACCTGAGCTGAAGGCAGAGGCTTTAACCCACTGAGCCACCCAGGTGCCCCTACTACTTCATTTCTCACATTAGATACTGTTTTCTCCTTGATGCTTTTTCTGACCTACTACAACCTGTTAAGGTACTTTCCCATTTAAGGTGCGCCTAATATTTTTCCCACTATGGCATTATTCTATTATATCAGATTTGACTATTAAATAGACTGGGAAATCCAGGAGAACAATGTGTGTTTGATTAGTTCACCATTTTATGGTGAAAACAACACGGTGCCTAGGTCTTAGCAGAAACTTCATAAATACCTGTAGTTTGAATGAATACACAATAACTACTCTGAGTAATGATGCCGACATTTTAGAGCTTATAGGACGAGAAGGGATTATACAGAAAAAGGATGGAATTGGAAGCTCTGAGAAGAAAACAAAACAAACTCAGACTCACTGGCAGACCATTGAATGTTTTCAGGATGTGGTATCCTACAGGGTTGTAGGTTTAGTTTTATAAACACCAAAAGCTATTGAATACATTATTTTTAGCTTTCTAATATATGTGAGATACCATGCTAGGTGCTGGTTAAATAATAATGAAAAAGATCTTGGCTTCTCTGCCTTTAAGAATGTTGCAGTCCATGGGATGAGTATCTGAATAATGTGTTTCTCAGTAAGACTTTTTAAAAGTATTGCAGTTACATTTATTCCTCAGACTCCTTTTCTTCCCTAGTTCTCTTTTATTAACAACCGATCCAAGGAGTTTATGTTTAGATCACAGAGTAGGAGAACTTTTTTTTTTTTGAGAACTTCTTTATTATGTTAATCTCTGCATGGCCTATTCGGTTTGGTAAAATCCAAGTGTTTTCCACCTTGAACTGCTGACTTTGTAGCAGCTTATAAAAAGAGAGATAATGAAAGTGGTGAAGAAATACATTGGACCTTAATTAAAGGGTGCTTCTAAAACCAACGTGGAGATGATCAAACTTTAAAAATAAAAACAGGCTGGTTGAAGTGGTGGGACAATAATGTAATTGAACTTCTCTTCATGTAAATATGCTGAATGTTCTCATAGAATTAACCCTGGCCCAGTGCTTAATTACTGTGAAAATACCACACCTATCTGCTTTATTGATAAATAAATGTTATGTAATGTTGGACTAAGTTACAACTTCATGGACTGATAACAATCTGTATTATGAATGCTAATTTTTAGCACAGGTGAAGCAGCAAACAATAATAAATCCTGGTTAATACAAGGTGCAAGAATAAGAAATATTTCCAAATTATATGCCAAAGTCCATTTTCTTGCTAATGAGGCTTAAATCCTGCCTTCACATTTGTTATAGAGACTTCATGTCCATAACATTATTGGGAAGGCAGGTACTTCCACTAGGGCAACATTATGCAAAAACAAAGAAACAGACAAAATATTTATGCTTCAGAAATCAGAGAACAAATTTAGTTTTTCCTGTTTTACTGCAAAAAATCTTTAGAATAGTTTAACTAGATTATAATTTATAATAATAGAAATATATTTCACTCATTATTTTGCTATACTAAATTGCTATTATTAATAACTACATTTATTTCTCTTTTCAAGATTTTACTTTTTAAAAAATTATGTATTTTTCTTAAAAATCTTTATTGCTGTCTCTATATATCTATATATGTATATGGGTATCTATATACAGTTTAGTCATACATGTACCAAGCTTATTTTTTCCCTTGGCTTAAGATTTTATTACGCTGACTCATGGAATGACTATTAATTAAAACAAATACAATTTTCTATTTGTTTTGTTTTTTGGGTTTTTTTTGTTTGTTTTTACAGATTTCAGATGGTATTTTCCAAGAGAAAAAATAGACAACTGAAAAAGACCAATAGGTGATCCAGGTATTAGAGTATACGGGTTAGAACTTTAACCGAAATTAGCATATTTACCAAAACAGTGTGAGGGGGGAGGAATCTTCAGAAGAACAAATGAAATGACTGCCAAGTTTGTTAGATTGCAACATGGAGAGTTCCTAGAAGAGCCTGATATGCCCTCCATAGATTTTGTCACACTTGAATATGGACAAAGACACTTTTGTTTGCTGCATTATGAATGTAGAAACATGGATGGAGAGTCTGCTACTACAGACACAACATAGTGCCACAGTGGGGCATCTTGTGTTCCTCTATTAGGTGCAGGAAGAACATGTGGCTGAGCTGTCTTTAAGCAATCCCTCCTGATTTTGTTATGAGATTTCAGGAGCAGTAATGACTACAGGCAGGAGTCAAAAAGATTAGCCTGAGTATTCATAGCTCATATCAGGAAAATATAAAGTGTTGAGTTTCCTACAGGGCCTCCAACAATATTCTGATGACATTAGTTTGAAGATTGACATATGTTGAAGATTGCTATGGGTTTCATTACTTTTCTGTTATTACTTTATTTTATCTTTATGGGAATAAACATTTCCCTTCAGTACGTGTCTTGAGCAAAGCTATGAAAATTATGGTGTGAAGAAAATTCCATATGTATAATGCACTACAATGCACTATTCAGACATTAAGATTTATATGTTATATTTTCATTTTCTATTTTAAAAGATTTATTTTAAAGGTGATCTTTGTCACACTATTGGGAGATCAATAACCAGTTCTTTAAGCAGAAAATAACTAAAAATTATTATCTTAATTTTTAAAAAATTATCTTTGCATCATCACAGATCACGTTACAAGGGGTGATCTCTATACCCCATTGGGAAAAGATACATATATGTGAAATAGCATCAACTCTGATGTTAGAAAGACCTAGACTAAATCCAACTTTCTATCACTTTTAATTCATATAGTTGATAATTTATCTTGGGTAGTTGTTTAAACATATCTTGCACTGGTTACTGTGTATGTAATATGGGGGGGGTAAGGCTATCTCGAGATGAAATTTAACACAGTGTCTTAAAGAAAACAAACAGTATAGTGCCTGGACAGAGTGCTTTAGCAGTGCACAGGAATTCTTATTACCAACAGTTCTTTTTCCTAAACTGCTCCACTTTCTTCCTTATTTCTATCTACTGAAATCCTACTTGTGAGAAAACTTAAATACTACTTCTATTTTCCCAGTTGTAAGTAATAATTTAAACTAAAACTTGAAAATAATTTAAAATTACAAATATCAAAGTAATACTTGGAAAAAGTCAACTCTTTTTTAGGCCTTTAAGATAATATTCAGACTCAAATATTAAGGAAAAATAAATAGATAACTCATAATTACTGCATGACATAATGTTCACAGAAAGGCTATTTTTATGAAACTGATATTTGATTATTAGAAATGGGGACTCTCCTTTAGATTTCATAATTTTTTAAAAACATGTTATAAAAGTAATGCCCCCCTCTTATATACAACACACAGCTACTGAAAATCCACTGCTCAGTACTTTCATTACTTTTAAAGAGAGAGGAAAAAGGACAATATGCCATTTTGTATAACTAGAGAGTTTAATAATTATAATAATAAAAAACTAACTCTCATATAAAGAACAAAATTAGCTGCACTTGCAAAAGGAGCATAAAACACATTAAAATTTGCTAGAGTAAGTGCTTCTTCCTCTTAATGAGCTGAAGCATATTCTGTGCCTGTACAATTGGATACATTCCTTTCAGGACAGGAAAGGGCTATTAAAGCTGAAGAGGCCAGAATATAACAAAATCTTGAATAATATTAAATGCTTCATAATATCTTCATGCATGTAGAGATTCTTCTTGACATTGTTAGTGGATTCCAATGAAATGAATGTAATTAATGTATCTGTAATCATTCTTATTTTTAAGGGACAGTGCACCTATTCAATATGAATTTTAATTGTTGTACATAAAAATTAAAAATATAATAATCATTGTTTTTATTCCTACACTGAGATTAAATCAAACTATACAACATAAGAATTAAGCATTGATAAATTATACAGCAATAAATGCACAAGAAAAATATGTCAAACATGATTTTGAAGGGTCAGAAGCAGTTTCCAACAAAGTCCCCATGTGACTAACATTTTCTTTCCTATACCTTTTACTCTAGTGCCCCTTAAGTCTACGTTAATAAGAAAAAACTGTGATCTTTAGATCCATAAGCAGTTACAACCACTCAACAAAGTCAAATTTTAGCAGACAGCAACACTATCTGCTGATTGATTGATTGATGATTGAACAGTTTCCTGGAGTACCATGTGTCTCCTCTCCGAAAGAGTTGTGGAATTCATAGATATGACATGTATTAATAATAAGGGAGGCGGGTGCAATGTCCTATCTTCACATGACATTGGCAATCTTAGCAGTGGTAAAATCATGTTTTTTATTTGAGGTTTTGTTTTGTCTTTTTTCCCCATGGAAATGGATAGCTCAGCAGACAAAAGTAAGGTCAATGTTTATATCCTATTAATTAATCATAAAAAGGTCAAAATCCAAATATAATTTTTGATTTACTATATTACATTCTAAATAGTAAATATTTGCTCCTTCTTTATAAGTGATTTGCTAAAAGCTTTTGAAGACACGCTTCTAAATTCCAGAAATGTGTCATTATGTTGAGAAGGCACTGGAAAGAATTTGACATGACAAAAATCTATGAGTAATGGACATTCTGGGGTTCTATGTGTTAGAACTATGGGGAAATCTCTTCAAATAGAAGGGCAGCTGCCTCCAGTGGTTATAGATCGGCTCCGTTCTGGTCCTCCCTCTGATTCGTGCTGCTATGGCTGTAACCTCTGGGCTCTCAGAAGAGAAGAAGTTCTCTTCTAACCTCTGGACCAAGAAATAGACATTTCCTTTGATAATCCTATGTAGAGCCACAGACAGTTTAATAAAGAGCCAGGGAATAAGAGAAAGAACATGAGTCCTCATAATACAAAGAATTTGAATGGAGTGGATTAGAAGAGTATTTTAGAGATTTTCAGAATTTGAGAGTATGATGCACTGTTTGTGTCTCAACCCCCAATTTCTATGTTAAAATCCTAATTCCATTGTGATAGTATTTGGCGATAGGGTCTTTAGGAGATAATCAAGTCATTAAAGTGGAGTCCTCGAGAATGGGATCAACACCCTTATGAGAAGAGTTCAGAGAACTAGCTAGCTCTTTTTCCACGACCTAAGGATACCCTTTGAATTCTGCTGAATTTAAAGCAAGAAATGGGCCTTCCCCAGACATTGGCGCTGCTAGAACCGTGATCTTGGACGTCCTCAGCCATAGGAATTTTTAGAAATAAATGTGTTCTTAAGTCCCCCAGCCTATAGACATTTTTTATAGCAACCTGAGCTGACAAGACAGAGAAGTCTCAAATGCTATGAACTTATTATATTTCCAATACGTTAATAATGAAGGCCTTCAAACAGAATTATAAAAATTGGTTGTTCTTTAAATGTAAATAAATTCACACTTTTCAACAAAACTATGATGACTGCAAATATAGCATCTTTTAGCTATCTCATTAATAATCTAAATTTTAACTTCCTTAGAAATATGAAACTTGAGGAAAAATGACACTTTTTCCTGCCTTGTGTAGGTATTGCATTACTTCACAGAATTTCTACCTCATTGTGATCAAATCTTAAACACAGAAAGACGAGGTGCCTGGGTGGCTCAGTTGGTTAAGCTCTGAATCTTGATTTTGGGTCAGGTCATGATCACAGTGCCCCACAGCCGGCTCTGCACTGAGAGTGCAGCCTGCTTAAGGTTCTCTCTCTCTCTGCCTCTCTTCCCATCCACACACCCCCACCGCCCACTCACACACTCTCTCTCTAAAAAAAAAAAAAGACCGTAAACTTATATATAGAAAGATATTCCACTGGTTCCTTAAATGCCTGCCGCCATGTGACGGCAAAAAGATGTTATCTTTTTCACCCATCACACACCAACACCTTCTATTGCATGTAGACTTTAAATTTTCTACTGAAACCGAGGCTGATTACTCTCTCCTTCTTCCTTATTAGCTGCAACTGATTTTCTCCCAGAGAAAATTTTAAGAGGAGAACCAGACCTCAACAACATTTATTCAAAAAGAGACACCTACGGTAACGGTGAAGTCATTCCCTTAGTAGTGGTAGGGTAGCCAAAAAGAACTCTTTCGTTTTGTAAAGCCAACAGGCTTCAAGTGCTAAGACTTTGAAGATCTGTACTCTTGAAATTTAAAGTTATTTTCCCCATGTCATGTGGAAAAATACCTAACAGTCTTACAAATAAGTATAAAATTATTACATTCCTGCTCATGGTTTACACATGTACTGAGCTACACTGACTAGGGGTAAATTTCTGACCACAGGTCCTATGACCTAAGTTGTCATATTCACTATCCATTCTTCATCATCGGAGATTAAGCTAGAGGTGTGTGGGGATCTCAAAATATCATTGACTAGTAATTTATGACCTGTGTACATCATCTTTTGCAAAAAGATGAGGAGCCACTCAGATTACTCGCTTGAGTATTTGGAATTAGGCAATATTCAGTGACTAAGGCAGCTAGTTTTGGGTCCAGAAGCTGGTTTACTGAAAGATTACTTGATTTACAAATAGTGTTGGAAGGGTCACAGGCAAGCATACAGAGTGAGGGAGCAAGACCTATTAATAAGCAGAGGCACCCGGCTGACAGAGGAAGAACCAAGTGTAAGAGCCAGAGACACAATCCGGGCCCTGAAAGAGAATAGCTGCAGTTTTTGACAGTTTCCTGTATCCAATTATCATGGATTTTGTCAGTGAAAACCTGATTTTTTCCTGATGTGACTTGAATCTGGGTCAGTCCTAGCTTTCACATAAACTTGACTAAATCATGATCAGTTCTTAGCTTTTACTTTCTATGCTTGACTAAAACAACATTTTGACAATGATCTGCGGGGGCAAATTGGAGTATTCTTTCTTCTCCACCTCATTTTACGGTTAGTATTCCTTTGAGGACACATTTAGAAACAGCCTATTTAAATTTGATACCAAAGACATTGATGATTTAGCAGCTTTAACTTCAGTGAGGAGACTGAAGGATTCAGCAGCCGTGACAAGGAGATTTAAGGGTCAATGGCTACCCATTAGATTGTTTCATAAAGAAGAAATGAAAACTGATTGATGCAATTGGCAAATTAATGACCTGCCAGAAACTGTCCCATTCAGGAAGCTCCGGACCCCGACATGAGCTGCTTGGGTGACGTCATGAAAGGAATCCAGTCCAAACACAGATGCTAGCTTATATGCCTTTGTAACTTACTACGTACCTGCTGGGTGTCAGGCACTGTGCTCGGTGTTAAGCACCCATGGGAGGAAAACCCAACCAAACAACAACAAAAACAAGACTTCCTACAGAGAATCACAGCTTCCTCTGTTTAGGGATTTGGATTTTGCAGCAAATCTATTATAGTACCTAAAACTAGCTCAGAGTGTTGTGTAAAGCTTCTCTTGGTTTATAAAAGTCATATTAAAATATAGTATTTTTCATGTCAAAGGTAATATATGAAATCGTTAATAGTCCATAACATGCTAGCAAGAATTAATTAATTAGGTGAGCAGATTATGAGTAGAGGGAAAATTGTGTTACTGGTAAAATTTGGGGCATCAGAAACAGAGCACTGGAGAAATATTTACGGCAGTGATCTCACTGAGGCTCTAGAGACCAAAAACTCCAGGGAACTCATTTTTTTTTCTCCTAAGAATAAAACAGACTTGATTGTGGAACAGACAACAAAAAGGTTATAATGTAGCACCTCCATGGAGAGTTCCAGAAAGTGAAGATATGGCATGAAGGTACTGAGTACTGGGTAAGGGGGGGGATGTAACGGAGTAGAGGTATAAGAGAAACAAGTCCTGAAAATGAGTTAACACTTAACAAAGCAGAGGCAACGAGAAGCCAGAAGAGAAATGCTGGAAATCTAGACAATGTTCTGGCCTTATTTGAAAGATTCCATTGCCTGCTGTTTTGACCATGCTTCTCTAAATTTTGTCTCTTCATGGAAACATTTTAAACGCCACATGTTAACCCCAGAGCCACTGTGGAAAAGCATCTTCCCATAATGAAAATTAAAAACTATGAAACTAGAGTTTTCCAATATCTTTCCCCTATGGTAGATTTAGGGTGAATCAGTGGTTTTTAAATGTGAGAAATTTAAATTCAAAACTAACATAACAATATTAATAATTATCTTACAGCGAAATGATACCTTGGATAGAAACGCTAGTTTCTAAAAGCAAAACAAACTCTAGTTTCTAAAAGAAAAACAAAAACCATTGAGCTGCTTTTAGAAAAAAAATCAGACTTTCAGACTCAGAAGTATGTATAATTTAATTATCACATTAGCATCTTAAGGCCTAATTGGCTTTGAAATGACTTTGCTTTTAGGGAGACACCTTGTTGAACTGGTACCTCATCTGACAAAACAAACATTAACTCATGGAGAGTAAAAAGAATGGTGGCATTTTATGAATATGAAAAGCAATATAAATGCTGAATGAGAAGGATGCCATCTCCACCTGACATCTGGGATTTTGTTTGGAAAAATTCTGCTTGTACCTTAGATTACTGTTTCTTCTCTTCTGTGTTAAATAAGTGAAATGAAAGTATATCAAGAAGCAGAAAATGGATAAACACAGAAAAATTTTAAAGTCTGTTTGGTTATTTAATATATTAGAATTAATTGCTTAAGTGTTGCCAGCTGTAGAGCTGTTAAGACCTACATGCCAATACCAAGTCAAATATGCTGAAAACACAAGTCTGTAAATATGGGAAGATGTCACCACACAAAAATGGATGTCTAGTCAGCTGTGGGAGACTTGAGTTCAAGGTGGCAAAGTAGGATCCTGGACTGACCTCCTCCCATGGGCCCATATGAAAGAATTTTTTTTTTCTTTAATGAGGCTTGAACTCATAACCCTGAGATTAAAGACCCTGAGATCAGGGGTCAGAAGTTCAACCCACTGAGCCACCCAGGCACCCCTGAAAGAATCTTCTCTTAAAAAACCCTGAAGGATGGATGAATGAGACTACACATTAGGCAAACAGGAAGCAAACCACATTGAAAACGGTAGAAGAGGCTAGAATGCAATCTCAGCATACACCCTACCCTGGCACAGTGACCTGCAACCAGGAGAAATCTCGAAACCAGGCACTTCTCTCTGAGGAGCAAAGGGCTCTAACTCCACATTGGACACCTCAGCTTTTAAGACTCGCACCTGAGAGATAAGCCCCGAAAACATGTAACTTTGGGAACCAAAGGGGCTCACGGCCCGAAACCAAAAAGATGGCAACCATCCGAGAAAGAGCTCAGACGCTCATACTCACCATCCTGCAGCCCCGGTAGAGGCAGCCATCAGCCCGACGTAAAGGAAAGGAGGAGCACCTGCTTGTCATGAAGCAGCCACGTGAGGACAGGCAGCTAATTTAACACACGCCTCTAGGCGTGTCGCATTACTCTTCTGCATTAAATAAGTGAGATGAAAGTATATTAAAAAAAATTAGTGAGCAACGGGGGTGGGTTTGGACCTGTGATTCTACAAGAATCACCAAGAAGTCTTCTGAATTCTGCTGAAGGTCAAAATAGAGTTCGGGATTGCTCCTAACACCTGAGAAAGGAGGGCAGCTACCCATTTAAATCTTTAATTTTGGAAAATTAGAGGGCTATGGAAGACAAGAAGTCAAAGCTGAAGCTTTAATTGAGTAGGAGGATATTAGATACATGAGGGGAAGAGGATCACTTCTTCCCTCCTCAAGGAATCGAGCTCAAATTAACATAATCAGGTAAAGGGGATATATCTGCTGAAGAACTGAAAACTTGAAGGAGTAAACAGGTTGGCGACCCAATGGGATCTAGACATTAAAACCATGTGATTAGGTATCACTGCCTCCGCCTCTTAATCCTACTTTTATCCAGGTGGGCTACATTCTCGAGTTTTTTTGTTCATCGGAATGAAAACAGCCGCCACCAGATAAAATTGTCTTTCAATTTAGAACACTTAGGGACATTGCTGCTATAAACATTCGGGTGCATTTGCCCCTGAGGATCAAAAGAAACGAAATCTTGCCGTTTGCAACGACGTGGATGGAACTAGAGGGTATTATGCTGAGCGAAATAAGTCAATCAGAGAAAGACAATTATCATATGATCTCTCTGATATGAGGAACTTGAGGGTCAGGGTGGGGGGCTGTGGGGGGTAAGGAGGGAAAAATAATGAAACAAGATGGGATGGGGAAGGAGACAAACCATAAGAGACTCCTAATCTCACAAAACAAACTGAGGGTTACTGGGGGAGGGAGGGTAGGGATAGGGTGGATGGGTTATGGACATTGGGGAGGGTTTGTGCTTTGGTGAATGCTGTGAAAGGTGTAAGCCTGATGATTCACAGACCTGTACCCCTGGGGCAAATGATAATAATAAAAAAATTTAAAAATTTACCAAAAAAAAAAAGAGCACTTATGGAAAGAGACTGCCTCTCTTCCGATAGTTTCAGCCTGGGTTCCTCCTGGTTTTGGATTTGCCTGGTTTGGTGCTACGCTAAAGCCATCACTGAATCTAGAGAATCAGGAATCTGATTGGGGGATGCGGGCAATGTTTCCCCCTCCGCAGGGGCGAGGGGTGCAGGGTGAGCAGGTTGCAAACATACCCAAACACCAGGAGAGTGTTCCTCAAAAGAAAGAGAGCCAAGAAAGGGGGCATGCATGATGGGTAGGCAAGGAATACAGCCTTCACAGCCCATCACAGCTATGTTTCTTACAAAGTACGCGAAGGGGCAGCATCAATGTCTCGTGGTAGCACGTATTAACGCAGAATCACCAGGCTTCACCTAAACCTACAAATCAGAATTTGCAGTCTAAAAAGATCCCCAGGTGATTGGTATGCATGTTAAGATTTGAAACACACCGGAGGGGGAGACAAAAGATGAGAGACTGTGGATTAAGAAACAAACTGAGGGTTATGGAGGGGAAAGGGGTGGGCAGATGGCGAGCCTGGTGGTGGGTATTAAGAAGGGCACGTATTGCATGGAGCACTGGGTGTGGTGCATAAACAATAAACCTTGGAACACTGAAAAAAATAAAAGATGTTAAAAAAAAAAGATTTCAAACACACTGACATTTCCCCAGAAGATTACATCCATAACCAGTCTCTCTATCCTGCCTTCTGCCAGTTCATACTATTAATCCTTTTCTTACCCACATCCCTGGACTCTTAAGTTCTACTTAGTGGCACAAAGGTTCCAGAAAGTCTGATACTTTCCTCTTATGGCTCTCATATATCACAAGAGCAGAAATAATCCCGATGCAAAGTGACATGAGGGGGCAGGTAAAGATTTGCTAGCAGGATTGATTATGGCCATCAATTCCCTTCTCTAGATAAATTTTAATTTGACACTGTCTTCTCTTTTATCCTTCCTCATCTTTCCTTTTGCTTTTTGTTAGATTATCATACAGTTTATGCAGCTAGACATAAATGTTCTTTGAATCATAGTCCCTGCTCAGACCTTGTATAAATCACTCAATTGGCAATTGTTTTCTCTGCTATTGTCTGGGTAATCCCAAGTATCCAGACAAGAGTTTTCAAAAACATTCACTGTTCTTTTTCCCTTATGGCTTTGTTGCTATGCTGCTGCACTTACTCTGGGTTAATGTGACATTAGTTTCGGGATGTTTTCATTTTGGCCATTACTAGCAGTTTCACTGCATTTTTCTTTTTTTTGGTTTTTTTGTTTTTGGGTTTTTTGTTGTTGTTGTTATTGTTGTTTCACTGCATTTTTCCATGGCAATTCATAAAACGCCCTGGAATGCCTTGTTACTCAGGTGTCATCACAGAGCTGAGGTGATGTTGGCTTTCCTCATGGTCCCATTTACTAAGATACATCAGTAGTTTTGCAGAAGCCAGCTCTACGTGGCCAATATTGCCTTAAACATGACATTCATTTGACCCTTAATTTAAAATAAATCGTAAATGGATCACTTAGTTTATTCTAAGGATTCACTTCTTTTAGCCACCAATGTTCTCGATTCCTCACTCCTGAAGACATTTTGCTAAAATGTGTCATTCTTGGAAACCCCAAACAGCCTGTTTCTTAAAGTAGAATACTGACCCCAATTTTATGGCTTAACAAAAAGAGGGAAGTAGATATTTAGCTTTAAACAGTTTAACTTGGAAATTTAATGTTTATTTGCAATTACTTACCTGTACTTTTCTAATATCCAGACTATTTCCAGAGCAACCACAAATAAATTACTTGGAAATAATCATACGTTTCGGCTTATGCTGAAATGAGATGCTGAGAGGGTCAACATTTAAAATGGCTGTTTTATTCATTATAATACATCTCTTTCATAATGAGAAAATGTTTTACTACTGTGTGTAAATCTCTACCCTCCCTCCCACTCCATGGGATAAATGATTAATTTATCAGGAGATCCTTATGACACGATTAGAATAACTACCTTGCGACATAATTTGAAGACTGAGTCATACATGCACAAAGCCATGAAATGATTGTTTCATCTCTGCTGGGAAGTCGTTTTATCCTTTAAGAGATAAAAAAAAAAAGAGAGAGAAAGGGCAGGTAAAGTGGACAGACATTTTTCTCAGTAAAATATAAAATTGCCTATTAGGTTTTAGAATGTTAAATGGCCATTATCTTAATTTATTAATTTAAATTTTAAAAGTATAAACAGTACTATATGTGAGCACAGATCTTAATCTGAGTCATTCTTTAATTTGGGTTCCAGAGGAGGAACATGAAAGGGAATCTCAAGTGCTTAGTGTAAGCCAGACAAGTAAAGTAAAAGAAAAGTGGCTGAGAGATAATAGTTCTCTCAAACAGTACGTAATTTAGGAGAATTCCTTTTAGTGTCTACGCATATAACTAGGGTTAATCAACAAGCATGGAAGGCACAATGTGAGCGTTTCAATACACTCATTGTCGAGCCATCTTTCATGGATCATGGAAGTTCCCTAAAAGGAAAAAAAAAATGTATTTTCCCTTAACCACTTAGGCTTTTAGAATTTGTTGAGCTTTATGTGACTTTATTAGCAATTTCTGATCTTTCATATGGAGTCTTAGGTCTATGAGTCTTTGTTAAGACAGATCTTCTTTGCCATACACCCTTGAGAGCCAGTGTTCAATATGATAGCCACCAGACACACCGAGGCCATCAAACAGTTGAGTTGTGGCTAGTTCAAACTGAGGTGAGTTATGAATGTAAAATACACACTAGATTCTAAAAGCTTAATTTGGAAAAAAAAGAATATAAAATACCTATTGTGTTTTATATTGATTACACACTGAAATGATAATATTTGGAGTATGCTGGTTAAATATACCTTATTAAAATTCATTTCAACTGTTTCTTTTCACAGTTTAAAAGTGGTTGCTAAAGAATTTAAAATTACATATGTGGCCCTCAGCTATGGCTCACATTATATTTCTTTTGCAGAGCTGATCTAGATTCTTTATTGTTTCTGAAAAGAATTTAACTTATTATGTAATTGCTTAATAATACTAAAATTCTTAGTTGATTAATGAGATACTTTTATCTTCAATATTTCTGGTGGCAAATGACACAGAAGGAAATATGCATCTCTAATATGGCTTGAGATTAGGAGAATATATAATGCAATGTATCTGATTGTAAGTGCTTTTTATTCACTGTTCAAGCTGTCAAATAACTGCAATGCAGAGACTAACGAATGAGTTAATGTTTAAAAGAAAAAGAACAGAAAAATATTTCCCTGAGTACTCTTTGGAAATACCAATTACCTTGGCATTGAGTTACCACATCTGTGACTTAGCTAGAGGTAATTGTTTTTTCCATATTAGAAAGAAAAGCAGTCTCTCAAAAGCAAGATTAAAAATAAATGAGTGGCATTATCATTTATATTATTAAGCACTGATTTTTGTTAGTTGTTGAATTAAATAGCCAGTTTGTAAAAACTGAGTAATAAGACCTAGTATAAGAAAATGATGGAACAGTTGGTTTCCTAGGAAGCAATTTGCAGAGGTATTCTGCCACGTGGAGAGTTGATGTTGAATCTTACATTGTTAAGTGGCTTTGCTCAAAAATTTTATTGACACAATTATGATGCATTTTTCCATTAGAAAACCAATTTTCACTTAAGTGGTGAAATCAAGCTCCAGCTTGATTGTTATGGTGAGAAGGATTATGCTGTCAAATCAGTTGGATCCATGCAAAGACAATGTGTTTGTTTAGACAAATACTGAAAATTATTTGAGTGCAAAAGATCAGCATAACAATAAACTTCCAAGTTCACTGAATAAACTTGAAAAACTTGGTTCTTCTTTCTTAAATGAGAGTTTAAAAAGACTAGAAAATGCCACAAACCAAATTTTACTTTTCATAATGAATTTAAAAATTTGATCTTGATTTTATATCAATTACCTGGAATACTATATTGATGATGTTTTTTACTGATGTCGTTAATATTTCCGGTATTTCCCAGTTGTACTCTTTCAATATTGCAAGACATTATCCTCAGAGCTTTTAATTTGGCACAATTCTTTTGTTGTTTGTTAAAGTACATCATAAAACCAGGAATGGTTAATGGGACAGATCTGTGTCCATACACGGTTTGCTCTGGAGCCCTTAACTTTACCTCAGACCACTGAATTAAGCCTTGGAATTTTATCTATCTGCGAGTCTAAACTTTGATTTTTTTCCAAAAGATTTAGCTTGCCTTTCTGGCTTGTGGCTCTGCCTGGCTCTAGGTTTGCCCTTGCAGATGAAGTATATACTGAGCAAATGTTTGCTCAGTAAATGAATGGACATCCTCACCTAGAGATTTTTATAAAGCTATTGTTATTAGTGAGATATATTTAGCTAAGTTTCTGTGAATTACGGAGTCCTAAGATGAGGACTATAACATTATTTAACGAAATTGAATTCTGTGATGGTAAATAAAGTGATTTGGCAGTGTTATGTCAGGAATTATAGAAATGTGGAAATTATGAAATATATGGAAATTATGAAATATATGGAAATATAGAAAATTCCAGAACTATAAGTCTGGGAGTATATGCATTATATAGATGTTTTGGAAATTGGACAGTTTTGGAGAATATCCTAAGAACTAGGATTTCCATTGGAAATAATGGGTGTCAACAATCCACAGAGGTGGGGTTCCTGGGTGGCTCAGTTGTTAAGTGTTTGGCTCAGGTCATGATCCAGGGGTCCTGGGATCGAGCCCTGCATCAGGCTCCCTGCTCGGCAGGAAGCCTGCTTCTCCCTCTCCCATTCCCCCTGCTTGTGTTCCCTCTCTCACTGTGTCTCTCTCTGTCAAATAAATAAGTAAAATCTTTTAAAAAAAATCCACAGAGGTAGAAAAACATAAAGATGAAATGGATGGCAGTGGCAGTTATAGACAGAGGAACGTCAATGTATATTACACTGATGTAGACTATATAAGTGAGTATATAAGAGATTAAGTATTAATTTCAGAGTATATAAGAGATTAAGTCCAGACTGATAAAAAAAATCCACAGAGGTAGAAAAACATAAAGATGAAATGGATGGCAGTGGCAGTTATAGACAGAGGAACGTCAATGTATATTACACTGATGTAGACTATATAAGTGAGTATATAAGAGATTAAGTATTAATTTCAGAGTATATAAGAGATTAAGTCCAGACTGATGATATCCCTAGGTTTGCAAATATTGGGAAGGTGATGATGAAGAAGCTATCTACTGGGCGCCTGGGTGGCTCAGTGGGTTAAAGCCTCTGCCTTCGGCTCAGGTCATGATCTCAGGGTCCTGGGATTGAGCCCACATCGGGCTCCCTGCTCAGCGGAGAGCTGCTTCCTCCTCTCTCTCTGCCTGCCTCTCTGCCTACTTGTGATCTGATCTCTCTCTGTGTGTCAAATAAATAAATAAAATCTTAAAAAAAAAAGAAGCTATCTACTAACACAGTACTACTGAAAACATGTGCATATACTTCTAGCATTTTGAATGGTTTGTGCTGGTCCATCTGGCAGGAACATCATAGCATTAGCACAATACTCAAGGATAAATTGCTGGTAGAATGTAGTAAATTGCTGGCAATTAGTGGATACTTACCTTTCTGGAAATGTATGAGGTCATGGATATTGTGGAGATCTGATTTTAGAAAGGATCATACTTTGTGAGACAGGAATCAGTGAGTATTACCTTCTGTCTTGACTAGGGGCTGCACTCAGGCCAGCGAAATGCCAAAATAAGGAAAAAAAAATTATCATTATAGAAGAAGAGTACTATTTTTAACATTGAGATATAATTGACATATAACATTATATTAGTTTCAGGTGTACATAGCGATTCAAATATGTATATATTTATATATATTTTTTAAAGATTTTATTTATTTATTTGACACAGCGAGAGAGAGATCACAAGTAGGCAGAGNATAAGGAAAAAAAAATTATCATTATAGAAGAAGAGTACTATTTTTAACATTGAGATATAATTGACATATAACATTATATTAGTTTCAGGTGTACATAGCGATTCAAATATGTATATATTATATAATGATCGCCATGGTAAGTTTAGTTAACATCCATCAACTATATTTTATGTTCCAAGGCCTATGCTAGGTACAGCAATGGTGAAAAGAATCAATCCTCACACAGTTAACTTTCCAATGGTAGAAAAAAATGCATTCATTAGATATAAAATTAAATTAAAGATTAAATTTTAAAAAGCATTAATTAAAAACAAATTAAGTCCATTTTTATAAACCAAATTTACATTGGCAATGTGACAAGCTTTATAAATGTTAGATTCATGGTGCTCCAAAAGCTTTAATGAGATTTGATCCTGTTCCTTAAAATACATTTGGAATATGGAATTCTAGATCCTTTCAGTGACTCAAAAGGAGAGTGATCCAGGAGAGAGAAGACAGGCGGTACCCTAGTGGAGGGGGTAGTATCTCTAAAGACTAGATATCCTTGGATAGAGTGTCTCAATTTGCTACAAAAGAATTTCCTGCAAAAAGCTTTCCCCTGCTTTCCTTTCTGTGGGTGATACGCTGGAAAATTCATAAAGAGGTATAGATGCTTTAATTTTGGCGAATACTGTATCTTTGTATTTTTGAACAGCTGAAGACATAAGTAGCTTAGTCCAGTTCATCAGGCTGTGCCTTACCATCATTGTTTCCCCCCCACCCTCCCAGAGCTAACCATCCCTGAGTCTACCAAGTCTCACAAGTAGGACCCAAAATACATCGTCATACCTACTAGAAGGCACAAGGAGTTGTTAAGCAGTGACCTACCAGCCCACAGACAAGCTTAAGATCCTAAGTGTGGCCTGTTTTCCCCCGTGCATAAAAAGCTAGTTGATTTCTGTTTCTTCTGAGATAACCAGGTCTGTACAAACAATGCAGACAGGGTCACATCTTTGCTGGTGAACACTCTGTGAACAGCAGCTCCTAGAATGCTGGTAGTGCAGAGACTCCAAGCATAGGGTTCAGAGGTCAGGGGTTCCCAGATGCTTTTGGAGTGGTTGCAAGTTGAAGACACTCTGAGGCCAAAGAAATCCAAAGAGAGCCCTGTTCTTGAACTCCAAAAATCTGATATCTACACTGACCTCCATTCGCTCCATGCTGAGCCAGACTAAGGCTACAAGTCTTTCTGAGAGACACTGGTGCTAGCTGTGGTGAAGAAGTGACCCAATTTGGGAAATGATGCATTCCCTTCTTCTTTGCTAACCAAACGCCAATTTCTTCAGGTAGGTATGGTTCACTTCCAAAGGGTAAATCCTGATTGGTCAAAGTGTATCATGTTAATTTATGTTAATGTTTTTCACTGTTTTTTGCCCAATATAAGTCGATCATGAGAACAAAAATTAATAAAATGCAAAAGGATGTCCACTGAGAGACTTCTGGAAAATATTTTCTTCCCTACTAAGAGGAAGACCTTTAAGGAGAATGCACTCAGTTCCTAGCTTAGATACTGTTCTCTAAAGCAATGATGTGTGCAGCTTAGTAGCCCTCTTTCTGTGATAAGGGGAGAGAGACTTCATCACCAATGAATACAACAGAGAAGGAGAAACAAAGGAGACTTGAAGATATCACCAAGCTCCTGAAAATACCTTGGGACTTTCCATCTCCCAATGATGTCTTAAGTGAACAAGTAATAAACAGCAAATGCCCTGAGTTTTAATCATTGCCCAAAGTATTCTCTTGATGGTGTAATTTCCAGCTTGGGGGTCTAGAGTGCTTTGCCCACATCCATTAAGCTCATCTAGAATTCCAGAGGTCTTGGCATGTGGACAAAGTACATGACCAAGTCAGTAGGATGGCCTTAGTTTTGACCACAGTTGGTCTGATAAAGAAGCTTTAGCGATAAAGCTACATTGGCTGCTCTGTCTATATCCTCAACACTGGCTTTCAATGTACTGGCCCCAGACCATCTCTTTGGAAAAGATAAATGGAACAGCATTGAATGGATGGACAGCGTAGTGCCTATGCTGATGGTTCTTTCTAATCTATTCATGCCTTCCCACTCCACTTTCTCCTATGCTTTTGCTCAAAGTGCTCTGTTGAAGAATATCAGTGGCTGGAGCTGGAAAAGGTTATAAGAAATTGATACATTCACAATGTCACTGTTGAATGCTCAGAAACAACCATTTGTTCTTTCCTCTTTTTTTGCAAGGCTTTTAATGACAATCTAATTCAAGAAACTAAGGAAAAGTAGTTTTAATTTCTTTTTAAGTTTTTTATCTTAATTCTAGTATAATTAATGTACAGTGTTCTATTAGTTTCAGGTGTATAATACAGTGATTTACCAACTCTGTACCTTACTTAGTGCTCCTAATGGTAAGTGTACTCTTAATCTCCCTCACCTATTTCACCCATCCCTGCCCACCTCCCCTCTGGTAACCCTCAGTTTGTTCCATAGAGTTAAGAGTCCGTTTCTCTGTTTGTTTCTCTCCCTTTCTCTCTCTTTTTCCCCCTTTGTTCATTTGTTTTGCTTCTTAAATTCCACATCGGCGTGAAATCATATGGGATTGGGCTTAGCACCATACCCTTTGGCTCCATCCATGTTGTTGCAAATGACAAGATTTTAATCTTTTTTATGGGTGGATATTATTTCATTGTAAATATGTACCACATCTTCTTTATCCATTCATCAGTCAATGGACACTTGGGCTGCTTCCGTAATTTGGCTATTGTAAATAATGCTACAATAAATATAGAGGTACATATATCCCTTTGAATTAGTGTTTTTGTATCTTGAGGTAAATACGTTTTAAGGCAATTGATTATAGGACCATAGGGTAGTTGTATTTTTTACTTTTTGAAGAACCTCCATACTGTTCCCCACAGTGGCTGCCTAGTTTGGATTCCCCCCAACACTGTACAGTGGTTCCTTTTTCTACTAGTTTGAATTTCTTAATCTGTAATTTCAAAATGTCATGAAACTCAATAAAGAAGCAAGCTCTGTGCGGACAAGTAATTGCTGTGGGACTATGGGAAAACTTCAGGGTACTTGTCAGGAGACTTCAGTTCTTGTTCAGACCTGCTACTGTCTAGGATTATTACCTTGGGTTCTCAGTTTATTCATCTGTAAAGTGAAGTATTTAGATGACAGAGTTTCTTCCATGAAAATATTGTAGAACTCTCCGACAGTCCTCACGACTTTGTTGCTTTACTGGAGGCTTCAAACCTAAGCTGTACTCGGTGTCGCAGCTCTAATATATATTGTGCTATTTCATTTTTTTTTAAATGAGGAAGAATGTATATATAACTCCTGGTAGCCACTGGGCTTTATATCAAGTATCTCTTGATAGTTTTATACCCAGAGAACATAATACATCAAAGGGATGATCCACTCTGTAACTCTTGACATATTTTACATTGTCAGACTGATGCGTTTTCAGCTACGTATGCCAATACTAAGGTTACACTCAAGGTCTTAAAGTATATTTGGACTCCTTAAATGAAATTGAGTTTTCTGTGTCTCCCAGTATCTTTTGCGTGGCAACAATTTCTATTTTGCTATGGGGTGGGAGTAGTTAAGTGTTGCCAGTGATGACAGAAATTATCTTTCTGTAGGACAAAGAGATAAGTGCTCAAAGGTTTTATATAAAACCTTTTATATTATATATAATTATGTAATATAATATTTAATATATTACTAATTACTAATATCAGTAGTATTAATATTAGTATTATTATTAACAATTGTAGTATTGCATTTGTGCCAAATTGATTTATTTAAATTGGCCAAAAGCTTTGTATTCTCATACACAACCAATCTCAACTTCTTAAAGACTTCCATGAAATTGGTACAGATTTTCCTATAAGCCCATTGAGTACTGTAGACCTTAACTTACCGAAAGTAAGGGAAAAGAAGAGAAAAAACTGGGAAAAGAAGGCTTATTATCATCCACACTAGGTGTTTTCACCAAAAACAACTGCTGTGCCTGGAGAGAATCCAGGTAGTCAGGGGGATTGTTCTGACTCATCCACGAAGAATAACCCAGGCTCTTTCCAAAAGCAGACTTATTGTTCTCTGTGTAGCAATAAAGATTTCCTCTTATCCCAACAGTTCAAATGAGGAACTGGCCAAGAAGCCAGAGATTAAAATGAAGGTGTGATACTCCCCCTTCACCACTTTCTGGAGCTGATTTTGCTTTTGCAGAGAACAGATGCATTTTTTAAATATTTATTTATTTATTTATTTGACCGAGAGAGATTCAGCGAGAGAGGGAACACCAGCAAGGGGAGTGGGAGAGGGAGAAGCAGGCTTTCCCGCAGAGCAGGGAGACTTACGTGGGCTGGATCCCAGGACCCTGGGGTCATGACCTGAGCCGAAGACAGACGCTTAATGATTGAGCCACCCAGGCGCCCACAGATATATTTTCAATCAAAAGCAAGGTCTTTTTTTTTTTTACCACCTACACAAAGCTCTTACTGCCGAACACCTGAAATTCCTCTCATCCTAACTGAAAAGACACTGTTCGCGTAATTCCTATTACTATTGCCCTTGTACTATTTTACTATTGCAAGACAAAGATTCTGTACAGTCTAGGCGCTTCCTGCAAAGCCTCTGCTTTGGCATATTTGGAGTGCTGTGGCTCTTTTTCTTGTTGTCTTCAGATTGACATATTCTATACGGCCTGATATTCATGCCACCATCGCTGACACAAAATAAATGGGGTTTTCAACTAAGAGCGAATGACGTTCTTGGTTTGTTAAGATCCCTGCCCTGGAATGGGAAGGCCGAAAGAAGCAGTGCCTCAGCAACCAGGCTCAGGGCCCAAATCCTAAGTCTAGATGACAAACTGCTAGAGTCATGGTAACTATGGGACATTCTCTAACTTCCCTCCATCAGAGGAGTAGTCCAGGAAGGTGGTCTACCCACCCAGTTTTCCATTTCCCCATGGATGTCTTTCGAAAATTCAAAAAAAAGAGACGTATGGGCACTGGGAAATTTGGCAAAGGAAATCCGCCTTTAGGTGTGTGGCTCTACTGTTCTACCTGTTTTTCAGAGGTGAATCCCAAGAAGAGAGACAATCTCCGCAAGGTCACTTAGCTAGTGACCTGCACTCATCCCCAGGTTAGGTCTCACTTTAGAGTCTAGCCTTTGCACCCCACCAGTGATCTGCCATTTATGCTTTGAGATATTCCCACAACACCAGAGAATTCCTCAGAGGTCTTGATAGAATGAAAGTTGAATATTACTTTATGTTTGGGGTGCCTGGATGGCTCGGTTGGTTAAGCATCAGAATCTTGATTTTAGCTCAGGTGATGATCTCAGGGTCATGAGATTAAGCCCCACATCCAATTCCACATTGGGCAGTGGAGACTGCTTAAGATATTCTCTTTCCCTCTCCCTCTGCCCCTCCCCTCTGCTCACAAACACATGCTTTCTCTCTAAAAAAAAAAAAAAAGTTATGCTTTTATCTCTTTTTGTATATTTAATTTTCATATATGACATATGTTTTTAAATATTTTTCCATTATTTAAAGATAATTTGAAAATTCCACAATATTTTTCCCTATTACTTAATTCTGTCATATTAGCAAGAGAGGTACATGGGTGGGTCTATGTGCCAGACTGACAAATTATTTTCTCCCCCTAACCATCCAACCACCCATGCTTTGTTTTAAACATATATATTCATGTACATTTTGCATGTATACATGCATACAGAGACAGAGAGAGAGAGAGAGAAAGGAAGGGATACATGCATTTTTCTTGTTGTTCCTAGAACTTTAACCACCTGCTTCAGTTGTCCAAAATGTAATATTTTGGCTTAATATAAAGATGGCCTAGTTAAATCTTGTAGCATTCTCTTCTCCCTTTATCTTTTTGTCAACCAGCAGGCTTCACGGGTGTGGGAGAGACAGTAGTATCTTTAGTAGCCATGTTCTGTGGAAACACGATTTTCCCAAAAAATCCTGGGTGCTATTAGCAGAAAAGGAATTGGTATTTGTCTCCTTCAAATAGCTTTTAATTATGGTTATGAGCACAGTGCATAGCAAGAGGTTGTGGACCTATAGTACATGAAATTCTTCGATTTCATGGTGATAAACATAATTGGTGGCAGGACAGAAACCCCAGGACACTGTGACAATTGAAGGTATGGTACAAGATCAATGACCATCCCTAATGACTTCAAAGAGTGTCAATAAAAAGTGATGTACTTATTCGCTTTTAAGGTGAGAAAAAATTGGTTGGAAATCGAAGGCTTTCATAAATACCTAATATTAATCAGTAGAGGAACGTCCCGTCACAATGAGCTAGTACTGGTTTCTGCCTGTAGGTGGCAGCAGAGCACCTGAGGGCTCGTGGCAGCCCGTGGACTGTGACCCAGGAATAGGAGATTTCAATAAAGATCATAGGAAATGGCAACCAGAACCTATGGAACCCAAAAGGACAACTGAAGATCTGAGAAATTGACACCAAGCTAAAATTTAGCTGAGGCAAAAGAGGCTCAGATAAATCCCAGGTCAATCACCTGCACACAGATACAGAGCTTGGACTAAACTGCAGAATTCCCTAGTGATAATAAGCAAGTAAGAAAGAAGAAGCGCTAGTCTCCGAATGGGTGGCTTATAAAGTTTAAACCTTTCAGAACATGTTTCCTCCTCTGTTGGAGACACAGACCAGAAAGGAGAACTGGGTTTAAATTCTACCTCGGCCACTCATTTGCAGTACTAGCCTGTTCTCACATTTAGAACAAAGGTTCTTCCTGCTCAGGTCTGCCCCCATGGGTCCTGTCCTGGCTTCACTGATCCACAGCTGTTCCCTTTCTAAATACTACTCCATCTATAACAGGAATTTGGGGTTTGGGTTCACAGTCTCCATCCCAGGTTCAATGTCTTTATATGACCGGTTTCCTAGTCCTCACCTTGGTTCACTTCACCCTGGCCTTACCTGTGGTCTCTGATTTCAGCGTACTTTATCTCTCCCCCTGTGTTCCCTAATCCAGGTCCATCTCTGGACTGATTTGTCTTGTCCTCCTCTCACTCTCACTCCCACTCTCTTAAGCCAAGCAAATTACCAGATTTTAGGCATCCTAACTCTAAAGAACATTACCAGAAAAAAACAACAAAAAACCCCCCCAAAAAACAGACTTTAGGTACACTAAAAATGATAGAATGTAAGTTACAGAAAAAAATGAAAAGCTTAAGGATCTTAGAAAATTTTTGTTGTTTAGTACAAATACTTTAGGCAAATCAATTTAAGAGAATATGCAGTATTTGGTATTTATTGAAAACATCCATGATTAGAGGAAAAGAAAATAGATAATGCATTTTATAAAACATATTTGAATTTAAACAGATTAATTTATTAATTTTCACATACAAAATTAGATTTTGCAATGCACACTCTTTTTTCCTAAGAATGGCAAAAAAGCATTAAGAAATAAAATGTAGGAAGCTTAATTTACTGGGAAACCCTTGATAATAATGACAAAAATCACTCATCACCAGGATTTCCTGTAAAACCTGTAGAAAGCTCTCTGGAAACTGTGCCCTTGTCAGCTTCTGGTTCTTGCTATGCCTTGACATGTGTTATTTTTCTTTCAGCGAATATACTCTGGTATCCCTTTCTCAGTAGTAACTGACCTTTGTTTTTATAAGTGTTTGCCATTTTCATAACATAAACTTGCTTTACACGAGTCGTTCTGGATCCATCTACTATGACTTCTGTTGACAGAGCTCCATTTTGTAGCTGTGAAGCCATGACATCCCCAAGCAGAACTGTGTAGCCTGAGGGATCACACGTCCGCTTGCCCTGCAGGCAGCGGCAGGCTTTGGCAGTGGTTACAACAATTTTTGTAATGGATGATCTTTAGAAAAAAACCCTCAGGATAGGAGTGCCTGGATGACTCAGTTTGTTAAGCGGCTGGCTTCAGCTCAGGTCATGATCCCAGGGTCCTGGGATGGAGCCGCGCATCGGGCTCCCTGCTCAATGGAGAGCCTGCTTCCCCCTCTCTGCTTCTGCCTGCCACTCTGCCTACTTGTGCTCTCTCTCTCTGTCAAATAAATAAATAAAATTTTTAAAGAAATAAAAGTCCTCAGGATAGAATGTGGCTTGGGGTGCTTAGCAGTTACAAAGCCTCCTGCCTGAATACTTCCATGCACCTTCCTGGTTTCCAGAAGTTCCTGGAAGCTAGATTGCCCTGCAGAAAGAGACTGAACTTCGAGAGAGTAGATGAATTAGATGAACCTAGATTTGAATTCATGTTCAACCTGTTACAATCTGAGTGATGCCAGGCGAGCTCTGACACTTTTCTGAGCTTCTATTTCCTTTTTCTTACAGTGGAAAGAATACCTTATAGTGGGGTTTCCTGGCCTTAGCACTATTGGTGTTCTAGGCTAGATAATTCTTTGTGATGGGGACTATCCAACACTCTCTCTGTACAATGTTCAGCAGCATCCTTAACCTCTCCCCATCAGACCAGTATTACCAATTTTGTTGTGGCAACAAAAAAATGTCTCCAGGCATTGCCCAATGTACCCTGGGGGAGAAGTTACCCCTGATTGACAACTGCTGTCTTACAAGATGTGAGGATTAAGTATATTATTTGTGAAATACTTAATATATAGAAATAATAAATGAATAAGTGGTTCTTGGGGGTCATTTTCAGTTCTGATTTGAATTAATATTTTGGACACTGAGGATGAAACCACACAGACCAATGAGACAGGAGCCCAGAACCCAGTGATCCTAAGAAGGAATTTAAGTGGTTACTGAGATGGAGTTGGGCATGAAAGCAATCTGGACAACACATGTTGGGCTGCATAGATTATAGTGTTATGCTGAACATCTAAATTACTGGTATGCCCACCAGTCTCTTTGAATTAGGCAGAGAGAATTAGGCCTTTTGTTTTACAAGGGGGTAAATGATTTAATTTGGGAGGACAGGAGATTTGGGCGTATGGCAGTAGTCAATGATAATCCTGAAGAGTTTCTAAGAGTAACTAACCAAAAAACATCCCAGAGACAAGCAGGAGACTGTCTTCCTGAGAGAAATACATACTGCAATCCAGGATCTGTTATTCCTTCAGCAAGATCTTAAAAATGCCTCCCAAGAGAAGATTTCAGTTTTCAATTGTCTCTTCTCTGTTGTTGTTTTATTGTGTAATATGTAATATTTCAACATGATTTATAATGTAGTCTATGAATTATAAGTTGAAAAATCCAGAAATCTGTGCCCATATTCTCCTATGCAACTATAAATATTTCCTTGGAAATCTTTGTGGCAATACACTATATACTCTGGGTATTGCTCTATGTAGTGTGGACAGTTCTATAAATTAGCTTGAAAGGAAAAGGGTAGTAAATGTGAGTCATGGCACCACATGCTGCTATAAACAAACTGGGGTGGGCTCAGTGACATTTTGAAGTCATTCAGAAGTGTTTTGTGAGGTCACCTGTCCTATTAGATGCATATTCTTATTAATGGTTTCTCTTCTTTGTGTGTGTGTGTGTGTGTGTGTGTGTGTGTGTGTGAGGAGACTAGGAGGAGCTGGGGAAGAAGTTAGAGGAGTGGAGGCGGGTGAGAGAAGTGTTAGCACTGGCAATTAAATTTATTAACTCAATTACCTGGGGTACCAATAAAAGCTGTAATCATGAGGCCATCTAAAAAGCATTAGCTGTTTTACTGCTAATGGGGCCCTTGCCAACAGGAAATGGAACCAGATGCTCTTGGTGGGTGCCGGCAGCTGTGTGGTAGCACGGAATCAAATAGGTTGGACTGTGGGTAGGACATCTGGACTAATGACAAAAAAAAAAAAAAAGCTTTGTATTTATAGAGTGTCTTTATTCGAGGAATACCAATACATCCTTTGCAACAACGAAGGCACGAATCCTTACCGGGCCTCCCCTGGGGAGTTAGCCATAAAGACAGGATGATCATTTTATGGATGGAAAGAACTATAAGCAGGCGCACACAGAGGTATTCCTTCACAGGCCCCCTGTGAGAGACTGAGCTGTAACAGCTTGGCTGAGCTATGCCCTGGGTTCTCCTTCTCCTTCCTGGCTCTGCAGCTGAGGTGGCTCTAGAAGTTTTAGTGGCCATTTAAATCTGTCAACCTAAGTATCCAGTGAGCTGCTCTGTAGGCGGCATCTACCCTGGATTCTGAGGTCTGAAATCACTTATTATTTTATGAACAGTTACAGGGGGATCCTTGGACTGCTAAGACATCAGGAAAGGCACCTGAATATTGAGATCCTTTGTTCATTTATCATATCTTTATTAAAATATGCTAACTGCTGGGGTGCCTGGGTGGCTCAGTCGGTAAAGCAACCGACTCTTGATTTTGGCTCAGGTCATGATCTCAGGGTCCTGAGATGGAAGGGCTTCTGCACTCAGTGAGGAGTCTGCTTGAGAGTCTCACTCTCTTCCCCTTGGCCTCTCCCCATACACACACACACACACACACTCTCTCTCTCACTCAAATACATAAATAAGTCTTTGTAAAAAATATATATATATGCTAACTGCTAAACACTATGTTGGAAAAACAAGGTCAGGGAAAATAGTAGTGTCCCACACAGAGCTCTCAGGGCAGACTAAAAAACCCTTACATTTTATGATATGTCTGGGCAACTGTGATGGGTATATATATGGTCTGATATGTGTGCGTGTGTGGATGGTTAGGAGAAACTTCTTGAAAGTCCCTAGAAAGGCATGTCTAAGCTAGATCAGAAGGAAGAGTGAGATCAGATAAAAAGTGGAGAAAATGGTATCACTTGGATGACAGAATATGTCAAAAGGCTGAATGGCAAGAACAGTATTTTCTGTTCCAAAAACAACCAATGGTTCCAGAAGTTAGACGATGGGAAAGAAGAGGGAGGAAAGGAGGATGGAGGAAGGTGAATGGAAGAATTATTAAAGGACTAGATAAATACAGGCACAGGAAGGATTTCAGATTTTTGTGCTGAGATCAACCAAGGAGGACAAAACAAGGTTAAAAATGAAACAAAACAAAAACGAACCAAACAAAAAAACCAGAGGATTTTCCCTTTCTATGGGTCATTTGGCTGGCATTCGGGAAGTGAGGAAAATTGGAGGTAGGACTGACACGTAGCAGCTGCAGCAATCCAGAATTGACGTGATGAGAATCTGGCAGCATGCTGGCAATCATGGAAGGGGTTTAGAGATAAACAGCAAACGGAATCCTTATTATCTGGCGACCATTTGGATGAGGGCATTGAAAGATCTGAACTGAGCAGCAGTTCCTGCTAGAGTTGGTCTATTTTTGATTCTCTGACTCTGGGGTATAGCCACGGGGCTCCCCATCCACAGTGACTATAGTGTACCAGGGCCCTGTGTATCTGACATGCCTTGGACTACAGTATTTCCCACTGGCTCTTTGTGCCTGGCAAATGCAGAGCTCAGATTGTGTTACCTTTATAATTCTAGGAAAGGCATTAACTTTCCGTTCCTTGGAGATGGAAAGTTTCCTTTTGATAATTATTACACACATTAGCCTTGCAGATTGTTCAAACAGCTTAACAGGTTGTAAAACTGATTTACAGACTTAAAGAATTGCCAGTGCTCTTCCTACTTATGGAAACACAGCAGTGATGTCTCTGATAAGGCAGGGGTGAAGACAGGTAATGGCTTTGATATTGCTTCACCTCTACTTTTCATGAAGAAGCTACTTCTATCAGGACTATACGGAAGTGCCCATCTCGCTATTCTCACTTCAGTAGCATTGAGTCCTACTCTAAGATTAAAACTAAACAAGATTTATCAATTAAGAAGACAGAATGATTGATAGAATTGATAGTTCTCTGTTAATTTATTGATAATGAGGTAAAGCTAAATATTTTAAATATTTGTCATATTGGTTATTTTCTTCAGTCATTATTTGCTTTTACTTTTATTTGTAGTGCTTTTTCCTTACAAAGGGGTGTGTGTGTGTGTGTGTGTGTGTGTGTGTGTGTGTGCATGTGTGTGTGTGTGTTTGGTGGTAGATTCATCTGAAGGTGACCTTCTTTTAATCATGTCCTAATAAAATGTAATAAAAGCGATAGGATTAAGTTATAATATAGAAGACTCCACCTTAGTAAACTGGAGAGAAATTCTCTGTGGTACTGAAGCAGTAAGCTCCCACGTTATTAGGGGTCTCTGAGAGAACCACGTGCAAAGGAACTGCTGATGGTATCTAAGAGCTCAGGGTGGCTGCTGCCTGAGAGCCAGCAAGAACATGGGGATTTACATCCTATAACCCAGTGTTACTGAATTCCACAAGCAACTACATGACCATAGAATAGGACCCTAAGCTCTAAAACACAGCCAAGATGAGGCTTGAGAGCACCCTGATGAGACCCTGAGCACAGGAGCCACTTTATACCATTTGGAACCATAAAAACTGAGATTGTGAATGTAGACTATCAACTGCAAAGTGTGTGGTGATTTGTTATCCAGCATAGATAACTAATATAATTGTCATTTGATCAAACCTAGTTTCGTGTGATTTTTCCACTGTTTTAATTATGTAGAAATACTCTGCCCATATGAATACTCTGCCAGATTATCTAGTCACCTAGTGGTGTGTTCAAGTTCAGAACAAATGCCGGGCTAGCACTCACGAGTAAACAAATCAAAGAAGTCTCCATACTTCCAATTTATTCATTCACTCTTGATTCATTGATTCATTCATATTTATCTAGTAAAACTATTAACTTCCTTAACACCAGTTTTATTTTTCCTTTCCAGATTCTGTCAGCTTTAACAATGCCAACAAGCCTGATCTACTGTCCTGATATTGTTGCTTTGTAAAAGATTCAAGATTTTCATGACCTTTATTATCTCAAAATGTTACTGTGATGTAACTTGGTTGGGGATTTTGTGTTGGGTGTTGGTGTGTGTTCTAAATGGTGCCTGTGCGATTCGGAGGTGGATTTCTGAAGTTATTGAAATGTTTCTTCTGATGTTATTTCTATTGTCATTTCTCAAGAATGATGCCATAATTTACCATCTTCTTGACTCCCATAATCTGGAGTTGAGAAGCTTTGTGAACCTAATACTGTGAAGACAGTATTCAAAGGAGCTGGTGATAATTCCTCTGTTCTGTGCTGTTGCAGAAACTGAGTTATGATTAGAAATTCCCTATATAGGTAAAATGCATTACTGAATAAAACTTCTAAGGGTGCTTCCTGACCAGAATTGCTCATAATGAGGTGAAATTGCCTGCCTTAGAGCTAGAAGAAATAATATTTCAGATGGACACACAAATGAACATACACATTCTATAAATCCAGTAGCTTGAAAGAGATTTCGCTGAACTGATACCATTAAAAGAGCCCAACAATCAATCGTGCAGCTCTCGGCTCCCCATGAAGCACTCCTGGGTCTTTCTTCATTTGATGGTAATAAAACTCTGTTTGCATTTTCATGTTCATTAATGGAGGCATTCTACCATTGGGAAAGATTTAAATTTCCATAAAAATGCAATGAATCTGAGCTGGCATAAACGTGTTTATAAGATGACAAGTTATGATCAGTGCTTCGTTGGACGTGGTGGTCTCCTCTTTATTAATCCTAGCAGGAGGTCATTGCATCAGCTGCTCATTAATCATTTCTCCTTCAGTGAAATGACTTTGAAAATCTAACAGTGCGTAACATAGCTGTCGTTCCATGACAAGCTTGCTAAATACTGGTCTTGCATGGTTCAAAGTAGGCATTTGGCAATGGATTTGCAACTAATTTGTGCATTCACTATTTGCTTTCATTAACTAGTAAATAACAAGCAGCACTCCAAAGGCTCAAGAAAAAACATAAGAGTTTAAAAAATAATATATTACAATTCAATGTGATGATATCTCCATATTTCTCCCTAAAGAACGTTAAAACACCTCTAATATATTAGTCATGGTTTACCTCGGTTCAGGTGCCACAGTTTGAGTATGACAAATCTACTGCTCTTATATGAAGACTTTCTGTGGTGAATTATAATAACATACAAGGCAATAAATGACCACTCATGTTTAATCTGGATGAGGGCTAATTCTGAATGAAGAGAGAATTAACACTGGAGCCAGTTGAGGAGGGTATTCATATATTTTGCAAAATAATTATATACAGATTCTCAATTGAATAAATAAAAGACATTAAGCATTGTCAAAAGTGTCTGGGGCAGAGTGAATCCAGGTAAATAGATAACACTATTAAAACTAATTTTTAAAATGAAAAACAAAATGGAAAGTATAAAAAATTTAAAGATAAATACTCTTAAGTAAAAAGTGTATAATATCCCAGTGTATAGGAATGCATTCAAAGTAAAATAGAAACTTTCAATAATTGTTTGTATCTGGGGCACCAGGTGGCTCAGTTGGTTAGGTGTCTGCCTTTGGCTCAGGTCATGATCTCGGTCAGGGTCCTGGGACCAAGCCCTGCATCAGGCTACTTGCTCATCAGGGAGTCTGCTTCTCCCTCTCCCTCTGCCTCTCCCCACCACCCCCTCCTCTCCAAAAGTTCTCTCGCAAATAAATAAATAAGTAAATAAATAAAATCTTTAAAAAAAATAATTGTTTATGTAATGAACTAGAACATAAAAAGGAGATGACGTAGAAATACATTTTACCTAAACTATATTGACATATATTTGCATGATGCCTGTCTTTTGGGGAAATGGTATTTACATTTAGATATTCTTTATTGTTATTTTACAAATCTGCATTTTATGATTTAAACCAAGAGTCACCTTGGCTGTGCCATATTATATCATGGTTTCTATGAATAATTAAAAATAAAATCTTAAAAAAATTTTTTTACTTGATCTTTTTGGTTTAGCTGCTATCCAGTGGATTTGTTTCATAAAGATATAGATAAATTGATGTATTTACTATAGTCATATCGTAATTAATCCTAGGATAGCCAATATATAATTAGAATCATGCTTTATTTGCATATTTGTTTATTTAATTATGTGATCATTTTGCAATTGTGATGTCATTAGGAGTGGTATCATTTCACACTCCATGCCTATTTGTTTCATTGTTCGAAAATAAATCTATTACTCCAAAGGTTCATCCATTAATTCTTAATTAGTATTTCATGTAAAGGCATCATTATAAATTTAGTTATAAAATTCACATTTTTACTCATAAATAACTATAATTTCATGAAATCTTAATACTCCAACAGTACCAAAGAAAAATAGAAAAGGAACCTAGTTTTGAAGATGATGCAGGATAGTTTTTCAATTACAAGAAAAAGGGTTAAGAGGGCTTTGACATTTATCTGTATCTAAAGTAACAGTAATAGGGTGCCTGGGTGGCTCAGTGGGTTAAAGCCTCTGCCTTTGGCTCAGGTCACGATCTCGGGGTCCTGGGATCGAGGCCTGCATCGGGCTCCATGCTCGGCAAGGAGCCTGCTTCCTCCTCTCTCTCTGTCTGCCTCTCTGCCTACTTATGAACTCTCTCTCTCTCTCTCTCTCTCGGTCAAATAAATAAATAATCTTAAAAAAAATAAAGTAACAGTAATAGATTTTATAACACATTTCAGGATTTACCATAATATTAGTTTCCATTTCCTTCCCCAGCAAGTATTCTGTAACTCTATGAATTTTAATTTGTTAATCACTCCACTCAAAAAGAAAAGACCAAATGTCATCCTCACATAACTTTATTCATGTCTTTTTTAATTTCATGAGATAGTAAAAAACCAAAAATGTAAAAAAAAAAAAATTAAAAGTTTTATGTATTAAATTTCCAAAACCTTGGAAAAGAATGCATGAGGATCTGTGGTGGCCAAAATGGCTTCATTTTTAAAAGCTAATTTATTTTTATGCTTTGTTGGGTTTGTTTTGTTTTACTAAAAATCAAGGAATCAGAAATGAAAGCTTTGTGTATACTTATCTGGCCAGATTATTAGGCTTTCATATTTGAATGGAGCCTAAAATTATTTTTTCCATGGACGACAACATCATTTATGCATTAGAGTAGAATGGGCAGTTAGGGGTCTACTTCTCTTCTGAGTTTATATATCCAATCCAATCGCCAAATAAATTTCTTTGAGTCTCCTTTTCACCATTAGTGGAATAAAGACCCTTTGAAAACACACTGGCAGTTTATTGGAGAAATCCATGCCATATAACTCTCAAAATGTTCAAAGATAAAAACAGGGGGTGCCTGGGTGGCTCAGTGGGTTAAAGCCTCTGCCTTCGGCTCAGGTCATGATCTCAGGGTCCTGGGATCGAGCCCCGCATCGGGCTCCCTGCTTGGCGGGGAAGCCTGCTTCCTCCTCTCTCTCTGCCTGCCTCTCTGCCTACTTGTAATCTCTCTCTGTCAAAACAAACAAACAAACAAAGATAAAAACAGCATAAGGAAAATTTCAAATTTCAATGTAGGTCTCTCTCCTGGAACAATAAGACAAACAAACAAAGCGGGGTGGGGAAAGGCTCCTGTGTACAGATGTGACTGAGGCTGTTTCATCTCTCTTTGGCTTCTCTTTCTTAGCTTTTCTTTCTTGGCTATATAACAGTAGGGATCCTCATTTGAGTTCCACAAATTCACAGAAGCTACTACCATAATGCATTATGGGTTTAGGACTGGGGCTAAAATTCAGGAACTAAGCTAGTAAATCTTGATCCAAATTCCCTTTCAAATTACACGTGGAGATCACCTGTCTGGAGTTTTCATTTTGCATTATCATAATAAAACTTGATTGCGCCATGGTGTCATATATAATACATTTCCATTATTTCCCTATAATTTTCATAAGTTTTTAATGAGAATTTACTGAACTGTAACAAAAATGATATACTTTCTGGAGCACTTACAAAGAATTATTTTTACTACTGAAGGAGTTAATGTTTAATAATTTTTGTTGTTACTAATAAAAACCTGTTAAGGAAACCCTTAGAATTTGGGGGTGATATGAGTTTGACTATTTTATATTCCTTATATAAGTGAGATCACAGTATTTGTATTCCATTTAGCATAATGCCCACCAGGTCCACCCATGCTGTCAAAGGTGGCCGGATTTCCTTCTAAGGCTGAGTAATATTCCACTGTATGTATATACCACACTTTATTTTTTTAAATATTTATTTATTTATTTATTTATTTGACAGAGAGAGAGAGAAACGGTTAGAGAGGGAACACAGCAGGGGGAATGGGAGGGGGAGAAGCAGGCTTCCGGCTGAGCAGGGCGCCCATGGTGGGGCTCAATCCCAGGATCCTGGGATCATGACCTGAGCCGAAGTCAGATACCTAATGACAGAGCCATCCAGATGTCCCTAAGGCACACTTTATTTATCCATTTATCTGTTGATGAACATTTAAGTTGTTTGTGGGGAGGGGGAAATTGGGTGGTGATGGTTAAAGAGTCCAAAGTTTCAGTTATACAAGATATATAGAGATAATAAAGATCTGGAGACCGACACCACAGCATGGTACATGTAACTAACAATATTATATATTTAAAAAATTTTAAGAGGGCAGATCGTATGTTAAGTATTTCTACCACATATACACAAAACTAGTAATAACAAACAGGGTGGGAGGAAACTTTGGGAGGTGATGGATATCTTTATGACTTTGACTGCAGTGATGGTGTCATGGTATGTACCTATCTGCAAATTCATAGAGTTGCATATATTAAATATGTACACCTTTTTATATGTTAACCAATCTCAGTAAAGTGGTTTTAAAAAACACCCTCTGGCTGATTATGTTATATTTATGCTTTTCTGTGACTGTTACCTTGGATAATCCCTTCCTAAACTGAATCTTGGTTTGACCATGTAATTTGTTTTGGCCTTTTGGATAATGGGTCAGTATCAAACATGACAAAGGAACAGAACCCTGAAAGCACTTTCTTGTGCTTGATCCTGGGGTAGCCTGCTGCAAGTTGAGAGACATAAAGTCCAGTCAGTCAGCTCTGGAAAGCAAAACTTTCCAAATGACCAACATTTGAATGCAGATGCATGAGAAAACATGTCTAGTGCCCGAAGAAGGACCATCTAGCTGAGTCCAGACCAAATTGATGGCCCATAGAATTGTGAACTAAATAAATATTTGGGGCTTTTTTTTTCTGTTACTGAAAGTGGATATGGTTTATTATGCAGAAAAAAAGTTAACTGGTATTGAAATTGGTACCAGAAATGAGGCACTGCTGTAAAGAGAATATAAAACGTGACATTGACTTTGGGACCATGTGACAGTCAGTGGCAACAAGGAAATTGTTAATGCAGTCCAGAGAAGCAGAGAAAAAACTTTTAGAGAAGGCTTAAAAATTTGGTGAGGAAATTGTTTTGGACTCGAGGAAAATGGCCGCTGTGTGAGTCTGTAACAGTTGGCAAAGTTGTCATTTGTAGTATTTTGAAATCTCAAAAAAGTCCCTAAAACTTTTTGGGTCTGTTTAGAAAGTATGTCAAAAACATCTGTTAGGTGTGCCTAACCACAGAAAATAAGGTATTATAACAGGTAGCTGAGCTAAACAGGGGACCATTTAATATGTAAGCAAAATTTAGAGGGCAGACAGACAAACAGGACATGCTGGGTTAGAAAATAAACTTGACTCTCAGCTCATCTTCTCTAGCTTATAAGTGATTTTTAAAGAAATGCAGTTTAAGGAGAAATATTCAGGCAAGGGTATGGCTGTACGAATCACAAACTTCTCTTAAAACTTCCTAACTATTTGTTAGTGCCTAGTAGATACTACAAACTAGACCAGGGTTTTTCAACAGCAGTACTATTGACATTTGGGACTAGATAATTCTTCATTGTGGGGAGTGTCTTGTTCATTGAAAGATGTTTAGGAATATCCTTGGCCTTTACCCACTAAATGACAGAACACCACTCTCATTCCAATTGTGACAACCAAAACATGTCTCCTGACATTTTAAAATGTCTCCTGAAGAGCAAAATCACCTTCCCCTGAGAGCAGATGAGTCAGACAAAAGAGATTCTAAGGATCTTTATGACATTGTCCAAAGAAGCCTGAACCGTCCAGAGTGGAGAAAGGCTGATCTCAAAAAGAACTGTTGGTGCATTTCTGCTTGAATAGAGTGGGGCTCAATTCGATATGTAGAAATTCCACAGATTTTTAAGAGTTTTATTAACAAATGACCATACCAGATTAGATAAAAATGGGATGATACTACTCAAGTTTCTAAAAGACTTTTGGGCCTTTCTATGGGAAAGTAACAGGCTAAGAAAGCAACTACATTTTAAGTACAGAGCATTTTTTTTTTTACATAAAAAAAAATGGATGAGTGCATGAATCCAAGACTCCAGAGAGAGAAAAGCCAAGAATAACAGAAGATAATGAAATGGAGAATCACTCTTGGGGAACAGAACTGGCCCATCATAAAGGAACATTCCCAGTGTATAAGGGCAGTGGCAACAGGTACCTTTTAGGACTTCAAAAGACTTACACAGCAGACTATATATGCCTTTGGCCCCCCTCCCCTTTGACCTGCAGAATCTTTTGTGACTATCCCATTCCTATTTCACCATGGGGTGTTCATATGAGAAGGTCAGATAACTTGCTTTTTATTTCATAGGTTTCAGAATCAAGAATAACTATACCAAAAAATCTTCACTAAATTTGATTATAGACTTTATGGTCTTGGATTTGAGATTGATTCCATGATTATCCAATGAGACTTCTGGGGGTCCTGGTAAGAAATAAATGTCTTTTGCTTTACAAGAAAAGTGAAGCATTGGGGTGTCAGGGCACTCTGTGGTAGATACTGTAATAATCATGTTTCCTTTTATACTCACGCCTTGCATATTCATGCCTGCAATGGTCTCCTCTAACACTGAATCTTGGACTATCCACACAGCTTCTTTTGGCCAGTGGCACAACAGCAAATCTACATGATATGAACAGATAATTGAAAAAAGCTTGCCTCTTGGAGCTGGTCCTCTCTTGATGCTCTTTGACCCTCTACATTTCCACTCTGTTGAGATGGCTGTGCTGGCCTACTGGATGAAGAAGACATGTGACCAAGTCACTCTCATGATCTCAGCCGATGAGTCAACCTCCAGAAGCAGAAGCAACTCAGAAGCAGAAGTAGCAGCTAAACACAGAAGGATGAGCAAGCCTAGCCAAGGCTGGAAGAATAGCTTAGTTGAGCCCAAGTGAAATTGCTAACTAACCTACATACAAACCTTTGAGCAAAATAAGTGATCGTTGTGTTAAGCCACTAAATTGTGGGATAATATAATAATTAAATAATTATTCCCAGAGAATCTGCTGCTAGTTATAATTCATGTTAAAAATACCGTAAGAAAAAAAAATACCATAAGAATGTTAGATTTCCACACCACACTATTTCCTTTTTACTAATGTTTGCATAAAGCCTATCCACAGTAGCTCCTCAAAACATATTTAGTGAGGAAAAAATAATTGTAAATGTAAACAACCTCTAATTGCTTTAGATAATGGTGTCATGTTTTGGGCTACCGAATTGTCTTTTTGTGATAACTTAGACCATATTTCCCCTTTAGATGGGTCCTCTATTAATTTCAAATGATTCAATCTCTCCCTTTCCTTCCTTCCAATTCTGAGACTTTGTGGTTAAAAAAAGCTTTTAGTAAAGCCTGTCAACATCCTCACAAAATAAGATCAATGTGATGATATATAAGCAATTGCTATTTTCCCTTAAAAATTATTCTTAATGATGAGAATGCCCTTTATTAACAAGATTATAGAAACCATTCATTTGCATAAGCATACTAAAAGGGAGCTAGAGAGGGCAGCTCTTCATCTTCATGTGGGAGGAAAATCGAAAATAGCAATATGCTCAATAGGCTATGTGCATGGTCTAATCACAGGGCTGAGCATGTCACTTTATTAATTAACATATAAATGGTTGCTATTTAAAGCTCTATATCTGAATGAATCACTACAAGATACATCAACTAGATATTCCCATTAATGAGACAGCATTGCATAATATTATAGAAAATGGGAATCTGTATTAGGACACTGGGAAATTGGAGGAAATGGTGAAGAGTGCGGCAGATGTCTTCATCAGACAGAGTGTGTGACAGGCACCCAGATCCACTTTGATTGCAATAGCCTTGGGGAGTAGGAAATGAGCCAGG
>LNAC01000021.1:10732-123148 GCA_002007465.1 Ailurus styani | reverse complement strand
GGTGGGGGTGGGTGGGAGGGGATACAGTTGTATATGTGTTACCTATTATGAAAGGATTTGCTTAATGCTTTTGTGTAGTTTGATGGGATTTATTTTTACAACAAGATCCTGGACAGCATCATTTCATTTGAAGACAGAACTGTTATCTTAGAGAATGGGAAAAAGAGATACAGTCCCCATTATCTTAGGAAATATTCGAAACTAAATCATTGCTACCTTTTATTGAAAAACAGCTTGTTAGACATTGTTCTGTTCTATCAAATACCATAAACCAAGTAATATATTTTCATGAAATATATAATATTTTATAGAAATATTATAAAACACATATGAAATTGTATAATACTCCAAAACTTTTGGAATAATTTAATTTTTAGTCAAGAAAAATTTATTACTACTTTTCCTGGCCAAAAACAATAAATGCAATATGCAGCAACCTTTCTGTACTGAAAAGTGAAAAGAAACAAAGGATGGCATGTCCCTACCTGACTAAATTTGGAACATTTAGATAACAAATTATTTTCACTAGCTACATTAATTTTAAAGCTATATTGAGTTTAAAAATATATATATTTTAGGAGTATCTGGGTGGCTTAGTTGGTTAAGTAGCTAACTCTTGATTTCATCTCAGGTCATGATCTCGGAGTCCTGGTACAAAGCCCCAAATCAGGCTCCACATTCAGTGGGGCGTCTGCTTCAGGGTTCCTTCCCTCCCTCTGTTCCTTCTCCTGCCTGCTCTCTCTCTCTCTCTCTCTCTCCAAAATAAATAAATAAATCTTTAAAATATATATGTATATATATTATGTAACTTTAATCATATAAATTAAAGATTATATACATTGACATCTTTATAACCTTATAGAAACAATCTCTTCTGATCTATATATAATTTTATAAAGATCAATTTTATTTCACAGCAATAGTTACATCTAGATGTTTCCTATATATGTTAGTACAATGCACATTAGATTTTTTTTAATAATTCTAATTTCAAGTAATATTTCCCTGCCTTCTTGAGTGGGTTTCTTGAATTGGTCATTAAACCTGGTATTAAACACTACTTAATTAGCTTAATAAGTATTGCCTAATACAAATCTTATAATTAGAAAATAAAACTTTTTTTAATAATTAAAAAGGAATACACTGAAGATTTTCTTATAATCACATCAATTTTCATAGGGTAATATTTTGGAATGTATGAGGTTGACCTATCTATAGTTTTAGTATACATTTTTTCATCACGGAATCTTTTTTAAAAAAGCAACAATGAGACATTTCTTTCTTACCATCCATTTTTTTTTTTAAGATTTTATTTATTTATTTGACAGAGAGAGAGAGAGAGTGACAGTGAGAGAGGGAACACAAGCAGGGGGAGTGGGAGAGGGAGGAGCAGGCTTCCCGCTGAGCAGGGGGCCTGATGCAGGGATCCACCTCAGAACTCTGGGATCATGCTCTGAGCTGAAGGCAGACGCTTAACCATTGAGTCCCTAGGTGCCCCATCTTACCATCCCTGTTTGATTCAGATTTCAACCACTGCAGAGATTTCATCATCATTTCTGCTAAGAATGAACTCACTTCATTTTATTGTAATAAGTTATTTTTGAAGGTCAGTGCTGAATTTTGCATGAGACATTGAATGACACAGTGTTCGTGTATGAATAGTTTACCAATATTTATTCCAATAGTACAGGTAGGTTCAATTTTTAACTTGATGGTGGAATTGGATTTGATTACACTTAACATTGTTGCCTACCTAGATAATTTGATTCTAGGTAGATACATTTAAAAATATTATTATATATCAAGAAGGTATTAATTTTAAAATTTTACTGATATAAACATTTTGAATTTCACCTAAGCTGATTTTTCTGTAATTTTTATATATTATGCCTTCTCTTGTAATATTTTCAGTCCTTGCAACAATCTTTAGTTCTACATTTGTCAAGTAATTATTTCTTCCTTTTTTTAAAATTTTATTTAAAGTAAATTAATTAACATATAGTGTACATTAGTTTCAGAGGTAGGGTTCAGTTATTTATCAGTTGCATATAACACACAGTGTTCATTATATCACGTGCCTTCCTTAACACAAATCACCCAGTTACCCTATCCCCCACACACCTCCCCCTCAGTAACCTCAGTTTGTTTCCTATAGTAAAGAATCTCTTATGGTTTGTCTCTCTCTCTGATTTCATCTTATTTTATTTTTCTCTCCCTTCCCCTATGATCCTCTGTTTTGTTTTTTAAATACCACATATGAGTGAAATCATATAACTGTCTTTCTCTGATAGATTTATTTCACTTAGCATAATACCCTCTAGTTCCATCCACATTGTTACAAATGGTAAGATTTCATTTTTTGATGGTAGAGTAATATTCCATTTTATATATATACCACATCGTTTTTATCCATTCATCTCTCATTGGACAACTCAGCTTTTTCCATAGTTTGGCTATTATGGACATTTCTGCTATAAACATTGGGGTGTAAATATCCCTTCAGATAACTACATTTGTATCCTTCGGGTAAATACCTATTAATGCAATTTCTGGGTTGTAGGGTAGATCTATTCTTTTTTTAAAGATTTTATTTATTTATTTGACAAGAGAGAGAAAGAGAGAGAGAGCACATGCAGGTAGAGTGGCAGGCAGAGGGAGAGGGAGAAGCAGGCTCTTCATTGGGCAGTGAGCCTGACATGGGGCTCAATCCCAGGACCCTGGGATCATGATCTGAACTGAAGGCTGATCCTTAACTAACCTCAGCCACCAAGATGCCCCTATTTTTAAGTTTTGTGGAACCTCCATACTGTTTTCCATAGTGGCTGTACTAGCTTGCATTCCCACCAACAGTGTAGGAGGGCTCCCCTTTCCTCACATCGTCATCAACATTTGTTTTTTCCTGACTTGTTAATTTTATCCATTCTGACTGGTGTGAGGTAGTATCTCATTTTGATTTTGATCTGTATCCTCATGACAAGTAATGTCAAGCACCTTTTTATGTGTTTGTTGGCCATTTGTGTGTCTACAGACATGAAATGTCTGTTCATGTCTTCTGCCCATTTCTTTATTGGATTATTTATTTTGGGGGTGTTGACTTTGATAAGTGCTTTATAGATCTTGGATACTAGCCTTTTATCTGATAAGATAATTGCAAATATCTTTTCCCATTCTGCAGATTGCCTTTTTGTTTTGTTGACTGTCTCCTTTGCTGTGCAAAAGCTTTTTATCTTAATAGTTCATTTTTGGTTTTGTTTCCCTTGCCTCTGGAGATGTGTCTAGCAAGAAGTTGTTGTGGCCAAGGTCAGAGAGTTTGTGTTCTCCTCTAGGATGTTGATGGTTTCCTCCCTTACATTTAGGTCTTTCAACAATTTTGAGTTCATTTTTGTGTATGGTGTATGTAAATGGTCCAGTTTCATTCTTTTACACACGCTGTCCAATTTTCCCAACACCATTTGTGGAAGAGACTGTCTTTTATCAATTGGATATTCTTTCCTGCTTTGTCAAAGGTTAGTTGACCATAGAGTTGAGGGTCCATTTCTGGGCTTTCTATTCTGTTCCATTGATCTATGTGTCTATTTTTGTGCCAGTACCATACTGTCTTGATGGGTACAGCTTTGTAATAGAGCTTGAAGTCTGGAATTGTGATGCCACTAGCTTTGGTTTTCTTTTTCAACATTCCTCTAGATTTTGGGGTCTTTTCTAGTTCCATACAAATTTTAGAATTGTTTGTTCCAGCTCTGTGAAAAATGCTAATGGTATTTTGATAGGGATTGCTTTGAATGTGTGGAATGCTTTGGGCAGCATAGACATTTTAACAACATTTATTCTTCTAATCCATGAGCATGGAACATTTTTTCACTTATTTGTGTCTTCCTCAATTTCTTTCATATGTGTGCTATAGTTTTCAGAGTACGGATCCTTTACCTCAGAGCTGGTTCTTTGAAAGAATTAATAAGATTGATAAACCCCTAGCCAGACTTATCAAAAAGAAAAGAGAAAGGACCCAAATAAATAAAATCATGAATGTAAGAGGAGAGACCACAACCAACACTGGAGAAATACAATTATAAGAGAATATTATGAGCAATTATAGGCTAGAAAATTAGGCAATCTGGAAGAAAAAGATAAATTCCTAGAAAAATATAAATTACCAAAATTGAAACAGGAAAAAATAGAAAACCTAAATAGACCCATAACCAACAAAGAAATTGAATCAGTAATCAAAAATTTTCAAACAAATGAGAGTCCAGGGCTGGATGGTTTCCCAGGAGAATTCTACCAAACATTGAAGAATAATGAATACCTATTCTTCTAAAACTGTTCCAGAAAATACAAATGGAAGGAAAACTTCCAAATTCATTCTATGAGGCCAACATTACCTTGATCCCCAAACCAGACGGAAACCTCACTAAAAAGGAGACCAATATCCCTGATGAACATGGATGCAAATATTCTCACCAACGTACTGGCTAATAGGATCCAATAGTACATTAAGAGGATTATTCACCATGAACGAGTGGGATTTATTCCTTGGCTGCTAGGGTACTTCAACATACACAAATCAATCAATGTAATACACCACATTAATTAATAATAGGGCAAGAACCATAGGATCCTCTCAATAGATGCAGAAAAATCATTTGACAAAGTACAGCATCTTTTCTTGATTAAAACCCTTCACAGTGTAGGAATAAAGTGATAAAAGTCATATATGAAAGACCTACAGCAAATATCATTCTCAATGGGGGAAAAACTAAGAGCTTTCTCTTGAAGGCCAGGAACATGAAAGGGATGTCCACTCTCACCACTGTTGTTCAACATAGTACTGGAAGTCCTAGCCCCAGCAATAAGATAACAAAAAGAAATAAAAGGCATCCACATTGGAGAAGAAGTCAAACTTTCACTCTTCACAGAAGACACGCTACTCTATGTAGAAAACCCAAACAACTCCACCAAAATTTTCTAGAACTGATAGAGGAAGTCAGCAAAGTTGCAGCTTATAATATCAATGCACAGAAGTCAGTTTTGTATCTATACACTAACAATGAAGCAGCAGAGAGAGAAATCAAGGAATCCATCCCATTTTACAACTAAATCGACCCTATTTACAACCACACCGAAAACCATAAGAAACCTAGGAATAAATTTAATATTACTCTTTCTTTTATCTCTTCCTTTCAAATACTTTTCCAATTTCTGCTTTCTCTAAGAACATGTCATATAATTTCTATACACACTCTCAGCTGCCCAGAAAGGAGATATAATATAAAACATTAAATCTTTTGCAAAGGTGATCTAGAAAGAAAATCACGAGAACATGCTCTTTTTAATGAGCCTAGTTATCTTATCTCTTTATTACATTGTTACCATGATTTTATTAGTTGTATAATACTCTAAGAGATTTAAAATTGAACCTATTAGAGGAAATTTAACTTGGAACTGAAGGCCTTTGGTGTGTATGTGTGCCTGTACATATGTACAAAATCAAGTGACAAATCTCAGGCAGAAAAATCTAAATGTAGACTACCAGTTATTTCTGAAATCATGGAGCTTATTTTTGAGAGTCTTGTACTGAAGAGTGTCATGATTTACAGTTCACCAGAGTCTCTAGCAATGCTATATAAATACTTCATGAAATATTCTATTGAGAGTATTAGCATTTTGAGATACAGCAGAAATTATTTATATGCCCTTCCTTTTGATAAACAATTTGTGTCAGTAAATATGAAGACATGAAGGACTCATATGTTTTGTTTATAGATGGGAACTCTAGCTTGGGGAATTTACTATCAGGTGAGGCTCTGCCTGCTGAGATTCTACTAAGCCTTCATGCAAATTGAAGTAAGTTTTGCTTTTTTTTTAAATATCTCAAGATTAGTACCATTAGGAAATGCTGCATATTTTGCAGTTTGAATTTGTTCTAAGGCATCTTTTACAAATCTTCAGTATTTTTAAGGAGTTAACCATTTCATATGGGCCAAAAGCACATTTTCTTTCTTCACTCAACTTCAGAAAAGAAAGAAGAAAACCTGCTTTCATGAGGTTGGGGGAGGCTGAAAACTACCATTCCAAATAAACATAAACACTCTACCCAGACTACTGAACTTTCAATATATTCAAAAATAAATATTTATATATAATAGACACAGATGCCTCTAATTTCTCCATTGTCCTTAATCCTTAAGCACATCATTTTTCTAAATTAACACCAATTTTAACTACATTTATTCAGGACTTCAGGGAGAACAAGATGAGGAAAGATGGTCTGTTCTGCTTAACATTTATCAAATATTTACTCTAATCCAAGCAACTGGTTTAGTGCCATGGACACAAAAATAAAATATCATGTGGTGCCTGCCTTTGGAGTGCTTTTAAATTATTAGGAAAGAAGAAAATAAAAAGATATGCACACCATAATGGAAAGAATTTAAAAAATAATTGTTATGGTGCACATGAAAATAAAAATAATTGTTATGATGATAAAATAAAAATAATTTTTATGACAAAATGATACTGCAGATAATAATAAGGAGGAATGATTATTTTAGAAAAAGAGAATTAGAAATCCCCTCATGAATTAAGTTAGTAATGTTAATGTCTAGAAATTTCTAATATATGCCCGACTTAAAATGTTTAGGGCAAAGATAATTCTATTCATGATACCAAAGTAAACATAGATTACTTTTTCCCCCCAATTCAAAGTATTGTTTTAATACATATTCTTCTAGACTCCTGTCTTAATTCTAAAGAGATATGGGAATGACAAGACAACATGATCAACACATGTTTTACTTGTGCTAGTGATTTAAGTTTATATTTAAATTTATCATCACCTTTATAATTGGGACTTAATACATGATGTTTTAAAAGTGCTAAATCCAAATTGTTTTCTGTGCCATAGTTTTTATTTATCGGTTTAATTCCCTGTGTCCAGATAATACTCGGAAGTATTATATATGCAGTTGCTGAAAGTGAAAAGTATATATTAAGTCTAAATATCTGGAGATACTAAAGAGAAGTCTACTTCTCCATCCCTTCCTCCAGATCAGCTCAAAGATGATCATTTAATAGATACCCATATATGCAGGTACCTCTGATCCCTCAGTGTGACTATTGGCTCTCAAGAAAGATCTGAAATCTGAGAGAGTCATTGGTTGGTTAGAGGTTTTTTGTTTTGTTTTGTTTTGTTTTTAACTTACATGTCCAGCAGCCATTATGTAGAGAGAATTTTTGTGCTCGTTACATCCTGCCAGTTTATGGATAAGAAAAATCTCATTCTTATTCTTTTTTAATAACAAACAACCAAACTTGAAACGAAAATAAAATAAAGAGACAAAACAAAAACCCTCTAATATCCAATTCTGCTGTTATTATTGTTTGATTTTACATAGATTAACTTTCTTGCATTAATAGTTCACAGAGTTAAACAGTTTATAAACTTAAACACTATACTTATGGCCCTTAGAAAAATCTAATCTAGATATCTTTACCTTATTGGGGAGAGCTGCAGATAAAGACCTCTCATTAGTAAGGTCTCTGTGGAACCTGACTCATCTTTTTATGAAGGACCTAAAGACAGAATATTTGAAACTCCAAACTGCTCTGATGGTTGAATCAGTGATGTGGAAATCCTTGCACATAAGAACATTATCAGAATCATGACATTGAAAACTACTATTGATCCACTTGTCTAGGAGTCTTGAGCAATGCACCTATAATCTTTCAGTGTCTATTGTGAGAATTACAAATTCTATATGACCTACAATCTCAAGGAAACTTGACGCATCATCCATGTTTGTGCTTATAATTTACTTATTTATGTGCTTATTTATGATTTGGTCTACAAGAGAAGTGCTTGAAAGACAGCATTCCAGCAGTTAGAAGGTCAAGTATTCCACTGGGAGGAATAATAGAATGTGGGATAAAGGTAAGTAATCCCATGCACATTGCCATGCTTGGGTGATATACTCAGGAGTTTTGTTACAAATTCTGTTTTGCTCCTACAACACACACACACACACACACACACACACACACACGCACACAACTTCTAAACCTCTGGGTATTTATGTTTTTCTTGTAAGATTATAAAGACAATAAACATGCTTACCATGGTTTCTAGACTTGGTGCTAAAAGCTGTGATTTAGGAAACAATCAACATTTAAATAGGGAAAATTAGAACATAAAATAACTTGTTGTCACATAAATTATTTTTATGATATACTACTGTAGCTATGTTATGCATAGGCATGTTCTCATTTAAAATTGGGTTACATGAATATTGTTTATGCCTTGACAATATGCATGCTTTTTTCCCTGTAAAAAGATCCTAAATGCTTTTTGCATATTCCATAAGCACATCCTACAGAGCTCTTAGTAATAAAGCACTGGCTTAAAGATTAGAAGAGTTACCATAAATTTGTGACTGTGCCCTACTCTGCTCCTCTGCTTTCATGGCCTCTAGGCACTTAATTTTTTAGGACAAATAATGTGGAATGGCAAATGACGATCTATTCTAGGCTAATTTGGGGACGCAGTACTGAAATACTGACACATGTTTAATGTTCCTATTGAATAATGGTATAGCTCACAGTTTATTAACATAATATTTCTAGTAACTTTTTCCTGCCATGGTATATTTTGGTACTTCTCCCATTTAACAGAATTTGTAAGAATATCCCCAATTAAAATTCCAGGGGCATCGGTTCATGTTTCTTTCATGGGCAGCTACTGGATCAAAAATATTACAGCTAAACCAGGCCGTAACTATATCTTTTCATCAAAAATCTCATTTAAAAAAAAATTTGTCTTACTGACAATGATTTTAGGTGTGATGTATTGTAGGATATTTAAATTGGGTTTGGACGATTTACAGAATATCTCTATATTAGGTAAGAATTATGAAATAAGATACTGTGAGGTATTGATATTCTGAAATTATCAAACAGTTTAGGGATAAAACTAGAGATGGCCTGTTGATAACAAACCTTCTATATTCCCCAGTTGGCCAAGTTTCACATATGGCTTAAATTATTCTCTGCCATTTTTTCTCTCTGCCTTTCTCTCTCTCCTGAATATGTAAATTGAATGCGTGGATGCAAAAATTGTCTTAACGATTATACAAACTTCTCACTTACAATAAACCTTTTCACCATCAAAATTTTTCAGGCATACTCACAAAATTGGCCCCGTGAAACCTGAGAGAAGTCTGAGTCAAAAACTTTTGCTTTTCTACCAGTCTTTCTCCTTCCTCTTGAGGTAAATATATTGTATTGCCAAGGAAAAAACTGCCTTTATCCTCCCACATTTATCCTTCTCCCCACTGCTACGTAACACCCTTCAACAAAAGCCCACGTGTGCCTGGTACTTCTCAGTTTATGAAGTGACTGTAGCACTCCATTTGATGTACACAACTACCCTCATGGCGAGCTAAAAAGTTAGCATCTCTATGTCGTATGCAGATGGGGAGGCTGAAGTTCAGACGGCTTAGTGAGTGGTAGAGCTGGAACTAGAATCTGTATCTAATAACTACTTTGGATGCTCTTCAGATTGTTGCCAAACAGCCCATCACACTCATCCTATGCTCCTGCTAACCTCAGGATTACAGAACCGGAATGGTCCCCTGGTGGCTTAATTAGTCTCAGTACCTCTGGTTAAATACATGCCCCCTTTAGGAAAATTAGAAAACTGTGCTCTCAGATGGACCCTCCTGGTACATTACTTGTCTAGCAAGAAGGGGTGTGTATGTGTGTGCACGCACATGCACACACAAAGAAAACAATGTGGCTTCAACTTTAGTGAGTAGTGACCCAGCCTGTTCATGGCATAACCAGGGCAAGGAAGAGAGCACAAGACCTCTGAGTGAGCTTCCAAAACAAGGGGCTTCCCTCCTCACTGCCTGGGCTGTGTTCCAGCCTGCTCCTTGCCACTCCACTCAGTACTCCCTCGTACGCACCACATTTAACACCTTTGCAAGATAAAAATAAACTTGTTTTCAATTTCCATATTACCAAACCTTGTCAGTGGTTCTGTCAGGTATAGCCCTCCCTCTCATATCTGCTTTTTCATTTTCAAAGAGCTAGGACACTTTTGAAAACATAAATGAAAATACACATGAGCAAAACACACATTTTTGAAGATGAAAAAAATATGATTTTACCATAATTAGATTCCCATCAGTAGAACTTGAGGATCAAAGGATTAGGCACAAATCAGGGGTACGGGCATTCCTTGTAGTTCAGTCATTCAATTCTTTTTTTAATTATACCCCTTCAATCTCCAACTTCCTTTTTCTGTATTCGTCTTTTATGTTTTTGAAAGATTTAGTGTAATTCTGTGGATTTGGAAAACAACATAATTGATGGGTTATTTATATAAACAAATCCACATTGATGCAAAGTTAGAAATATGTTACAAATGAGTCTGATTTCTTAATTTGGCTTCCTGAGATGTGACTGGTAATTGGTCTTAAGAAACAACTCACTATTTCCTCTTTCAAGAGACTGGTGACAGTTGAGAAGCAATCAGGAATGAATAAACCCAAGGACGGAGAACAATCTCACACACCCCAACAGAAAATAATTGCAGCATTCATTTCTAAAATCTGTAGCAAAGCTTTGAACAGATTCTCTTAAATTCTATTACAGCATATACTGCAATATGGGCTCTATAAAGATGAAATATAGCAATTCACTTTTGCTAAATTAAATGTAGACTTTAAGTTTTTGAATCAAACAACTGCCTTGATTATAAAGTCGATATACAACTAAAAACAAACATTCAAGATTGTATCAAATATGTCCATGTATCATGCAACAGCTATACTTCAATGAAATAAAAATGCATCGGAATTAAAATTTTAAAATCATTTTGAGAGGCACGTTAACTTTCTAGTTTTGAATACTATACAATTTTTGTATCTGACATCAGCTCTCCTCTGTGCACCTCAAATGATGCCCGAAATATTTTTAAAAATAAGCAGGAAAAGGTAAAGCAGTATTTATTTAGAAAATTATCCAATAGCTATTGATATTTCACATCAGATATTAAAACAGAAAAGTAAAAGTGTCTGCTTTCTATGTTTTTGAAATATTTTATTTCAGCATCAACAACACTATGGTTGGGAATATAGTAAAAACTATCTATTGTTGGTGCTCAGTCTTTTCTAGAATCCTGAGCTTTGTGGCTTAATATATAAAAGTTCTCGACAAAGGCAGTACCCTTTTTAAAATTTTTTTTTTTTTTTTTTTTTTTTTTTTTTTTTTTTTTTTTTTNTTTTTTTTTTTTTTTGCTTTGGCAGTCTACAAAGAGGATGTCAAAATTAGGCAAGATAGGAATTAAATTGACTCACTAGAAACCAATAGGGATGCTGTTAATTAGGACACTGACTTTGGGGCACCTGGGTGGCTCAGTGGGTTAAAGCCTCTGCCTTCGGCTCAGGTCGTGATCTCAGGGTCCTGGGATTGAGCCCCGTATTGGGCTCCCTGCTTGGCAGGGAGCCTGTTTCCTCCTCTCTCTTTGCCTGCCTCTCAGCTTACTTGTGATCTCTTTCTCTCTGTGTCAAATAAATACATAAAATCTTTAAAAAAGAAAAAAAAGAACACTGACTTTGATTTAAAAATGTGTATGTCTTATATACTATATATCATAAACACCATATAATTATATATAATATATAATTAATATGTAATATTAAATTATATATTAATATATTAATAATATATCAGTATTAATATAACTATTTCCTGTAAGGAAACACATTTATTGGTTAAAGTCTCAATTCTCAGTCCTCCTACTCTTAAGGCCTTAGGTTGTTTGACCATTAAATGAAGAACTTCCCAAACTTAAAGATGGGTAGAATTAAATAGGATGGAATCTAAGACACAAAATGACGATTAGAAGGGAGCTACTCAACTAAGAATATCTGTGATGGATCATTATGTAAGCAGGAAACAAAGTAAAATTTTCTTTGGCACCTTAATTTATGAGGTTGCTTATTATATCAATTAACCTACCTTGACAAAAACAATGGTTAAAGATACATACATTATATATATAATATTACATATATAATTATTAGATATTATATAACATATTTTATAAAAAACTTCTCTGTGTTTTTCCTATACTACTCACACAGAACACTTTACTTCTGACATTTCTGGTCACCAAATGTGTGGCTTTTTTCCTCCCACCAAGCAATTCTCTACAACACCCCCTGAATGTCTGGTAATTCAATTGAATTCTGACGCTACCTCTCTGGAGTAGTGTCAGATCCCGCAAGTTGAAGGCTCAGTCTCACAAGCCTGTCCCTATCCCCAATTTCAGATGCTAGCCACAAACCCTGGATCCTCACCTGTATTTCTTTCTTTCTTTCTTTCTTTTTTAAGATTATTTATTTATTTATTTGACAGAGAGACAGGACAAGTAAGCCGAGCGACAGGGAGAAGCAGGCTCTCTGCCGAGCAGGGAGAAGCAGGCTCTCTGCCGAGCAGGGAGCCTGATGCGGGACTCGATCCCAGGACCCTGGGATCATGACCTGAGCTGAAGGCAGCGGCTTAACCAACTGAGGCACCCAGGCGCCCTCACCTGTATTTCTGATGGATTAGCTATAAATTGGGACTCTAGAGTCCCTTTTCTTGGGATAGGTAATTTGTTAGAATGGCTCACAGAACTCAGGGAAAACTCTACTTATGTTTGTTGGTTTATTATGTAATAAAGAACATGCTAAAAGGACACAGGTGAACATACAGATAGAACAGAGACATGTTCATTTGAACATCCATAAAATAACTCATGGGGATTTTGATGGAGATTGCATTGAATCTATCAGTCAACTTGGGAAGAACTGATGCCTTGACAATATTGAATCCTTATCCATGAACACAGAATATCTCCTCATTTATTTAGTTCTTATTTGATTTCATTCATCAGAGTTTTGTAGTTTTCCTCATATTAAATGTACGTTTTTAAAACAAATTTGATTGTCAAATAATACATTTTATTATGCTAATACAAATAAAAGCATGACTTTTGAATTGTTCATTTACATGCGATTTTTATTCAAAAAGTTTGTAATTTAACCTTATAGGGTGGCATTTAAAAGATAATTCAGAAGTAGTTATAGTCCTTTTAATCAGACTCACCTGCCTGCCTCAAAATACCAAATGAATATTAAGAGAAACATGGTGTGGTAGTGGTGGTGGTAGCAGTTGAGGTAGTAGAATAATCTTTAGATTATTTGAAAGTTAGAAACGTAGTAGGTATTAATGTAATGGTGGAACATTTCAAAATGGCAGTCAATATAAGACCTTTAAGCAGCACAGACACTAAAACAATTATCAAAAGACTAATATTTCTGGGTGACGTTCTTTCAAATATAAGATGATATTCAGTTTGGTAGCCAATATGTATTTCTTATACAATACACAAACTAGGTATTTATAGTACTGTTGTTGCTTATCAAAACATTTTCACAAAGAGTGTCACAAAGTGAAATGCAGATTAAACCCACATGGCTTACATTACTAATCATAGTTCATAAAACATCCCCTTAAGCATTTCCTAATGAATAATCTTCATAAACTTTAAACTGTTGCATGACAAGGTTTGGATACTTTTATTTATCTTGGCCTGAACATTTTAAGTTTCTGTTAACAAATGATTTAATTACTTTAAATGTGATTGTCAGTTTCTATTGCTATTATAGTTTATTTACATGATTTTTATATGACGGAAAGAAAGAAACCCTTGAAAAAATGAAAATTGTTATTTCAAGTAACTTTTTAAAAATTAATAGCTCTTTATGTCTGCACAATGTTCTTCTCTTCCCTGCCAACAAATTGATCAGAGTGGCTAACTTAATTGAGGGCATCTTAATATATGAGATTTTTATTCATAATTCCATTATTATTTAAGAAACTTAATGTATAGGAATACCCTTTTGATGTATGTAGACATTTTTGGAAATAAAATGATACACAGAATGATGGTAATGTTTTTATTTAATTGTTTCATTAATTTGTTTTCCTCATTTCATAGTAACTTATTTCTCATATGGACAGAACAATGGAAGCACCAAAAGGGTAAGTGACTGACCCTTACCAGATAACTGTCATAAGGGGCACCTGGGTGGCTCAGTGGGTTAAGCCTCTGCCTTCAGCTCAGGTCATGATCTCAGGGTCCTGGGATGGAGCCCTGTGTCAGGGTCCCTCCTTGGCAGGGAGCCTGCTTCCTCCTCTCCCTCTGCCTGCCTCTCTGCCTACTTGTGATCTCTCTCTCTGTCAAATAAATAAATAAAATCTTTAAAAAAACGATAACTGTCATAAGGTCAAGACTAGTGCATACATTACTCTTTTTTTAAAGATTTTCTTTATTTGTGAGAGAGAGTGCATACTTGAGAGTATGAATGGAGGAAGGGGAGGGGCAGGTAAGTGGAGAGAAAAGCAGATTCCCTGCTGAGTGTGGAGCATGACTCCAGGTTGATTCACACACCCTGAGATCCTGACCTGAGCCAAAATCAAGAGTCCAACACTTAACCAACTAAGCTCCCCAGGTGACCCACACACATTACTCTTCCAATTTCAGTTTACACTATAGGCTTTCACCAACTTCATAGGATGATGAATCATTCTATTTAATCACCAGAAAATGTTTTATTTTTTTAATTATTTTTTTTTCCAGAATTTTAAAAAAAATTCCGGTTAGTTAATATACAGTGTAATATTAGTTTCTGGCGTACAATATAGAAATTCAACACTTCCATACAATACCTGGTGCTCATCACAAGTGCACGCCTTAATCCCCTCAGTTACTTAACCCATCCCCTGACCTATCTCCCCGTTGGTAACCATCAGTTTTTTCTCTATATTTAAGAGTCTATTTCTTGGTTTGCCTCTCTCTCTTTTCTCCCTTTGCTCATTAGTTTTGTTTCTTAAATTTCACATATGAGTGAAATCATGTAGTATCTTTCTCTGACTGGTTTATTTCACTTAGCATAATATACTCTAGCTCCATCCATGTTGCTGCAAATAGCAAGATTTCATTCTTTTTTTATACATATTTTAATTTCATTTTTATACATATTTTATATATATTTTGCATTAATCGACATTTAATGTCCAAAAGAGGCATGGATGCAGAGCATAGATGTATGTACACATACATATATATACAGTCTTTGACAAAGCAAGAAAGAATATCCAATAGGAAAAAGATAGTCTTTTCAACATATGGTGTTAGGAAAACTAGACAGCCACATGCCAAAGAATAAAACTGGACCACTTTCTTACACCATACACAAAAATAAATTCAAAATGGATAAAAGAGCTGAATGTGAGACCTGAAACTGTAAAAATCCTAGAGGAGACAATAACGTCTTTGACATCAGTCATAGTATCTTCTATTTATGTATGTTTGTCTAATTTTTTTTTTACTCCTGTCTTACTTTGGACTACACATCTTTTTTTTTTTTTAGACTATACATCTAAAATGTTTAGGATATATTCTAAATTAGTATGCCCTAAAATTTCATTCTATATAATTAAAAGCCTAGGTTTGTAAGTAAGGTCAAATTTAGGCCACACAGGTGTCTTTTCAATATAAGAACTAACTTTTCTTCTTCAAGCCTTCAGTATCTTTCACACAAATTATCAGAATGACTTTCTCACAGGTCTCCTTGCACTCATCATTCTAATGGAAACACTTAGTTGGAAATATAATTTTAAAATGTCTGTCTGATTATCTGATTATCTAATTCTGTCCTAATTATGTCATTCCTCTGCACAATATCTTCTTTTTTTTTTTACTTATTTCTTCCAGAATCTGGCCCTTTCCTGCTTCTGCTTTTCCAAACACCATTGACTGCATCTACTAACTTCACTCACTACATTTCTGACATATTAAATCTGCAGCAGTCCCCTAACATGTTGAGATGTTCCATATCTACATTTGTTGATCCCTGTGCCCAGAACACTTCACCTGTTTGGTGATCTACTGATTACTTATTGAAGATCAGTTGAATGATCTCCTCCACAGGTAAGCTGTACCTACTTCGAGCCATATTTGAAACATTTACCTCTACATGTAACATTACTATGATATATTACAATTATCCCTACATGCTGAATTTTCTTGAGGATCCACTAGTCTGAATTTTCTTGAGGACAACCAGTGGAGTATTTATTTTTGTTTCATAAGTCCATAAGCATGCAACCTGACGCACAGTAGGTGCTTCATATACATTTGGTAAACAAATGAATACTGCTAGAACACATTAAAGTCTGTAGGTCAGAATATGTTATACTCTTAAGTGAGGACTGGATTTTTTCACAATAATTACATTTTAAGAAAAAGTCACACTTTGAAACTGCCTTATAAATTTCTTAAATTAAAGCTTGTTTTTTATTAATATTGATATTAATTCAGAGAGGGCAAATAAAAGATTCCAGAACAATTCTTAATGAATATTCATATAAGAGCTCTGATTTCAAAACACAAAAATGGAGTAGAAATAACAATAAAACCTCAGTATACTAAAATTTGATTATACACACTTTGTATCATTCAAGTAATGTTTATGATTTTGGGCTTCTGTTCAAATTTAATTTCATGTTTTCTGGCAAAAATATTCATCTATGATAACAGCTGTGCTCTTCAAATGTAAGTACTATTTGCTTGTATCTTGAACCTGGCATTAGTATCCGTGTGGAGAAGAGGATTTGGAAAACATATTTGAGTTAGTCTATTTAAATATATAGTGATATACTCTGTAGGTGTGGCTTACCGAGTGGAAGGGCTTACTTATCTGTAAGGTCAGATGTGCATATAGGCTGTTTTGTTGTTGGGTAAACTGAATTCCATATCTGATGTAGTTTTAGGATAATAGCCTAAATGTTAAATTATACATATGTTTCACAGAAATTTTAGTGTCTATGGCTTAATTACTATCTTCAATATTTATTTCAGTGTTTTTAGCACCAACCATGTTAGAGAACAAGGTAAACTGTCTTTCAGATTTTGTTCTGGCAGTTCCTGTTCCTTCAAGAGGACTGGGAACTGTATACTCATTAGGAGAGTTTTTATCATACATATTTCTCATTATTATTCACTTTACTACTTGAGAATGTATGCATAAGAGTACAGTTAGGAGAAGGGCTTCTTTAATGTGTTTTCTTCTCTTCCTCTTATTCTCGGTCTCTCTGTGTCTCTTATAAATGATCCTGGTTTTTTTTGAATCATTAAAATACTAGGAGTTTTTATTTTTATTTATTTTTTTTTAAGATTTTATTTATTTATTTGACACAGAGAGAGAGAGAGAGATTACAAGTAGGCAGAGAGGCAGGCAGAGAGAGAGGAGGAAGCAGGCTCCCCGCTGAGCAGGGAGCCCATGCAGGCCTCGATCCCAGGACCCTGAGATCATGACCTGAGCCGAAGGCAGAGGCTTTAACCCACTGAGCCACCCAGGCGCCCAATACTATGAGTTTTTAAAGTAATGCTTTCCTATGTCCACAGATTAAGGGATACAGTGTGAAGCTAAGAATATGTGAACAATTTATTAGGAAAGATAATATTATGCTGCTATTACCCATTTTGTGTGACCTTCTTTAGGAAGTCAAAATCCAAGGTCAGACAACAGAAATATCTGAATGTTGAGCTGCAAACTCATCTGTAAACATTTAAAAACATGCAGAAACACAAAATAACCACTGAGAAAAAAAGTTTTACAGATACTCCAATGACATCAACTGTTGACTTTATATATATATAAGAAAATAGCACTCCATGTGCCGTCATACTACAGACAAGATTGTTTTTTATACTTGGTGGGTCTGCTGTCTTCCTGAAAATAAAACAAATGATAAATGCACTTCCTCCAAAATGAGATAGGACCAGCCACTTTGTACTTTGGCCTTATGTTTAGTTCTTAGGAAATCATGTAGTGGAGCTCACATGGCAAATGAGGCATGGAAATAGGAGGAAAAACATCTCCCACACTGTAGGCCTTCTGTTCTCTTAAGCCATGTACATTAAAAGAGAAAAAGGGATCTGTATAGTGCTGTTTTCCTTTAGTCTTATTTCAGAGTATTGGGTTGAGCTTCAGAAAAGATAGCTGCATTTTATCTGTTAGGATGAGAAAATCTATTTAAAAGGATGTTCAGGGGCGCCTGGGTGGCTCAGTGGGTTAAAGCCTCTGCCTTCAGCTCAGGTCATGATCTCAGGGTCTTGGGATCGAGCCCTGCGTCGGGGTCCCTCCTTGGCAGGGAGCCTGCTTCCTCCTCTCTCTTTGCCTGCCTCTCTGCCTACTTGTGATCTCTCTCTCTGTCAAATAAGTAAATAAAATCTTAAAAAAAAAAAGGATGTTCAAATAAACTAGAAAAGAACAAAGACATAGAAGGAAGCTAGATAAAAGAGCTAGTCTGATCATCAGGTAGAAGTTATCTTGGAGAGGAAATGAGACCTGATTTTCCTGTTTGGTTTTATGTTCTCCATTTCTAGGACCATCGATCCTTAAAACAACTCTTTGCTCTTGAGACCAGATGTCTAATGCCCAGCCTGACCTGAATTACTTAAGCACTTTCTTATTGTTTAGAATTTACAAACATTAATACATTTTTTAATCGAAAAATGCTTTTTTAAGAAAAGAAATTGTTGGTTACAATTGCTTAAGAGCACATCTTACAGTTTAGAAGATAAATTAGTTCTTTTTGGAAAAGAACAGGGTGGAGATATGTGTTCCATCCTAAGACTGAGTAGGCTATGCAAATATTAGATTTTGAGAAATACATTAACTACCATTTTCTTTTTGAGATTTTATATTACTCTTTTTAAAAAATATTTTGAAAGTCAATAAATTAAGCAAGCACAGGGGCGCCTGGGTGGCTCAGGTGTTAAGCATCTGCCTTCTGCTCAGGTCATGATCCCAGGGTCCTAGGATCAAGCCCGGTATCGGGCTCCCTGCTCAGCGGGAAGCCTGCTTCTCCCTGTCCCACTCCCCCTGCTTGTGTGGCCTCTCTCGCAGTCTCTCTCTGTCAAATAAATAAATAAAATCTTTAAAAAAAATTAAGCAAGCACAGCCAACATGGTCTTTTAACACTTATTTTTAAGGCACTAATATATTAAAACTAGACATAAATGTCTAAAAGATATATCTACATAAAGTATGTAATACAACTTAATAAAATTTTTTCAAGGGTGTGGAATAAAAAAGCTCACAGAGTTCCATCCTACCAGGGCTAGGTTAATGAAAATGAGGCCCTATTTTCAAAAAATATGAATATGTGAAAACACTGGTAGTTTTGGTAGGGGAAGAGAGATTGAACAAATTAAAGAATTTTAGGAGTTTTCATAAAAGAATAATGGTCTATTAAGGTCTTAGCAAATGGTCAATGCTGATAATCTTCCCTCCATGGAAACTAGCAATAGCAGCTCCAGCAGCAGTAAGCAGGAGCAATGAGTATTACTTATTACGTGCTTCCTATTTCTCAAGCCCTCTGTTAAATAATTTTTTACAGGTTGTCACACAAATATGCGGTGGGTGGACTCCCAAGTCAATGCTTATTGACATGTGCTAATCTCTAAAGTGCCCCCTAGAGATTAAGTAAAATAAAAATCTTGGATCTCCCTGTGGTAGAGATAACCCCAAAACACACATTAGTAAATGATTAGGTACAGATCTTTATATGATCGACTCTGCAGCATAAAGGGAAGAAGGAAGTCAGCGAACACTAGACTGATTAGAAAAAGCTTTTTGGTAACCACTGAAAATGGGCAGCAGCTACTTGTTGGTGTTAAAGATGGTGGGGATGGTGGAAAAAGATAATTCCAATTTAGAAAAATACATGAAACAAGGCACAGACCACAATGTACCCATGAGACTGCTTTTGATTAAAGAGTACTGGCAGAATTCGACTCAATTGAAAATTGCTTGAGGTCCCCCTCCCCACTCCCTCTATAGCACAATCCAACAAGATATTTTGGCAGAAATCACTATGTTGTGAAATAAATTGCCGGTGGAAACAAACTGAGGAGAATAAGCTATTTGGAGCTTATTCTTGAAAATGACTCATTCGACTCTGTATGATTTTGTTTTCTCAGTCTAAAATGATTAGCTACATGACTTGAATAGCTAAACATATTCAAAGAATAAAAAATGTGTTTGTATCTGGAAAATAATGGCAAAATGAAATGGGCAATAGGACAAAGATGTGGGCATTTTCAGAAAGAATTTTTCCCTGATGCGAAACACTTTTCCTGGAGTGACCACTCCCCGTTGGGCACAATATACTGTCTCCTTCCCTTGCTTCTTCAGAGGTGAAGAGGGAAATATTAATCGATTTAATGGAAAAAAAAGACCAATTAAGTGAAGAATAGTTCAATGCAGGAAAAGATCAAAATTTTAGGTTCATCTATAAGACATTAAATAACTCACTTATCTTACAATAGAAATACTAAAAATAGATCCATCTCTGTTTTTTTAATTTTATGAAACCAAATTTTTTAAAAAGTTATTTTTAAGTCTGTGAAATATTTCAGAATAGAAGAAAATTACCTAGGTGATTTCAGATAAAATAATATGTCCTAGAGCAATGGAGTATATGTTTGATTAAAAAATAGTGGGTGTGGTCACCTTTAATTTTTTCCAAGAAAGAATAATAAAAGAAAAACACTGCTGCTCTTCCTTCTCACATTTTTTTTTAGCATAATGGATATTTTAAATGTAAAGTACATGATCTTACAAGAGTTATGACTGAGCTTGCATAAATTAAATTGCATAAACTTGCTATGCTTTTCTTATTTTTATTATTTCCTGGTAGAAAAGCGAAGTGTTACAGTGACTGACCTTGGTCTGTGGATTGGACTGGGAACCCCTGATCTTAGCCAAGAGTTTGAAACCATTTTATAATCTTAGTAAGTGAGGCAGAATATTCTAACTAGAATACAATATGAAATTAGCCTTATTTTGTCTCCTCTATGGATTTCAAACTAATTTTCCTTAAACTCCTCTTCCCTATTTGTGAAAATCTGAAATATATTCCCTAAATTTTCTATTCATTTTCAAGGATTAGAGCAGTTTCAATTCAGTTATTTAAAAGTCCTAACAAATTTTTTTCTAAAGATTTATTTATTTATTTGAGAGAGAGTGAGTGAGTGGGGGCGGGGGGGTGAAGAGAAAGAATCTCAAGCAGACTTCCTGCTGATTATAAAGCCTCACACCTGGCTCAACCTCATGACCCTGAAATCATGATCTGAGTCAAAATCAAGAGTTGGATGCTTAACTGACTGAGCCACCCAAGTGTTCCTAAAAGTCCTAAGAAATCTGAATCAAAACCTTAACCTCTCCTTCAATTCAAATTTAATACCGTTTGTAACTCAGGCCATCCCTAGGATTCTCAGACCAACAATAGGAAAGGGGGCAGGGTCTTTTTTTTTTTTTTTTCTTTTTCTCTCCTTACTATATTATACTTACTTCTCAACTCCTTCTGCTATTTCTGGGTTCTGTGGGATCTGGGGCAAGGGACAGAGTAAGGGTAAATTAGACAGAAAAGTCAAATTCCTCTTTGCTTGGTGCTGATATACTTTGGCACTATATGGTGCATGACTAAATTTGGGCTATCTCCTGCATGAAGGTCTTTTGCATAATTGTGAGACCCTTCCTTTGGGGACTGCTGCACTGAACTATTACCTGCTGTCCATAATACTCTATTCAAATAACTTCTTATACATTCTCCCAAACTCCTGCCTTCCAACACTATACCTCCAGCCTTCGTAGTAGAATTCCTGGGCGTGGAAGGCAGATATCCTGGGTCAAATACTGTAAGATAAACATACATATGAAAAAACAAAGGCCACTGGAATTCAGGCATTGTTGACCTAACAAATCCTAGAAGCACAGGTCACATTCACCACTCTCCTCTTTCCTTGTCCCGTTCTCTAAGCATTTACAGCCAACTGTTCTACTTAAGAATTCAAGAGAGTCAAGTCCAAACCTTCACATCCTTCCCAAACTCTAGAGGACAATAACACATTTACCAAATATTCTTCCATGGTGCTAAGTGGTGTGCCACAACAGGGTCAGATATGTTTTTACATACTAGCTAATGTCCAGCCAGGAAGAAAATCCTGGTCTCGACTCTGGAAACCAACCCAATGCCACCACCTTCATCACAGTCCCATCAAGGAATTCCTGTGATACTCACTTGGCTTGAAGTGGGTGAGGGAGTATGCCCCAGTCCTATTTCTACTAATTGCTGTAAAGAATTATTTTCTTTTCCTCAGTGAATCTCTGGCCTTATTTTATTTAGCCTATGTACTAGTACCTGAACTATTTTTGATACCTCTTAGCAAACCTTGAAGTGCGTGGCCTAGAAATGTGGAAATTCATTGTCCACGGTGCTAAGAATTGCTGCCTCAGATAAAAATCTCTGAGACAATCGAAAATGCCCTATCCAAGCTTCACGAGATTTATTAGTATTTTTGCCAAGTCATTTGTTTGAATATTGTGAAAAACCTTGATCTAGACAAACCAGAGTTGAAAATGCTAGAGATTTCTTTTTTAAGTGAAGGTTAATTGTAAAGCCTTTATTACTTAAAGAAATTACAGTGAATGACCCAACTCTGCTTGATTTCAGAATAGGCATATATAAGAACAATATGTTTCTGTATTCTACTTGGAAACTTTAATCTACAAAACCAGGGCTGTGTGACAATGTTTCCAAGTACAATAGTCAGCCTTAATTTGAAAGCATGGTATGTGCTTCCCAAAAGAAATTTTATAAGCACTGCTACTGAATTCTCAAGAAATTGCTATATGAAAATTGTCTTACTGTTTCTCAGTGTAAGCTCTCTCAAACCCATATCTCTGGGAAAATGAATCGCTTATTTATGGCCTTTATAGGATCATTTCCATTTTGTAATTCAATATAGCCAAATTTAATATTTTGATTCTTCATGATTATATAATGTGTGTGCGTGAGAGAGAGATAGAGAAAGAGGGAGAGTTGTTCAATATCCTTGAAAAACTCTAATCTCCTTTAATTATCAAACACAATACATTGGAATCAATCCAAATAGGAGCATCAAACTTAATGAAAAACAGCATCAAGAAAGTAGATAAATGGCTACAGCTTCCACCTTCACTCTTATTTTACACATTCATCCAGCTCATCAGTTCAATTTGGGGTTTAGGAGGCTCATGGCAGCTGGTGACGTACTATTAATGGTGGCAGTGATTATATTAACATTTATTTATTGGATATTTTACAGAGACCAGAAAACTAACATTGCATGATATAAAATGTTGTCATTTTAAGCTGGTGTGTTTGTAATTATCTTTCACATAAAGAGTGATTTAAAAAGATGAGGAGCTTCATTTTTATGGTAGGGGTTTAATAGATGAAAATGTTCAACTGAAAAATAAAGCAAGATGAAACCACTGTATTTTTTTCTTTCACACCATTTTTTAGGAACATATGATATAATTATTTTTAGATGACTCTGGGTAACTTGAAGGTCATAAAACACTAACTTTTAAACAAGATAGAATCGTTATATATAAAATGTTCAATTATGTAAGTATTAGTATGAATTTGGTTAATAATTCAGAATCTAGACTTAATAATATCTTAAAATTATATTTTTATTACAACAAAGATGTCCATTTTACTTAAAACCTAAAATTAGATTGCAGAATTATTTGATGGCAGATAGAAAAAAAAAGAAAGAAAAGAAAAAACTTGACATCTGTCTTTCCTTTTTTTTTCCTACTAAGTTAGTATTAATTTATCTAAAATTTTAAATTGTTCAGAGAACTTTTCTCATTTTGTTTTCACTAGGTTGATGCAAAATTCGTAGGAAATAAGGATAAGCCCTCATTGTTTAGTTGTGGAATTATAAATATTGGCTGGGGATTTTGTCTTCCTAACTCTTAGTATACTTCTTTTTCCTATGCTAATTAAGCTGGAAAAAAATAGATAATTCCATAGCTATTCACCAAATTATATGGAAGACTGTCTTACCCTAGCAAAGCACCTAATCTATGGTGAAAACTGCATAAATATGTGGGATAAATGAGCTTACTTCCACCCCAAACTTAACGAAAGAGGAAAATACCAAAACCCAAGGTGGGGGTATTATTTGTGATTGTGATGAGAAAATGAGACATTAAAACATGGAAAAAATAATGGCAAGCCACTATGTCTCAACAATGGCTGTTAGTCACATCATTTTATTCGTTTCTCTATCTTTAGATAACAGATTTCATTTCTATCCCCTCTTAAGCAATTAAAAAAATAAGCCAAAATCAATATAGAAATGTTACCCTTAATATATAGCAAAAGGCGAAGAAAAAAAACCTGTGGAATGTAGCAATGCTTATTTGAAAGACATTTCTGTATTATCTAGGAAAAAATACCCATTCAATGTATATCTGAGTGTAGTCCTTTGGTATCATCAAATATTATATATTTGTTTATATCTCAAATCTTTCTACAATATATTTATATATAATAAATAATATGCTTAAGATGAAGGTGTTAAAATATATATATACCTAGCAAATCAAGGCTACAAAAAAAGAGAAGGGATAGAACATACAAATCATAAAAGGGGAATGTTATTAGTCTGGCTTATATTACCTTCGGCTCTCACCATCCCTCTTAGGAGAGACTCCCTTAAAGGGAACTTCTATCTTATCAGGATGGAAGAACACACAAGCTCTTCTCGATAGATTACAGTTTCCTTTGCACTAATTTCTATGTGAGGCCTCATATAAGTAACATCGTGTGATGACATATCAAAGACTATCATAAAATATGTTTATGTCAAATAATGTATGTGTTATGTGTTACCTCTTTCTTATACTGTTCACTGATAATGTCTATGTATGTCATAGTATTAAAATACAGTTGGAATTCACACCCAACTTTCTCTTATAATTATGCTTGCTAGGCAAGTGTTTCAACAGGTTTGCTATAGGTTCATATGAACCTGTAAAAAAAGAACAGTGATTATGTAACCAATTATGTTGCCTTAATAATTTTATCACTTGGGTTTATGTGTTTAGCACCTCTGGTTGCACGATAAAAGAACCCATTCACATTACTGATAGCCTCTTGAAGGATATATGGTTTAGATTACACAGTTTAGTTCTTGGGTCTGTTTTAATGCTTGTCACTTCCAGGGTCTTGCTTTCAAAGAATTTGGTACAGAGCTCCTTGTGTTGCGGCTGTTGCTTCTGTAACTGGGCCTCCTGACCTAGAGAATAATAACCTGGTTTAGGTGCAGTGAAGAAGGGACTTCACTCTGGATCTATGCCGAAGCCTCTGTTCTATCATTAAGATGATTCTTCTCGGTCTGCATAGTTTTAGCTCATGCTATCTCTCTGATACCTTTCGATTTCAGCTTTCTTAGGACCTAATTTTTTAGTCCTTCTTTTCCAGATTCCTCGAAATAATTTGAACCAGACAAATCAATTTTGATCCTTTTTTTTATACAGGACCCTACTCTCAGTTGAATAACCTATGGCTTCCCGTCACTAGGGATCCTTGCCTCATCCCCTCAATATAGGGGGCTGAGCTAGTGTAATGTGTTCTACTCCTCATAGATGATGAGGATATTTCAAAGACGTTTGGATGGAAGATTTCAGTTTGACCCTTGATGCCAATACCAAAGCCTTTTTAAAAATTTTTTTAAAATATTTTTTATTCTTTTATTTTTCCCTCTTTGAATCTTTTCTACCCCTCCTATAGATACTTCCACACACCTATCTTCCTTACTGCCTGAAATTATCTGTGCAATTCTGTTTCTCCTATCTTCCATTCATTCATTCAAGTGCCACCCCTTATCTTAGAAATTTGATTATATTTAGACAATCCAAAACCAACAAAAAAGAATGGTCCATAATCCATTGTTTCTATGATGAGCTTGAAATTTTGGAGGGTGTAGATCTTAAGTTGGGACTTGAGACTGGCGCACAGAGCTAACTCCTTGATGGCATGAAAGGAATGAGACCAACTATTTATACGAAGAAAAATGTGCATATAAGTTAATTTAGTAGGTAAACTAGAAATTAAGAGAAAAGTTCTAAACTCTTAGTTATCTGGAAAACTGGTAATATATGGAATGTTTATTGATTAAGGAGTGAAATGATTTAGATAAGGTAATTTATTACAAGATCAGACACATAAAGATTTCCAAATGAAGTCAGCTCAACACGCACAGGTGTGGAATGTGAACAGAACTTCATGTCTACCATATAGCACTCTGATGAAATATATGAATTATGAGTCAGGTACCAGTAGTATATTTTTGTCAAAGAACTGAGCAAAGTATAGGAATGGAAGTGATTTATACAAATTATATAAATAATACCTCTGTGCTTGTAATTCCATTTGAGATCCTGTTATTTAGGGCTATTATATCTGTAAATGGTAAAATACTAATATAAATTCTATCTTTAGATTGGAATTTGGGGCTCAACTAACTACAATTCATGGTGATGGGTGTGGCTAGCTTTAGTCAGTCTAGATACTGGATCTCAAATGACAGTGTCAGAATACAATTTCTTTCCATTTTGCAGCTCTGCTTTTCTTTTTGTCTCCTTCTTTTCAAGTTAGCTCACCCCTCAAAAAGTCTGATATAGTCATCAAGTTTTGTTTTAACATTACCCTACAGAAATACTGTGCTTTATTTTGAATAATGTCCGCAAAATTATTGAGTTAATTCCCTGAGCTGACTTGGATCACGTGTCCATCACTGAAATAACTGTATCAGCCCACAGAGTGGAAAGTATTGACTGGCCAGGCCTGTAATCCGTGCATACTGCTAGATAGGGAGATGCTGAACTTTGGAGAGTGTCACCGCAACCCCTGCCAAAACCACATGAGATGAGGATAGGAGAGGGATGTTTTCCTCTCCCCTCAAGTATATCATTCATATTATGAACAGATGAAATTGTGGGTAACTCAGAACCAGAAATTACCAATTCAGAAATTAATGTATCTAATCTATCACTAGAGATTAAGTGATAAAAGTCAGATGAGCGATTAGACTAAGGTCATTAGATGGCTCTTTAGAATTAGTGATAGATCCCTGATGGTCTCTAGTGAGGTGTCAATTCCTTTTGTCTCTTAAAGCACTGTTTGTGATAATACTGGGAGCTGGGGGTTGGGTTTTAGGCATATTCTGTGATTGTTCTCTCTTAAAATGCATAGTGTTCCACCTCTGGTGAAACTTTAGACTTGTGCAAATTTAGAAAATGGGTGATATAACTATAATATGCCAAAAGCAGAATGTACTCAATAATGTACTTGATCCCACTGTCCCCATTTGGGCATACTGCAACTGTCTGTCTACCAAGTGATGCTAGAGCTTTGACGTTTAGTGGGTACAGTTGATTTCTCCCCAGACACCACCTTTGGCTCTCTAGACTGTCCCAAATAGCTGATAAGGTCTATTCATGGACAATATCTATAAGAAATAAAGTTGAATGAGTTACCTACCATCTTATTTTCTTTCATTTTATATTTTCTAGGGCATTTAAGATTTTAATGGTCATAATGCATATCTTTTTTTTCTTGGCATTACTATAAAAATGACACTTAGGAAACAAATTTTGTTTATACATATTTATAAGAAATACATGCTAAATAGCTATCATAAATAGATCATAGTTGTTATACCGAAGACAGTAGTTTGTTCTGGTTTCATAATTATCTGGTGGAAAAGAAGAACTGATGAGATCATGGATTTCATTGGTTATCACAGTGGTCAGTCAATATTTCTTACTGCTTATGGTAGATGAAATTACATGAAGAAAACTGAAGCTATCACATAGAAATTTAAATCACATTGCAATTAGGTACTGCAATGCCTCTTTGCTGGGGGAAATGAAATACAAGGTTTAACAGTTTCTGAATCTTTGCGTTTCTTACACATTTTCTTAGTAACAAGAGAGTGTAAAATTCTATTCTATTTAATTCAGAAACCCTTTTGTTCAGAGAGAGAGATAGTGACTGATGACACATTATGCTGTCCTTTCTTCCCCCAAATCATCACTATTTCTATGGGTCTGAACTTGTGAAACAGAGATGACTCTATTGTCTTGATTTTTCTTACACTTTTGGATTTACTTGTGTGTAGACACAAGTTGTTGAGAGATTCTAAATGACTGCTTATTCAGCGAACTCTCTAAAGTTCCTGAATTCTCATGCTTATCTGTCAATCTATATACAGTCTCAATTTACTGCCTTTCAGAATAAACACTACCAGTAAACTCCTAAAAAAAACACACACCCACACAAACAAAAAGAACAACAAAAAACAAACACAAGCAAACAAGCAAAACCCTTGCATTTGCACAGCAGGTAGTTTGGGACAGAACCGTGGACTGGCATCCATACTTTAAATGATATGTTCCTGAGTTTTACAACATGAATATATTATAATGTTGAACTCCCCTTTGCTAAATCAATCAGGTGTTAGGAAAGGAAAGTCTGTTTTTCAGGGCTGTATATTCATTTTATTTTTTTAAAAGATTTTATTTCTTTATTTGACAGAGAGAGAGAGAGAGAGAGATCACAAGTAGGCAGAGAGGCAGAGAGAGAGGAGGAAGCAGGCTCCCTGCCGAGCAGAGAGCCCGATATGGGCCTCGATCCCAGGACCCTGAGATCATGACCTGAGCCGAAAGCAGAGGCTTTAACCCACTGAGCCACCCAGGCGCCCTGTATATTCATTTTAAATGTTTGCTTTTATTATATCTCCCCTGACCCTAATGTTTACAGGCTGAGGTCTGCCCAAGCCTGCCTGGTCAGGACATTCTAAGTATAGCTTAAGAGTCCCAAGAACTTTGATGTTGAACATTTAGTGAAGAACACAGTAGGAAATTGTTGCAAGTGTGTGTACTTTCCATTGTCAAGACTGATGATGTGGAGTGCTGCCCAGAAAAAGTGGAATCTAGCACTCCTCCTTCGCCCTGGCAATTGCCAAAGTAAAAATAAATTTTACCTGCTAGAAGCTCCTTATATCCTCGTGGCCCAAGGCCATGCATTATTTAGGCTTTATAATGACAATACAAAGTTTATAGTTAAGTGCCTGTCAATTGCAAGGCAGAATAACCTAGTAACATATGACTTGAGTGCACAATGCTTTTTATGATATGAATTCCTCAAAAAATTGGGACTGAAGCGTATATTCCAGTAATTTAAGCCACTTGATGCAGTATTTCTTGTTGCTAGTAATTAATCTTACCTCTTGCAACAAGAAAGAATTGAAGATGGATAGTATCTCTCGATTTTCTGAGTGTGTGGTCAAGCGCTTCTAGGTAAAAAGAGGCAATGAGAGAGAGACCAACAGAGAGGGGTCGGGTTCCTTGCTAATCTCTGAATACCTCCCTAATAACTATTTTAGGAACTATACTTGGGAAATAAATAAGCTCACATTGTGCAGGATGTGATACTCTCATGACTCTTCAGGAGGCCCACAACTGGAAAGTGTTTTAGGATTGGAACCACCTTCAGATAAGGATGTAGTTGCTACAGGAATATAATCCTGAATACCATTCTGCAGCACTCTCTCTCCCTTGGGGTTGGAATGAACTCTCCAGTGGCAAAGCTTACACTGCTCCACATCTCTAGAGTAGCAATAAATAAAATGCACATAGTTATACCAAAATGGTCAGACTGATCCCATGTATTTTACAACAAAAAGTAGTCTGACATATTTATTTTGGTAATTATACCTCATCCTTGCTAGAGCAAGGCTCAGAAATAGTCTTTAACAATGATTCCAGACTTGATTTTCCTGTTTGTGTCTTCTAGAAACTTAAGGATGACAGAAAGAACAATTCTGACTGCCTTTCCAGAAATTAAGGGACCAAAATATTAGACTGTTATAAGATCTATTAGAATTTTGAAGGTTTACTCAATTGTATATATGTGTTTTCCTTTTTTATTATTTTTTGAGGGGTATGTGGAAGCTAACAAATATGGCCTCAAGTCTCTGATAATCCAGAGGTGAATTTATGTCAAGGCCTCTGGGTTGACCAACATAAACTGCATTTTGTTCATTTTTTCTAGGAACTAAGACCAGATGCTTGGAAGGAACAATGGTGAATCATCTCTGGAAATTTTTCCTTCTGAACTGCACCTTAGATGTATGGCTTTCCAGTGGAAATGGGTTTAAAGCTTCTCTTGAGTTCCATAATAAAATTACACAACAATAATCTTAGCACCATGTACTTCTGTTCAGTATTAGGCCTTCATAATGTGTTCATGTGACTAAATACTAATGCAAGTCTCTCTAACTCACCTGAAACCTCCCACAGGTGAAATGGGTCCTCTTCCTAGTCTTTCTTGGCTATGGTATTACAGATTGCTTTTCAGTTTCAGACTTGCTTCTTTATGGGATGGAATGTGCTATTTGACATTATAGTGGTTACTCTTATTTGAATATGGAGCCAGAAGGGGGCAATGTTAACCTTACATTTTTAAATCAGGTAGAGGTTTGCTTTTATTTGAACATTTTTTTTTTAATTTGGAGATTTTGAGCTACACATACTATTTTGTGTTATATAGATCTCAACCAAAGTTTAGCATATTTTCAAGATTCCAAATCTTAGTTAACATATCCTTTTATTAGCTATTAAATAACAGAAATAGGAGAATAACACCATCTTTCTTATATTTCATTGGGAAATATTCTGTGAAAAAATGTCTTCATTTTCAATGCAAAAATGTCTTCATTTTCAATGCAAATACTTGCTTTTTTATTATGTCATGCACAAATCAAGGGCAAAAATGACTGATTTAAAATAACAAGACAAAATACAAAGTTAGGCACAGTGAGTTAAACAATATTTGAGATGCATTTTATTCACGTAAAGGTTCAGGCTAATATAAAATATGTATCACCCATGTATTTTTGGAAACACATGAATTTGGAAAACAATGCCAGTTGTCACTTATAAATTTCCATAGCATATAATTAGAGTCAATAATATGGAAATCTAATTTGGCACTGATCATCTTCCATGCATTTATCCTAAATTTACTGTAATGTCTTCCTGACTCTTATAATATGTGGCTTCTGTGTGATTGCTTAGATTCTATTTAAATAGAAAAGGTTATGAAAAAGAGCTTCTTCATTGTCAATATCTGGCCTATATTTATCCTTAAGTCTGTCTTTTTTCAATTCTGCTGGCAAACCCCTTACTTCCTCACAGAGCTTTGAATTACTTTTAAAAAACATGTCCCATCTAAGGTCTCTCATATAGAATGGAAGGAAAGAAGATTACTTAATTTTAAGGGCAAGCTGGAAATATGGTAGATTTGCCCAAAGTTTCTGCACTTCCATGAGCTCCCCAAAGCTCAGCCCAGGGGCACTTCTGACAGAAGGGAGTGCTAAAATTCTTGCCTCACCAAATTATCAAGAAGGAAGCCAAAATTTCCTGAAAGAGTTGAACCACCAGACTTTGTCAGGAAGTAGGTAGGAAAGGAAAGAAAGTTATACTTTCTTTCTATTTCTATTTATATATACATATTATATATTATTATATATAACTAAATTACTATAAATAAATAACTATATATAACTATATATTATTATATATAACTAAAGAAAGTTATATCATACTGGATATTATCTTAGCAGAATTATTTTACCAAGCTAATAACCAATATGCAGAAGGACTTTCTTGGTCAATGAATAGAGCAGGCTCTTCTAATGACATATTCCCTTTGTCACATGAGTGATGCCATATCTAATTTTAAACCTATTTTGCATTTATTATTTTAAATAATAATAGTAATAACAACATTTAAAAGGTACAAAAGACCTTTTCACAAAAGAAAAAGTAATCTCCCTTTCTCTCTTGTCTTCCAACATCCTGTTCTCCTCCCCTGAGATGATCACTGTTAATAGAAATTTGCTAATTTGCTGAATTTGAAAACATTAATGTGTTTTAAAGACTTATTTTTTGGAGCAGTTTCAAATTCACTGCAAAAAGAAGAGGAAGATACAGAGATTGCCCGTATATCACCTATACCCACCATTCATAGCCTCCCATTATCAATATCCCCCATCAAAGTAGTACATTTGTTACAAGTGATTAACCTATATGAACACCTCACCACCCAAAGTCCATAGCTTACAAGAGTTCATTTTTGGTATTGTACATCCTACAGACTTGGACAAATGCACTGTATATATTCTGTATATATATTGATATACACCCATTATTATGACATCATATGAAGTATTTTCACTGTTCTAAAAGTCTTCTGTGCTCTGCCTGTCCATCCCTCACGTCCATCAATCCCTGACAAGCACTGATTTTTTTTTTTGTCTCCTTAGTTCTGCCTTTCCTAGAATGTGTCAAATGGTTAGAATGATATAGTTTGTAGCCTTTTCAGATTGACTTCTTTCTCTTAGTAACATGCATTTAAGTTTCCTCCACGTGTTTTCACAGCTTGATAGTTTACTTCTTTTTAGTGCTGAATAATAATCCATTGTCTGAATGTACCACAGTTTATCTATCCATTCACCCAATAAAGGACATATCGGTTGCTTTCAAAATCTGGCCATTATGAATAAAGCTGCTATAAGTGTCTTTATGCAGATGTTTGTACAAACATGTTTTCAATTCCTTTGAGGGGTGCAACTGCTGAGTCATATGGTAAATATATGTTTAAATTTCTAGGAAGCTGCTGAACCATCTTCCAAAATGACTATATCATTCTGCATGCCTACCGGCAGTGAATAAGCCTATATACTTCTATTCATCCCTGCCAGCATTTGCTGTAGCCAGTGATCTGGATTTTGACCAATACAATAGGTGTGTAGTGGTATCTCATTGTTTTAGTATGCATTACACCAGTCACATGACGTGGAACATCTTTTCATATGCTTATTTTCCATTTGTATATCTTTTTATTGGGGTGTCAAGGTCTTTAGCCCATTTAAAATGGGGTTTTCTTATTGTTAAGTTTTAGGACTTCCTTTTGTATTTTGGACAACAGTCCTTTAACAGATGTGTGAATACATTCTCTTCATCTGTGACATGTTTTCTCATTCTCTTGATGTTGTCTAGTGCAGAGCAAAAATTAATTTTAATAAAGTCCAGCTTATCAACTCTTTATGAATCATGCATTTGGTGTTTTAATTAAAACTTGTTACCATACCCAAGATCATCTAGGTTTTCTCCTATGTTATATTCTAGGAATTTTATAGGTTTGTGTTTTACACCAAACCGTAATGGAAGAAAAATAATTTTTACTTTATCCTTCTAAGTTCTTGGCTCTGACCTTGTAACAAAAGATAGGTAAAAAGAGAAAAACAAACAGAAGTTTATTAACATATATATTTATATATACCATGGGCGATTCCCAGGGGAAAATGAGTATCTCTAAAAGATGTGGTTTAGAATTTGGGCCTACATAACATTTTCACTAAATCAAAGAAAGAAGGGTGTGGGGAGACCAATTATGAGGTGACCAGGAAAAGTATGGTAAACAAAAGTAGGAATTGTTATGCAGATTTAAGCTGGTGCCTTCTTCACCGCCATGAGTCTCTGATGATTTAGTCATTCTTCTCTTCCTTAAATAGCGAGGGAGCCAAATTTTCAAATGAAGATTTCCTTTTAAAGTGTAAATTTCCTTTACAAAAAAGTAACTTCTACTCTGTTTTCAGAGCTTCTTCTGTGACGGTTGTTTTTCAAAATAATCAGCTCAAAATAATTCTTATGCCAGGGCTGGTATATTTTTCACCCTTCAGGTCTATGATTCATTTTGAGTAATTTTTTGTGAAGAATGTAAGTTCTGTGTCTACATTCACTTTTTTTTTTTGGTCCATGGATGTCTAGTTGTTTCAGTACCATTTGTTGAAAAGACTATTTCTGCTCTATTACACTGCCTTTGCTCCTTTGTTAAAAATCAATTGACTGGATTTATGTGGGTCTATTTGTGCACTCTCTATTATGTTCCATTGATCTAGTTGCATATTCTTGTCCCAATACTACATCACAGTACCTTTCTTCTTGATTATGTGTACAGTTGCTTATTCTGCTTCAGTTCCTAAGCTATGATCTTTAAGAGTCCATCATGTAACTCACTTCTCTCAACATCAGAAGTCAGGTAACATGTGAAATGAAATCAGTTTTTCCATCTTAGCACATACCACCCACAGGGGTATCAAATCAAATTGTCTTCATACCTGAAGGAGCACTTAGAAACTCCTTCCTTTAATGTTAATAGGCACCAAGGAGTGCCAATGGCCCAAACTACATGTCTTAATCTCCACTGGCTGCTGAGGCTGCACCAGCACCCCTGAATTCAGCAAATTGTCACAATGACATATACATTTATTTTCAAGACCAAGATTANACACTGTCTTAATTACTGTGGCTTTATAGTAGTCTTGAATTTGGGTGGTGTCAGTCCTCCAACTTTGTTGTTCTTCTTCNCTCTATTTGTGCACTCTCTATTATGTTCCATTGATCTAGTTGCATATTCTTGTCCCAATACTACACTGTCTTAATTACTGTGGCTTTATAGTAGTCTTGAATTTGGGTGGTGTCAGTCCTCCAACTTTGTTGTTCTTCTTCAATACTGCTTTGATTTTTAAAAAAATGTCATTTCCTCACTTCAGAGACATGTTCAGTATAAGAATTTTACCTATACAATGGACCTCGAGGGTATTATGCAAAGTGAAATAAGTCAGACTGAGAAAGACAAATACCATATGATTTCACTCATAGGTGGACTCTAAAAAACAAAACAAATGAACAAAAGAAAATAGAGACAAATCAAAAACCAGACTTTTAACTATAAAAACAAACTAATGGTTACCAGAAGGGAGATGGGTGGGGGGATGGGTGATAAAAGTAATGGGGATTAAAATTACACCTATCATGATGAGCACTGAGCAACGTATAGAATTGCTGAATTACTACATTGTACACCAGACATTAATGTAACACTGTACATTAATAACAAAACAAAACAATAACAACTAAAAACGAATGAATAAGCAAACAAAAAATAGAATCAGATCTATAAATACAGAGAGCAAACTCAGAGCCAGAGAGAAGGAGAGTGGGGAGGATAGGCAAAAAGGGTAAAGAGTGTAAAGGGCAGTGGGAGATACAGCTTTCAGTTATGGAATGAATAAATCATGAGGACAAAAGGCACAGCATAGGAAACATGGTCAATGATACTATAATAGCATTGTATGGTGACAGATGGCGGCTACGCTTGTGGTGAGCATAGCATTATGTATAGAGAAGTTGAATCACTACGTTTGACACCTGAAACTAAAGTAACTTGGTGTGTCAACTATTCAAGTAAAAGGGGAAAAATTTTTTTTAAATTACCCATAGAGGTAAAGACATTAGGTCCTCTCCCCTCATTTTTGGATCCTCAAAAAAATATATTTTAGTTTGCAACGAATGCATTTGTTAGCACAAACACAATTGAGGGACTACTAAGACAGTCTAAAGAGGAACAGTAATCCCTGTCTTGATTCCCAGGAGTGAGGAAGAGAGGGGGCATGGCATTAAGCTCTGAGTTGTGGCATCAAGAATCCTCAGCTCAGTGCAGAGAAACAATGCAACCTCTGACAACTGTGAAAACACTCTGGAAGAGCAGTATATCTAGCAGGGATTCTAAGATATTAACTGATGACCAGGAGACCTGAAGCCTGAAAATGTGTTGCTTTCATGGGCATCGTTACTTCCATTCTCTGATTTCTGCCCACCTCAGACATGTATAATCTATCACAGTACCTTTCTTCTTGATTATGCGTACAGTTGCTTATTCTGCTTCAGTTCCTAAGCTATGATCTTTAAGAGTCCATCATGTAACTTACTTCTCTCAACATCAGAAGTCAGGTAACATGTGAAATGAAATCAGTTTTTCCATCTTAGCACATACCACCCACAGGGGTATCAAATCAAATTGTCTTCATACCTGAAGGAGCACTTAGAAACTCCTTCCTTTAATGTTAATAGGCACCAAGGAGTGCCAATGGCCCAAACTACATGTCTTAATCTCCACTGGCTGCTGAGGCTGCACCAGCACCCCTGAATTCAGCAAATTGTCACAATGACATATACATTTATTTTCAAGACCAAGATTAGATGACAGTAATCTACTTTCCTTGAGGCTATTTATCTTTCAAACCCAGAAACTAGGCTTAGAAAGAATGCATTGGATCAGTTGGTGAAGAATGCCCTCAGCATGAAACATGCACAAAAATGTTATCATCATGTAAGTTCTACCACAACTACAAATTCACACTGTTCCCTTAGATTACCTGAATATTTTTTTCTAAATGATTGTCCCTCATGATTGTATTTTTGTAAAAAGCTATCTGTTTTATTCAAAATTTCAAGTGAATTGGTTGGGGAAAATATATGTAATATTCCATTCTGCTTAGGATAATATCATACTTTGGCTAAACGACATTTTCATTTCCATTTTTTTTCTCTTAATTAAAATATCTAGAGTTAAGTCTATTTCTTCAAAGAATATGTCTTGATTTCGGTCAGGTGAAATGTTTTTTCCTGATTTTTGTCATCAGGAAAATGTTTTTTTCCCGTTCTCTGCTCTTGTTTTTGCAAACTTCCCCCTTTGTCTTATTCTTTAGAGACATATTTCCCTACCTACCTTTTGATTTAACAGAATTTATTGTAATTTCTCTCATCTACAAGAAAAAATATTTATGCTTAAGAATGTTTCATGGCACAAAAGCAGCTACTCTTCAAACCCACTGTTACTGTGGGAGTCTATTTCTGAGAACACTCTGACAAGCAGACAGAGGAGAGAATTTCCCAGCAAACAAAACCAAACAAAGTGGGCTGGGGCTCCTCAGTGCAGTACAGTTATTTATTTTTATTTGATAGATGAATCTCAGTCATTAAGAGATTGGTACAAAACCAAATGCTGTACATTTTGTGACAGAATGCAAAATATCCTAAAAATTTAAAGATAAACCTACAGATCTAAGAATAGTTGGGCATATGAAAGGATGTTTGGATGATGTGCATAGGACCCCTGAGATTCCCAATCTAACTCTTCTTCTTTCAGGAGTAGTTTTCTAGGAAATCTAAGGAAACACTGATTTAGTAAAAAAAAATACCTCAATTTCAGCAGGCTGCCTCAGAGTTTCTACTGATGTTTTAAAAAATGGTTAATTGGAAAAAAAATAAAAATAAAAAATAAAATAAAAAATGGTTAATTGGTAGTGAGATTCCCATTAAAGGAATTATTTATATAGAGACTGGACCTCCAACTGACAAAGATATCACAGCAACAAATCAAATAGACTTGCAGTTGAACTTAATCAGATTTAAATTTCTTTCTAAGATTCATGACCTTAGGTGGTCTTGTCATTTATTTCTTTGTTTATTTGGAGACTTTAAAGTTTTACATGCACTTTTCATAACTTTTATTGTTTTTTCATTATCCCCTAATTGAAACAGAGAGTTGTTATCCTTTAGCCAGAATTCCATATTCTTTTTTCAAAGTTTAACACGGGTAAATAATCCCTATTGATTTTTGCTTTTTTTCTTTCTTTACTTTTTTAAGGTAAGTTCCATTTTCTTTGATATTTTATGTATACATTTTCTCTTAGTCTACTTTAAGTGTTACCTTTTAAAAACAGAAATTTCCAAATTTCTAAAATAGTAGATTTCTAGGTTTAAAAAGAAAAACTACAAATGGTTTTATTATTTATAACATTAAAAGTGTCAAATTAAAAAAATTCTCTGGTGTATTTTGTAGGCATAGAGATGGCAGTTATTTTTCTTTTTCTACACATAGATCCTTTAAAATATATTAGCAGGTAGATAAAGGAAAGGTGTGTATTTGTAATTATACAATAAACTGCTAAGCAGAGCAAAGAAACAAAACAACCGATATCCAAAGCCATTTGTCACAGTGTATTTGAATGTCTATCATTTGTACTCTCAACTAAGGCAAAGAGCTGAGGATCATGTGAAAAAAAGGCTTGGCTTAAAGGATAAGTTGGTGTACTCCCTGGTTGAAAATCAGTCATCAAAGGCTCAATTGTCATTTAACAAATGTTTAAAAATCTGAAAATAAATGAAACCCAGGGTAGAAGCAGAGATTGTAATGCTTGCAGAACACAGGCTCCTTAAATGCTAGGACATCTTTGCTTATTAAATCCTTTCTTGGCTAGCTTTCCTGCTGTGTACGACTCACTATGAAAAGCAGGCACTTGCAAGGCACAGCTGGAGACCAAGTATAACAGGATTTCAGAACCCAAAACATTCTAAAATTTCCTATCATTTCCCCCACATGCTTACTTAAGAATGCTAAGGCTTCCATTGCTAACCTTTTTCTGTGTCTGTGGTTTCTGATTAATTATACTACTTGAAATGCTGCTTGAAAAACATAAGTCATAATAATGATAATATCTGGAAGCTATAAAATTTTCATTCTACAGAGTTTAAAGTGTGGTGGTTCGTTCTTGTTATAAAGGTAAAACTGGGGAATATATATCTGTTACTGTTTGGAGGTGTATTAGTTAATTGTCACCAGAACTAGTTTAACAAATTACTTTACAAGATATTACAGATTATAATAAAGAGATAGACATCTTATGGGTTCAAGTCATTTTTGTATAAGAAGATGGTTGGAGGGCGCCTGGGTGGCTCAGTGGGTTAAAGCTGCTGCCTTCGGCTCAGATCATGATCCCAGAGTCCTGGGATCGAGGCCCACGTCGGGCTCTCTGCTCAGCAGGGAGCCTGCTTCCTCCTCTCTCCTCTCTCTCTGCCTGCCTCTCTGCCTACTTGTAATCTCTCTCTCTGTGTCAAATGAATAAATAAAAAATCTTAAAAAAAAAAAGAAGATGGTTGGATTAGACTGTCTCTGAGTCACTTTTTTAATAACATTTTTTGTTGTAAGAAGAGATGTTTAACATTATTCTCAACCAGGCACCTGGGTGGCTCAGTGGGTTAAAGCCTCTACCTTCAGCTCAGGTCATGATCTCAGGGTCCTGGGATCCAGCCCCACATCGGGCTCCCTGCTCAGCAGGGAGCTGCTTCCTCCTCTCTCTCTCTGCCTGCCTCTCTGCCTACTTGTGATCTCTCTCTCTGTGTCAAATAAAGAAATAAATAAATAAATCTTAAATATAAAACATTATTCTCAACCATAAACAGCAAAAGTCTCATATCAAAGTCCCCCCCACCCCCCAAGGTCTTTCTGTCTTTCTTTGTTTCGCTTTCCTTTTCTTTCTTTCTCTCTCTCTCTCTGGTTATAGAAAGTTGCTGGAGGCAAGTACTAAAGTTCTTGTAGGACATTCATATATGTGAAATGTACTGTCAGTCTTAAAGTGATACTGGTCCTTTATACAATACTAAAAATAATTGGAAATTCACACATAAAAGTATATGGAGAGAACTCCTGGTTTCAGACATGGTTTCTCACATGTAAGGAGCTTGGAAGTCATCATACTCATCCTTAAAATAAGATATATCTGGAAAAACTGTATCAGTGACTTTTTCTTGGGACCTACAGAGAAACTGAAGTCTTAAAGCAAACAGCCACCTGAAAATCTGGAGAAAAAGGCACACGCAGAGAGACACAAAAACCAAGATTTGCTTATCTAGGGCAGAAGCTGCTAGAGATACAAATTGGTAAGGACATTTAATGGTAATTTTGATGAAATGCTGAAAGCTGAGAATAGATTAACAAGAGTGAAAAAATCCTGGAGGTCACCGTATTAGGGGATCCCCCACATTTTTCTGGGCTTCTTTTTAATGGGTATCCCACCAAGTATTTATAGTGAGGATCCAAGAATCCAAGGAAACCTGGGACTCATGAGGAGGATGAGGAAAAATCGACAAATCCACTGTTAATACTCGTATCCTTCAACACTCTTTTGTCAGTGAGAATAGAGTAAGCAGGCAGAAAGTCAGTAAAGATATATAAGACCTGAATAACACTATTGCTCAACCTAATTTAAGTGATATTTATAGACTGAATCCAACAACAGAAAAATCCACATTCTTACCAAGCTCACAGGGAACATTAACCAAGATGTTCTGTACCATGAAACACAGCTCAATAAAGTTAAAAGACTAAAAATCACGCAAAGTATATTCTCAGACCAAAATGGAATTAAACTGGAAATTAATCACAGAAAGCTGAAAAATCCCCAAATAGTTAGACATAAAACAACACATTTCTGAATGAGCTTGGTTCAAAAAGTCTCAATGGAAGTTTTAAATATCATGACTTAAATGAATATGAAAAGAGAACTTACCAAAATTTTTCTTAAAGGGACATTTAAAGCATTAAATTAATATGTTATAAAATAAGGAAGGTCTAAAAATTTTAACCTAGGGTGCCTGGTTGACTCAGTGGGTTAAAGCCTCTGCCTTCGGCTCAGGTCATGATCTCGAGGTCCTGGGATCGAGGCTCGCATCCGGCTCTCTGCTCAGCAGGGAGCCTGCTTCCTCCTCTCTCTCTGCCTGCCTCTCTGCCTACTTGTGATTTCTCTCTCTCTGACAAATAAATAAATAAAATCTTAAAAAAATAAAAACAAATAAAAATTTTAACTTAAACTCCCATCTTAGGAAAATATAGAAAGAAGAGAAATATAAATTTAACTGAAGAAGAAATAAATAATAAAATTAAAGCATATTTCAACAAAGTTAAGAAGAAGAAAACAGCAGAAAAAGAGAAAATTAAACCCAATATTGGTACTCTGAAAAGTTCAGCAAAATTGAAAAACTTCTATCCAGGCTAATCAAGTAAAAAGAAGATAAAGATTACCAATGTTAGTAATGAAAAAGGGGTCTTCACTACTGATTCCACAGACATTATAAGGATAATGAGGGAATAATATAAATAACTCTATCCCTACATATCTGATAATTTTTTCATTTTTTTCATTTGATAATTTAGATGAAATGGGCCAATTCTTTGAAAGACATAAACTACCAAAACTAAAGCAAAGAGAAATAGTAACCTGAATAGTCTTAGATATATTAAAGAAATTTAATCAATAATTAATAATCTTTTAAACAAGAAAACATCAGGCTCAGATGGTTCATTAATGAATTTAACCAAGATTTTTAGGATGAAATGATAATAATTGTCCAAAATATTTTCCAGATAATAGAAATATATGGAACATCTGACTAATTTCATGGGGCCAAAATTATCTAAATATGAAAACCACATAAAGACTTCACAAGAGGGCACCTGGGTGGCTCAGTGGGTTAAAGCCTCTGCCTTTGGCTCAGGTCATGATCTCAGGGTCCTGGGATCGAGGCCCGCATCGTGCTCCCTGCTTGGTGGGGGGCCTGCTTCCCCCTCTCTCTCTGCCTCCCTCTCTGCCTACTTGTAATCGCTCTCTCTCTGTCAAATAAATAAATAAAATCATAAAAAAAAAGACTTCACAAGAAAAGAAAACTATGGATTAATATTTCTCATGACCATAACTATAAAAATACTTAGTAAATAAATGCAGTAATACGTAAAAAGGAAAACACATGATGACCAACTGGGGTTCATGAAAGGAAATGTTGGTGGTTCAACATTCAAAAATCAGTCATTGCATTTCATCACATTAATAGAATAAATAAGAAAAACTGTATCTTCGTATCAATAGAAGCAGGAAAAATATTTGACAAAATTCAAAACGCATTCATGGTAAAAACTAAAAAAGTACAAGGAATAGAAGGGAACTGCCTTAATTCAATAAATGTTATAAATGATAATTGTTTGGCTAACATCATACCTAATAGGGAGAGACTGAATATTTGCTCCCTAAAATTGTGAACTAAGTATATCCTTCCTAACCAGAAGAATAAAAGGTGTTAAGATTAGAAATAAATAAAAAAAAATTTTTACTCACAGATGACATGATTTTCCATGCAGTAATTCCCAAAGAATCTGTTAAAATAGATATAACTTGAAACTAGTCAACAAGAACAAAATCACTAGATACAAGATCATTAGACAAAAATCAGTGGTTCTTCCATATATGAAGAATACAAATTTTTAAATTAACATTATTTTATTTTATTTTCAAGTGTTATTTACTAAAGCAATCTCTACGTCCAACATATGGCTTGAAATCACAACCCCGAGATCAAGAGTCACACGCTTCTCTAACTAAGCCAGACAGGCACCCTTGAATTTGATATTATTTTAAAAATACTGTTTAAAAAAGCACCCAAAATTTGGATACTTAACTATATATCTTGTGGTATATGCATAGAGCTATATAAGGAAAACTATTAAGAAGATTTTAAAAATCCTCTAAATATATGGGAGATATTTTGTGTCCGTTTTTGGCATTCTCAATATTGTTAAGAATTGCAGTTATTCTCAACTCAACCTACAGATTTAATACCATCCCAGCTAAAAGCCCAGCAAGCTTTTTTTTGTAGATATCAAGCTACCTACTCTGAAATTTATATGAAAAGTCAAAAGACATAGAATATCCAAGAAAATATTGGAGGGTAAGAAGAATATGAAGGAGGAGGAAGGAGGGGAGGAACAGAAGGAGGAATGTGAAAAGGAGGTGAACAATAACATCAGCAATGTTGAGGGCAGCACATTACCTTATTTTAAGATAGTATAAAACTACAGTGATCAAGACATGTATTGATGAAGAAATAGACACATAGATCAATGAAACATAATAGAGAGCCAAGAATAACATAAATATATTCAATTGATTCTTACCAAAGGTGTAAAGACATTTCAATGGAGAATAGATAGTTCATTTCAACAAATGATGTTGAAACAATTGATCATCTACGTGCAAAAAAAATAAACAGAGATGATACCCCTACATCTTGATTTATAACACCATTCTCCAATAAAATAAACCAGGGATCCTTGGAGAAATAGCAATTCTAGGACTGCAGCAGAGAATGTATAAAATGAGCTTGGAGCACCCCGTAATTTCAAAATTTCAAGAAGTGCTAAAAACAAATAAGAAACCAAACTAAGCAAAAACCCTAAAGTTATTATATCATAGGAAGTAAGAAATAAATGAAACAGCTCCCAATGGCCAATGCTGAAACAATGTGAATCGCAAAATAAATAAAGTCATATTGGATTACATCCCAAAGTATAAAATACATATCCATGAGTCGATACTGATATAAATAAGTTATTGAATAAAAAAATTAAACTGAGGTTACAAACACTGAACTTCAGTGCAGAATTAAAATAATTTATGTAGATTTCTTCCCCTCACATAGATATATACTAGCCCCTCACTCTTTAACTGCAAGCTGGGTTTGAATGTATAATTTTACAATGGAGAAACCTCTCGATCAGGTGATCAGTGTCAATATCAATAGTGATGTCATACCGATAGTACGTACCTTAGATATGATGGGATGAAAATAGCACTTTACCTCTATGTTCTTCCTCCTAAAACCCCATAGCCACAGTATAATCATGAGAAAGACAACAAATTTCAATAGATAGACATTTTATAAAAGTATTAATATATGTACAAAATGTAAACATATAAACAATGTAGAAAATATCTGACAAGAGCTCCACAGAAACATCAAGGACATTAGAGCAAGGAAAGTCAGAAAAATTGTCATAGTCCAAAGGAAACTCAGGACACATAACAAATAAATATAACATGGTATCCTGAATGGAATCCTGAAATAGTAAAAGAACACTGTGTAAGACTAAAGATATCTTAACAAACTATAGTGTTTAGTTAGTAATAATGTATCAATATTGGTTCCTCAATTGTGACAAATACACCATACTAATTATTGTAAAACAATAGTAGAGGAGACTGGATATGTTGTATTTGGTGAAACTCTGTACTATAATCTTGATTTTTCTGTAAATCTAAAACCGTTTTTTAAAGTTTACTTAAAAACCTATTCCTATTTCCCCCTTAAAAGCATATTAAAATTATATCACTTCTTGCTTATTTATATCATTTTGGGTATTATCATGCTAAAATAAAAAAAATTAATAGTTGAAAAACTGTGTTACATCTATACCATGAAATTCTATTCAGCAATAAAAAGAAACCAACTATTTTACGCCACAAATTGGATGAATCACCAGGTAGTTACACTGAGTGAAATGGAGAAGAGAATGTGTTTGCCATGCCCCAAGGAAAGGTGTCCAGGGTAATGAAAGAAACACACAAGGGATCTTAGTGGTTATAGAACTGTTCTGAATATTGACTATCAATATGCATATTCTGTTGGGGAACTTGCATTAGATTCACAAGATGGTAAACTAGGTAATAGGTACATAAGATCTCTCTGCATTCTTTTTACAGCTGCAGTGAATCCATAATTACCTCAAAATAAAAAGTTCATTTAAAAAAAATATGAAGAGTCTCTAAATAATGACAACAAACTAAAGCTAAAGTAATTAAATGAATTATCAGTCAGAGGCATAACCGCTAAAAGAATTCTTCCAAGAAAACTTATAATGGTATTTGGTATAAATCTGAGATACACGTAAGCATGGAAGTGTACAAATAATCCTCTGTTTGCCTCTATTTCCTGTGCGAAATAGAGAGCAGAGATCAGTTGAGGATGAGGGTCAGGGCAAATGTGCTGGACCTGAACTAGGAGAGTGTCTGCGTGAGGCGACCATGGAAACAAGGCATGATTACCAGGCAGCACTAGGGTCACACCTGAGGCTACTGAGTGTGTATTTAAAGTGAGAGGAAGTTAGCAATTGTGCGTTTTTCTTGAGCAAGGATCATTTGTGGATCTATGTAATAGGTAGAGAAATGGCTTTCGAACAAGAATTAGGTTTGCTAGGCTAGTCTCACAAATCAAGAAAGAGGTAAGGCAGTTACATTTTACACAAGACAATGATTGATGGACCATGAAACTTAAGCTGGGTAACAAAGGTAATGTGAATATGAGGCTGTGGACTGGTAGTAAAAGAGTCACTGGATCAATGGCTTATAGGAACAAAGTCCTGAGTTTGAACCCCCATCTGCTGACCAGAGAGGAACATGGTTAACCACCCGCTGTGCTGTGATCTTTTTTTTATGTATAGCATGCAGGCATCCTAAAATCTCCTGACATCTAATAGCCTTTGGCATGCCTTACACTCTAAAGTTTCTACAGGTAGTAGTTTCACATTTAAAAGGTGCTGTGATTGTATTTGTTATTCATTCACAGGACAGAGCTTCTTAGTAATTTTTTTAATGTAGTTATCTTTAAAAACTAGCCCATCTGGGCAGGATATATGGCTTCTTCTAAGACAAGAAAATATTATATGTAACACATATTTCTTAAAGATTCTATCTGAAAAATGTGAGCAGCATACATTTATTTTAGATTCATTAGTAATAAGTACCCTAGAAATAAATGGATGGACATGATATCTGCATGGGTTAGCTAAGAAGTAATATATATATATTTTTAATATATTATGTATATACATTTATATATATAAAATGTAGATTTTATATATATATATTTTACCTAAGAAGTGATCTTACAGCATATTTGTATATAGCAAAGCTAAGACATAAAATAAAAAGTTATTAAATTTTTTGTATCTGTAACAGCTATACACTTTATTTTTTTATTTTTTAAAGATTTTATTTATTTATTTGACAGAGAGAGATTACAAGTAGGCAGAGAGGCAGGCAGAGAGAGAGGAGGAGGCAGGCTCCCAGCTGAGCAGAGCCTGATGTGGGGCTTGATCCCAGGACCCTGAGATCATGACCTGAGCCGAAGGCAGAGGCTTTAACCCACTGAGCCACCCAGGCGCCCTATATACTTTCTTTAGAAGAGAATTAGAAAGACAGAAAAACCTAGTTGTCTGTTACTAGAGTGTAGAAAGGAAAAGAGAGCAATTTAAATAAAACATCTATAAACGATGCTCTGAATGGACTACTTCTTTGTGTATATTTTTTAAGTAGTTGATTTTTTGGTTTTTAGGATCTTACTTAGGGACCCCTGGGTGGTTCAGTTGGTTAAGCATCTGCCTTCAGCTCAGGTCTTGCTCCCGGGGTCCTGAGATTGAGCCCCACAGTCGGGCTTCCTGCTCAGCGGAAAGCCTGCTTCTCCCTCTGGCTGTCTCTCACCCTGCTCATGCTATCTCTCTCTCTCTCTCTTTCTGACAAGTAAATAAATAAAATCTTTAAAAAAAAAAAAGATTTTACTTATTTACTTGTGAGAGAGCCCACGCGCGCTCGCTTGCCCAAGGAGGGGGAGTGGCATGGGGAAAGAGAGGGTGAGGGGCAAAGGGAGAGGGATTCGAGGCTTGATACCAGGACCCAGGGATCATGACCCCAGCCAAAGGCTGACCCTTAACCAACTGCGCCATCCAGAAGTCCCAGTAGTTTATGTTTTTAAAATGCCAATTAAATCTGATTTTTGAAGTAAGGCATTTTTCTTCCCATTAGTTTCATTATTCAGTAACCACTCTGTGCAAGGATTTGATCTAGGTAATATTATACAGTAACAAAACATATGTAGTATTTAGTCACTGCCACCAAGGAGTTTTAATCTGCTATGAGAAAAAGAAACATGACTTAATGCATGCATATGTTCATTTTGGCAAACATTCATGGTGTGTCTAATAAGCATTGTGTGGAATACTGGGAATTCAAAAATGGAAGTATGCATTTATTCATCTATTTATTCAACAAAAAATTATTTTAAATTCCCAAGACAAATCTCATGTTGCTCTAGGTGCTATTGAATCTACAGTCAACAAGACTGATGGGTTTACTGATTGTAAAGAGTTGAAGAGATTATGTTCTGAAGCATAAACAAGAACACAAACAAACTATGAGATTATATTAAATCATTTCAAGGGAAATAGAAAAAAAACAAGGAAAAGTTGACGAATAAGTTCAGGGAAATATTTCTCTGGTTTGAGGAAGATGGGAGTGGACACCAGGTAGGGATTATATCATTCTGCACGGATTGTTGTTTATGTCTCAGGTTTTTCTTCAGTTATTTATGTATTTGGGGGTTGTCGTTTTGCAGGCACCTATTACCTTCTTCAGATGGCTAAGTGAATCATTAAACGTGAGGCATTCATGGACCTATGATGAGAATGATGTGCCATCATAAACCAAGAACAATGATTTATCCAATTTGGACTGTATCTGCAGTCCCCAGTGAGAAGGAGAATAAGAATAAATGAGAGATCTATCCTTTCTACGTTCTTTTTCTTCTTTTATGTGTCTTTTAGATTGCCTGATTCCTTCTTACCCATTTTAGTTGAGATGCTTGGAAATTTATCTAACCATAAGCATTTTTTAAAACAAAGTTTTTTTGATGTTTACTCTCCTCCTCCCACAAAAAAGGGAGGTTAAAACAATTAAATTCTTGTTACTGAGACTCATAAACTATTATTCTCATATATTTTAGTTCTCACTCATTTTTCTTTAACTTCCCAAATATTTACTACTATTATTCTCTCTAGTCACTTGTTTAAATCTACCTGTATATGTATCTCTTTTTTTTCTCTTCATTTCTTCTTTTATCTCAAACCTTCCACCTGAGATCATTTTTCTTCTAGAAGAAAAACATTTAGGAATTTCTTTATTGAAGGTCTTTTTTTTTATAGATTTTAGATTCCTACCCTTCCTGTCTGTTTGCTTGTTTTTGTCAATTATAAGGTTTCAGTTTAATACATAAGAAATTATGATTATATTGCATACAGTTTATAACTCAACAGGTCTGGGTTGTCCAAATTTTACACATTTCAAAGAAAGATTTGGTTCTTATTCCTCTCCTGGGTTTTAACCTCTAAGTCCTTATCCTGTCTGTACAGACTGTGTTTGTTTAGAATATCTTGCTTGTACGGTGTGTTTATTTATCTGATTCTGTATGCCATACCATAAAGTTTATGCTAAACATGTGATTTAAGGTGGAAACCTGAGGCCATGTGGAATCAGCCTGATTTCTGGAGGGGATGAAACCTGAAGGTCAGTCATGCAGGTGGTCAGCTATTCCCTTATGACCAATCCGCAATAAAATCCCTGGACACCAAGGCTTGGGTGAGCTTCCTTCCTTGTTTGGTAATACTCCTTGCATGTTGTCATGCATCATTGCTAGGACAATTACTTTCCACATGACTCCACTGGGAAAGGACAACTGGAAGCTTGTGTCTGGTCTTTACCAGACCCTACTTTATGCCTTTTTCTATTGATGATTTTAGTCTACCTTTTACTGTAATAAACCATAACTGTGAGTATAATAGTTTTTTTGTAATGAAAGCCTTTCCAGCAAATCACTGAAACTAAGTGTGGTCTTGGAAACCCCCAAAAACACAGGACATATAAAAATTTGTTCTTCTCAGCTGAACAAACATGAAAAATTGCCTTTTCAGGTAAGACTCAGACAAAACATAGATCTTATCCAATATCAAGTTTTGATGATCATTTCAAGGCTATAGGTGATCAAGATGGAGACAAAGCAGGTCTAAGCCCTTGCACATAGATATCAAGGATTTTTTTCCCCCTTACTGGATATGAACAATTTAGCCCAGAAAAATAGGTGAGATTACTAAGTAACTTTATAAAGAAGGAAAGCATTTAGGTTGTGAAATAGTTCCATTTTATACTCTAGATAATGTGACATTTTTCAGGCATCTATATCTCACAAGCCATAGATTTTGAGTTCATTTACTCTATCTAATCCTTAGTTAAGCACATCCTCCTAAGACTATTCCAGAAATAAGGACTGTTGTTCCTGGAAAATATAATTGATTTATTTAAGAGAAGGAGGATAGACTTGGTCACATGCTTTTGTTTTCCCTCTCTCAGTCTGAATAGACATAGCAAAACTAATTTATATACTACTTTCCCAAACTAAGTTATGTATGAACTACAATGACATTTAGCTCAGGAAGGTAATTTATATCATCTAAAAATGATGTTAGATGTTTGTAGGCTTTATAAAATGTGAATGGTACTCTGCATTGGCTTTGGGAAAATCTCAATTATCTTTTATAACTTTGCCTCACCCCTTCTTTTGAAACTCCAATTAGATTTTTTCACTTTATCCTTCCTTTTACCTTTCATTGATAAGCCTCTTTGGGGTAACTTATTATTTCTTTTCAGTCTGTCTTCCTGTTTTCTTAGTTTTCTCTCTCTCTAGGAGTAAACAATATTTTGTTAAAAAGAATCAGATAAATTGAATTGCCACAGCTGTATTTTCATTTCTAGTGGTTTTGCCTGGTTCTTCTTTTATATAATTTTTATATACTATTATTTAAGCCTCTCTTTTATTTTTTGAAAAATTTTTTTATATTGTATATTTGATCATTCTAGTTTTTGAATGATTAGATTTTGGTGTTTTGTTTTGTTTTTCTTTTGATACTCTGCTGGTTCTTGCTCATGGTGCTATATTTCTTATATGTTTACTAATTTATGTAAAATTTTTTGCTGGCTGAAAAATACTAGTATTAAACAAAATATTTTCTTTTCTTTTCTAATAAGAGGTATATAGATTTAGGTGTGAGAACTGACAGTAGACTTAACATTATTCAAAAGTGAAAAATACTTGGGGGCTCAGTCGGTTAAGTGTCTGCCTTTGGCTTGGGTCATGATCCCAGGGTCTGCTTTTCCCTCTGCCTCTCCCCTGGCTCGTGTGCTCTCTCTCTCCCAAAAAAATAAATTTAAAAAATATTTAAAGAAATAACAAAAATGAAAAATACTTGGGATTATTTTCTGTTTCTAGTATTTCAAATTATAAATTAGGACCACCAGAATCAGTACTAACAGAAGGTCTAATACAGGTGGTTAGAGACCACAGGTTATAAAGGAAAGCACATGAACTTTGAAATCAGGCAGAATTGGGTAAAGTCCTAGCTCCGACACTTACTGCACATGATAACCAAATTCATCTCAATTTACTCAGATAAAATAAGATAAAATGAGGATGATGATAGTTACCTCATGAAGTTATTATGGAGATTAAAGAGATGATGTATGTGATATTCTTAGCGCCTGTTTTGCATAATAGATATGCAATGAAGAACGGTGCTATGCTGTTATTATCAATAGGAACTATGAAGGTCAAAATGTCAGTCATTATATACACCATATAAAAATATTTTAGAATCTCACAAATTGTTCTTAGTGGATTTTCTTTTTAGAATTTTAAAATTTAAAGCAACAACACATTGAAAAGCACAGATATATCAATATTAGTCTCCATATTACCAACACTGAATTTTTAATAAATTTAGTAAGGTGGTTTAGGGCACACATAATGAGGCCTGACGATGGAGATAGAACCCCATTTCTAATTCTCATGACTTGGGCAAGTTATTTATTTTCTCTCTGCAGTTTTCTCTCAGTTTTTCATTTTTAAAATGATAATAATAATAATAGTGCCAATGTCATTGAGTTGCTATGAGGATCAAGTATTATTAACATGATTGGACAACTGATAGGCCCCCATGAAGTTCTATATGAATGTTCATTAAGTAAAGTTTTAAAAACAAGTATTTTATTACATAGGCTTATTTAAAGTAGGTTTTAGGAAAACGATTCTAAATATAAGAGAAATCTTTGCCTTGCAGAAACATGGACTTGGTTTTTGAACTATTTCTATAACTGATTAGTTTATCAATGAAGCACTATTTTGGTTGTAGTGTATTTTCCTGCCTGAATTAAATCAACTAGGGGAGCATTTTCACTACTCTTAACAGATCTTGAAAGTGCACGTGTGTGTGTGTGTGTGTGTGTGTGTGTGTGTTCAAGTGCTGGGGAGAATGGAAACCAGTGAAAAACAGGGATTCAAATTCCTGTTCTACATGCTGGAAATGATTTAGCTGATTACTCTTTCACTTACCTCTCTTTGATTTTTTTTCCCCCCTAAACAGATGGGACATCCAAAGGGGAGGATGACTACCTACACTTTCTCTTCCTCAAGGCAATGAAATCATAGGGAGTGTGACATAATTGATGGAAGAATCTCACTCTGCTAATCTGTTCTTATAAGAATTAATGGAAAAAATGTCATATGAATGAAATCATACAGTGTATAAACATTTGACACTGACTTATTTCATGCACCAGAGATTCAACCAGATTGTTGCAAACATCTATAGTTCATAACTTTTTATTGTTAAGCAATAAGCTCATTGTAGTTTTGATTTGTATTTCCCTGATGATGAGTGATGTAGAGCATCTTTTCATGTGTCCGTTAGCCATCTGGATGTCTTCTTTGGAAAAATGTCTATTCATGTCTTCTGCCAATTTCTTAACTGGATTATTTATTTTGGGGGGTGTTGAGTTTGATAAGTTCTATATAGATTTTGAATACTAACCCTTTATCAGATATGTCATTTGCAAATACCTTCTTTCATTCTGAAGGTTGTCTTCTAGTTTTATTGATTGTTTCCTTCACTGTGCAGAAGCTTTCTATCTTGATGAAGTCCCATTAGTTTATTTTTGCTTTTGTTTCCCTTGCCTCAGGAGACCTATCTAGGAAGAAGGTGCTATAACTAGTGTCAAAGAGGTTGCTGCCTGAGTTCTCTAGGATTTTGATGGTTTTCTCTCTCATATTAAGTTCTTTTCATCCATTTGAATTTATTTTTGTGAATGGTATAAGGAAATGGTCCATTTTCATTCTTCTGCATGTGGCTGTCCCATTTTGCCAACACTATTTGTTAAAGGGACTGTCTCTTTTGCACTGGATGTTCTTTCCTGCTTTGTTGATGACTAATTGACCATATACTTGTGGGTACATTTCTGGATTTTCTATTATGTTCCACGGATCTATGTATCTGTTTTTGTGGTACTACCATACTGTCTTGATCACTACAGCTTTGACTATAACTTGAAATCTGGAATTATCATGCCTCCAGCTTTGCTTTTCTTTTTCAGGATTGCCTTGGTTGTTCAGAGTCTTTTGTATTTCCATACACATTTTAGGCTTGTTTGTTCTAGTGCTGTGAAAAATGCTGGTGGTATTTTGATAGGGATTGCATTAAATGTATACATTGCTTTGGGTGTTATAGACATTTAAAAAATATTCATTCTTCCAATCCATGCGGATGGAATGTCTTTCCATTTCTTGGTTTCCTTTGCAATTTCTTTTATAAGTGTTCTATAGTTTTCAGACTGCAGATCTTTTCCCTCTTTTCTTAGGTTTATTCCTAGGTATCTTATAGGTTTTGGTGCAATTGTAAGTGAGATGGATCCCTTCTCTTTCTGCTGCTTCATTATAGGTGTATAGAAACACAATAGATTTCTGTACATTGATTTGTATCCTGCAACTTTACTGAATTTGTGTATCAGTTCTAGCAATTTTTGTTGTTGTTGTTGTTATTGGAGTCTTTTGGAGTTTTCTATATAGAGTATCATGTTGTCTGCAAAAAATGAAAGTTTGACTTATTCCGTGTTGATTTAAATGCTTTTATTTCTTTTTGTTGTCTGATTGCTGTGGCTGGGACTTCCAACAGTGGTGAGAATGGATATCTTTGTCTTGTGCCTGACCATAGAGGGTAAATTCTCAATTTTTCCCCATTGAGGATGATATTAGCTGTGGTTCTATCTAGTATAGCCTTTATGATGTGAGGTATGTTCCTTCTATCCCAACTTTATTGAGGGTTTTTATTGTGAATGGATTTTACACTTTATCAAATTCTTTTTCTGCATCTATTAAGAGGATCATATAGTTCTTATCCTTCATTAGTGTGGTATAGCACATTGATTGATTTGTGAGTATTGAACCACCCTTGCAGACCAGTAATAAATCCCACTTGATTGTGGAGAATCAGTCTTTTTTTTTTTTAAGATTTTATTTATTTGAGAGAGAGAGAGAAGGAGAGAAGGAGTGAGCATGAGCAGGGGTCGGGGAGGGGCAAAGGGAGAGGGAGAAGCAGAATACCCACTGAGCAAGGAGCCAGATGTGGGGCTTGATTGCAAGACCTTGGGACCATGACCTGAGCCAAAGGCAGACACTTAACTGACTGAGCCACCCAGGGACCCTGTGAATCATTCTTTTAATGTACCATTGGATTGAATTTGCTAGGGTATCATTGAGAATTTTTGCATCCATATTCATCAGGGATATTGGCCTATAGTTCTCTTTTTATATGGAGTCTTTGTCTGGTTTTGGAATCACAGTAATGCTGGCTTCATAGAGTGAATGTGGAAATTTTCTTTCCATTTCTATTTTTTGAAATAGTTTGAGAAGAATATGTATTAATTCTTCTTTAAATATTTGGTAGAATTCCCCTGTGAAGCTATCTGGCCAGGAACCTTTGCTTTTTGGAAGATTTTTTATTATTGATTCAATTTCTTTGCTAGTTATGGGTCTTTTAAAATTTTCTACTTCTTCCTGGTTCAGTTTTGGTAGTTTATGTCTTTCCAGGAATTTATCCATTTCTTCCAGATTGTCCAATTTGTTGGCATATAATTTTTCATAATATTCTCTTATAATTCTTTGTATTTCTGTGGTGTTGGTTGTTATTTCTCCTCTCATTTCTAATTTTATTTATTTGGGTCCTTTTTCTTTTCTTTTTGAAAAGTCTGGCTCGGTGTTCATCAAGTTTGTTAATTTTTTCAAAGAACCAGTACCTGGTTTCATTGATCTGTTCTACTGTTTTTCGTTGCTATTGTTTTTATCATTGTTGTTGTTTTATGTATTTGGGTGCTCCCATGTTGGGGATGTAAATATTTAGATCTTTTTGTTCGACAGTACCCTTTATTATGATATAATGTTGTTTTTCATCTCTTGTTACAGTCTTTGGCTTAAAATCTAGTTTGTCTGATACACGTATGGCTACTCTACTTTTCTTTTGACAAACTTTTGCATGATAAATTGTTCCTCATCCTCTCACTTTAATCTGCAGCTGTCTTTAACTCTAAAATGAGTCCCTTATGGGCAGCATATAGATGGGTCTTGTTTTTTTATTCATTCTAAACCCGATGTCTTTTGATTGGAGCATTTAGTTCATTTACATTCAGAGTGATTATGGATAGATATGAATTCAGTACCATCTTATTACTTGTTTTGTCCTTGTTTTTGGAGACTTTCTCCTTCCTAGTCTTTGTCACTTTGGTCTTTCTTTCCCACTTGAGTCCCCGTTAGTATTTCTCGCAGGGTTGGTTTAGTGGTCACGAACTCCTTTAGTTTTTGTTTGTCTGGGAAACTACTTATCTTTCCTTCTATTCTGAATGATAGCTTCGCTGGATAGAGTATTCTTGGCTGCATATTTTTCCCATTCAGTATGCTGAATACATCATGCCATTCTCTTCTTGCTTGTCAAGTTTCTGTGGAGAGATCTGATGCTAGGCTTATGGCCATTCCCTTAAAAGTTAGGGACTTCTTTTGTCTTGGTGCTTTTAGGATTTTTTTCTTTATATTTTGCAAATTTTATTATAATATGTCTGGTGTTGCCCTGCTTTTGTTGATTTTGATGGGAGTTCTCTGTGCTCCCTGGACTTGAAAGCCTCTTTCCTTCACCAGATTAGGGATGTTTCCAGCTATAATTTCCTTAAATAAACTTGCCCCTTTTCCCCTTTCTTCTTCTGAGACTCCTATGACATGAATTTTACTATATTTGATGGAGTCACCAAGTTCCCTCAGTCTACTTTTATGATCTAAGATTTTTTTCCTGTTTTGTTCAACTTCATTATTTTCCATAATTCTATCTTTTATATCACTTATTCATTCCTCTACTTCCATCCTGTGGTCATTGCATTTAGTCAGTTTCAAATCTCAGTTATTGTTATTTTCATTTCAGCCTGATTCATGTTTAGCTCTTTAATCTCTGTAGCTAGGTTCTCCCTGATGTCTTCCATGCTTTCCTCCAGCACAGCTAGTATCCTTATGATTCTTGCTTTAAATTCTGGATCAGGCATTTTATTTATCTGTTTCAATTAGATCCATGATGACCTTTTCTTGTTCTTTCTTTTGGGATGAATTCCTCTGTCTTGGCATTTTGTCTAGGTCTCTGTCTTCTTCTATGTGTTAGGAAAGAGTGTTATGTTTCCTTCCCCTGAGAGTAATGGCTTTATTAAGAAGAGGTCATATAATGTCCAGGGTCTGGTACTTCAGGAAGTGTCTCTGGTGTGTGCTCTGTGCACTCTGTTGCTGTGTTATCACGGCTCTATCCCTCAGGTCAGTCCTCTGGAGAGTTTCCCCTTGCCAGCAGTGGGGAGTGTTTGGACCTTGGCCAGAGTGTGGCAAGTTTTAACCAGGTGTTTTCTAGTCAGCCTGTTTAAAGAAACATGATGCTATTCCCACTAGAATCGAAGCTTTGCAGAACTCTATGGTCATAGATGTGGTGCATGGAGGAGTTTGTTCTGATCTGGGGGAGAGGCCACCATGCTGGTTGTTAGGCAAACTTGCCCTAGAAAAGCAGTATCAATGGAGCGCAGAGGGATGGGAGTTCGTATAAACAATTTATGCAGCCAGGGTTGGTGCTGTGCTATTTACTGAAGTTGGTTTATGTTGATGGGTGGCAGGAGGGAAATGGTGCCAACCTGTTCTTTTGTCCCTGGAAAGGGGAGTCCCTGCTTGCTGCTCTCAGGGAAGCGCTTTCAGAGGAGCGAATAATTTCCCACTTAGGTGTTACAAGTGTTTTTCAGATCATTGATTTCACACTGTCTCTGGAACAGTACAGCACAGCTTGGGTTCTGCCCTAGCCAGCCCTGCTAACTTTTAAAATTCCAAACATCAGGAACTTGGTCTGGTGGAAACCTACACTAGTCCTCTGGGAAAGTGTCTCATTGTGCTGGGACTGTTGCAGGTTTGACCCAGAAGGACAGTTGTGCCAGAGCACAGGGGTGGGGATTAGAGCAACAAGCTAAACTGGAGTGATCCAGTAAGCTGAGCTCAGTAGGTGTCTCTGCAATTCTGCTGGATGAGGGGTGGGGATGGGGTAATAGGGCCTGCTGGTTCTTTCACCCCTGGAGAGGCAATACCATGTCTCACAGATGCACCCCAAAAAGTATGAGAACTCGGTTCCCATTTCCCTTGGGGGATCCTCAGATTGTGCAATCTGCCCCAGGATTGCTTGTCTGCCTCCACTTCAGAAGTACAACAGTGTCCTCAGGTCTCTATCACAGCCAAGTCTGGGGACCTCTGAAATCCCAGTCTTGGAGCCCCACAGGTTGCAGAAACTCATGAAATTCAGCTCTTCCCCTTTCCCCAAGCATTGGCTTTGAGGAAGTGTGCTCTTTGTGGTTATCCTTGTGCACCCCACTCTCACCTTTCTGTTACCAGCCCCCCCATCTCCATAGCAGCCATGATCTGTTTCTCCCCCAAAGGACATCACTGCATTTTTAGTCTTCCTCAAAGTGACCTCTTCTCTCCCTCTAGGTGGTCAGTTTGTTCTCTCAGTCCTCAGATTGATTCCTTGGGTATTCAGAATGATCTGATGGTTACCTAACTGTGTTTGAAGAAGTAGGCAAGCCTAGCGTCCTACTATGCCACAGTCTTAACTCTCTCAAGTTTAAGATCTTTTCGTTTAATGCTAGAACCTAAAGGTTTTCTCCTATGTGTTATTTCTAAAAGATCTCTCATTTTATCTTTTACATATAAGTTTGTGATTCAATCTCTTTAATTTTTAGAGTGTGTAAGACTTAAGTCAGAGCTCATTTTTTTTCCTATTTTCTGTGGGTGTCCCAACTGTTCCAGCCCACTGTTGAAAGACTCTCCATTGCATTGCCTTGGCAACTTTGCCAGATGCCAGCTGAGCATTATTTGTGTGGGTCTGTTTCTAGGCTTTCTATTTATTTTATTGATCCATATCTTTACCTCTCTGCCACTATCACATAGACTTGATCGATAGTACCACACAGTAAGTATTGGAATTGGGTAGAATGATTCCTCTCAAATTCTTCTTTTTTAAACATTGCTTTATTCTATTTTCAATGCCTTTCCATAAAAATTTTGGAATAAAACTTTCTATATGTGCAAATATTTTGCTGGGATGGATTTTTGTTAAATTTGTATGTCAGTTTGGGGAGAATGGATTTATGTTGAGATTTCCAGGCAATTGTCATGATGTGACTCTCCATTTTTATTTTTTTAATTAATTTTTTATTTTTTTGAATTTCCATTTAAAAAAATCTTTGATTTCTTTCATTAGGGTTGCACAGTTTTCAGCATGCAAACAAACCACCCTCACTCTTTTTTTTTAATTTAGAATTAAACCCAAGTATTGCATTTGTATTCAATTTATAAAGGGCATTACATTTTAAATTTCGTTCCTCACTTATTCATTAGCAGTATACAGAAATGTAATTGATTTTTGTGTGTTAACCAGATATCCTGCAATCTTGCTGAACTCATTTATTAGCTCCTGAATGCTTGTTGATATCTTGAATTTTCTATGTAGACCACTAGAACAAAGACCCAGTGAGTGGCAAAGCACAGAATTTGAATCTGTGCTTTCAGATGACAAAGCCCATTTGTTTTCTACTTCATCTGACTAATTTCCATGGGGTATTACTGATATATACTGGGAAATGAATGTTGGATGTTATACCAAAATGAAAACTCAGTATTTGCATAAATTACACACAATAAAGAAAACCAAAATCATAAATTAATGCTTTATATACAAAATAGCTTAATCAAGATGTATGTTGATAAAAAGAAACTCACTTGTTATAATACTTGATCCAATATGGTGTATTACTTTTAAAACACTTAACCAGGGAAAGGAATTCTGGCCTTTTTCCCATGGCAATTCATAAATATATCACCAGTGGCTCAAGCTTCTTGAGAAACACTTCTTACATTGACATGTTTTCTTTATCATTGAGACAGTTTTTCTTAAATTATAAATTGTTTTTCTAATATAAGTTGGCTATTTTTTAAATAAGGATAGCAATTCTTTCATAGTATTAAGGGTACCTTTTAACTCTTTGCATTTATTTTTGTAAGAGTAGCTTATGGACCTAGGAAATAATTCACTAAATGATGTTGACTTTTTCAAACAATAGCACCATCTTTGGATTATAAGGAGGGTATGACACAAAGCTCAATATCCTACCATTATTATTTCCCTTCTCACACAAAATCATACCATAATATCTCAATTTTCTTGAGAAAAATACATTTCCCTTTCATTTTGAAATGTAATAAAGCATAATCCATGAAATTATCAGATATCATCTTTGCAGAATTGTGAAACATAAGAATTTTTAAAAAGGTTTTTAAGTAATACATATTGCCTGTCTGCCTTCCTTCCCTCCTTCCTTCTTCCTTCCTTTCTCTTTCTCTCCCTCTTTTCTTTTTCTTTCTTTCTTTCTTTGTCTTTCTTTCTTTCTTTCTTTCTTTCTTTCTTTCTTTCTTTCTTTCTTTCTTTCTTTCTTTCTTTCCTTCCTTCCTTCCTTCTCTCTCTCTCTCTCTCTCTCTCTCTCTTTCTTTTCTTCTTTCTTGTCAAAAAAGAAATGAAAATCCATTTTGGTAGACTCAAACCCTACCAAGATGGCTTTTGGTGTTCAGTCACAATGAGTCTAATTGTGCGGCAAAGGGCAGAAAGTTATAAGGTAGTGGAGAAAGGCCTGATATAATCTGTTACCTGCATCCCAACATACACAAACTTTATACTGAGTTTATTTATGTCATACTCCATCTATTTCACTAAATTAAACTAACAGACAAAACAAAAAATTGAAATGATTAACCTAAAAAATAATGTTGGAAAGCATAAATATGTATTCCATATAAACAATGTTTATTTATTTGCTAAAATACCAATACAGGGCTTTAACTGATTTAAATTCAGCTCCTTCTTATCTAACCTGTGTTCACAGGGCATCTACATTTTCAGTTTTGGTTTCTTTAAATTAGACAATGAATTTAAATCTATTTTACAAGGACTTGACGAATTTAAATACCATCATTTCCCCCAGTCTTGTTTGGTCTCTTATATTTCATTTTTTTTTCCTAAGATTTTATTTATTTATTTGACAGAGAGAGAGACAGCGAGAGAAGGAACAGAAGCAGGGAGAGTGGGAGAAGGAGAAGCGGGCTCCTTGCTGAGCAGGGAGCCCCTATGTGGGGTTCGATCCCAGGACCCTGGGATCGTGACCAGTGCCGAAGGCAGACACCCAAAGACTTGAGTCACTGAGGCGCCCCTTAATTTCATTTTTATTTTTGTGCAATGTTGGAAGCATTTAACCGAATGAAATTAAGTAATTCACAACGATAAAAAAAATTGGTATAATGACATTTTGGGGAAAAAACAGTACTATTTTTGTAAGCGTTCAACTCCATGGTTGAGCAGAGAATTGCGTGAGCACCCTGGACAATCAGGGTACTATGACATCAGTCTACAGAGCACTGGTTAAACCTACAAGACAGTGAAGTGGAGGGAAAAGCTATTTAATGACTCTGTTTTACATTCATTTCATTTGGCCTATAAATGACAGGCCAGAAATCATCTGCAAATCCTCACAAAGGGCCTGGGACATCTCTACTTCCTACTGCCACATGTACCACCTAAAGCAAATACAAATACCATGAACAACACTCTGGCTTCATGTGAATCCAGCTCTGACTAAGGTGTGGGTTGATGTATTTTCTGCACCTACGGTTCTTCCCTATGATTGGATCTAAAATGGTGACAGGTGTTATGAGCATTATTATTCTTCTTCAGGAAGAAATTTGAGTGCACTTAAGTTTTTGAAATAGTTGTATGCCAACCTATCCAGCTAGCTTACTTTCCTTATCCTGTCATACCACAATTGTACTCCTAAATGTTAAGCATATGATCATGTAGTAACCTATTTCCCACCTTGCATCAGACATCTAATACATTCAGAAAAGCAGGGAAACAATTTTTAAGAACTTGATCTCTTTATGTTTCTACATGACTAAGAATGACTGTGATGGTACACAACAATTGACAAGCAACTTAAAAGGCCTCCAGCAACTGGCCCTGACTTCTACTACTGTAGGTTCCAATTGGATTCCTCACACACTGTGTTTTTATTTTAATTTTTAAAAAAGATTATTTATTTATTTATTTATTCATTCATTCATTTGAGAGTGAGAGGGCATGGGCGTGTGTAGGTGGGGGGAGAGGCAGAGGGAGAGGGGGAGAGAGAGGGAGGAGGCAGATTGCCCTCTGACTGCTCAGCCTGACAGGGGGCTGGATCCCAGGACCCTGAGATAATGACCTGAGCCAAAATCAAGAGTTGGACGCTTCACCTACTGAGCCACTCAGGTGCCCCATATACACCATGTTTTTATTTTAAATAGCCCAATTCTTATTTCCATGTGAAGAGGATCAGAAGACCCCAAATGTGCCACTTTGATATGAAGGCATTTGTAAAAAGCAAGACATGTGATACCTTTACCCCTATCTGCTTAAAAGCTGGACGCAAATATCCCTGTGGAGGTGTCCTCTGTTCTCGTACCAGGAAGGAAAGAACATTCTTTATTCACCAGAGTTAGAGGCGGTGCCAAGATGAGACTGCATAAACAAAATCTTACAAAATAACCCTTATCTTCCACTAACCATTATCTTTCATAATTACCTTCCATAATTTACCACCCCTAGACTCTCAAACCCCTTTTCCTTCGTCTTAATGAAGAGGAAAATTACCCAGAGCAAGCCCAGGCCGGCAGGCCCCAGTAGGTGAGAAGTTATTAACAATAAGCTACAGATAACCAGCAGCCCTGCTGGGTGCAAGAGATAGCCAGCCATCTCTGCTTCTGTAAACAGGCTTTCCTCCTAAAGCAGCTCCCCCCACGGCACTCCCCCAGTTTAAACCCACCTATCAGCAGTCAGCATGGCCCTTGGAACCTGACCTCCTGCAGTCCCCTATAAAAAGCCCTATAACCCCACTGCCCTGGGCCCCAAAATTTCAAGTGTGAGCTCCTCTAGGTCCACTGGAGTAAAATAAACCCGAGTTCTACTTCTCCCATTGTCACTTGATTTCTCGCTGGTCTGATTATTTTTTTTTCTGCGACATTTCTACTTTTCCACAATTTGTCGCCCTTTATTAAAATGGTATGTAACTCCTCCTCTCCCTGCCCTCCCTGGGCTCCCACACTGAGTCTAAACTGCTTCTTTGGATCTTGATTTGAAGATCTTCATGCACTTAAAAAATTAAAATAGTAACATGAAATAAAGTTTGAATGCCCTTTTTTCCAGTTAATCTGTCTTTTGTGTATTTAATGCACAGGTCTCAGTGATGTAACATAAGACAGTAGAGGAAAAGCATTTCCTCTCTTATACGTATTAGAATTATATTTTACATTTTAATCCCAAATAACATTTTACTTCCCTTTACGACTCTGCTCAGTACTTGGCAGCAGAAAGAAATCGTGTTGTGATAGATATTATGTTAGAAAGAGTATCATGTAGTATTTAAGAGAGTTCTCTTGTTAGACTGCCAACTTTTAAATCTGCTCTATCACTTATCATGTAACCTTGAGAATTTAATTAAAATCTCTTGCTTTAGAGGGTTATTTATTTATTTAGGTATGAAAACGAATTTGTTTCCTCACAGAATTATGGTGAAAATTAAAGGACTCTATAAATATAAATCACATCAAACAATACCTGACTTATAATGCTCAACCAATGTTAGCTTTAAAAAGTAGTATAAATATCCCAAACACCCTATGTCGTAGACCACAGTATCGTGGTTGCACTGCATCAAAACAGCAGTGCACACAGGACATGAAGGCTCTTAGCTTGAATGTAATTCATTTTGATGCTTTAAAAAAATTAATTTGTAATTCAGCTTTGGTTTTATTTCTTTAAATGGCCCCTCAGTTGACTCATATAAAACACACTGTCCTCTATCTTCTTCCATTACCCCAAGTTGTGACAACTCAATCCACCCTAGAAAAGCAAGCATGTAAGAAACATGTTGGACAATACAAAGATAAGTTGAAGTGTGGCTTCTGGTGAAAAGAAATGTAGTCGTTTTCTTTTTGGTAGAGTTCTAGCAATCTGCTATCTCTTCTGTAAATCAGGGAATTTTGAATACAAATGGATTGCCAATTTACTCTTGCAGCTGAATAACTGAAATAATGCTCTTGGTTTATAAGACAATGGAAGATAAAATTATATGTTTACATACAATATAGATTACATTTGCATTTTTTGTAGAAGTTAAATTTTCCATCCCTCTAATATATTCATATAAATCAGATAAAAATCTTACCTCATTTCTTATATCTAATTACTCATTAATAATTTAAAAATATACTTTTGTCTAATATAAAACTAGTCAGGACTTACTTTTTCCTGGGGATTTCTTTCTAAAGCAACTTCTCCTAACTATCTGGTTCTTAACTTTGTTCTGCATTTTGGCATAGACATGAAAGGTGGAATGATCTGACAAGTATAAAGAAACACATTCAGTGCTTCCGTGAATCGTACAATGCTCCCCAACCCCTGTATGATGACTACTGTGATTGATTTATTTAGTATTGTAGTAGCATTTTGCACTCTGCTTGAAATGGTTAACCTATATGAGCAAAAGGTTTTCTTAGCACAGAAGCCTATCATGTGTTTATAACACTAAATATCTTACCACTTGTATTTAAGTAAAAACCTTCAAAAAGTGATCTGTATCATCTAAATGATATTTTAAAAAATCATTTTAGAATACATATCCAATTCAGGGAAAAAAAAACCTTTAGAAAGACCAGGTTTTCATTTGCAAATGAAAGCACATTAAAATAAGTAGAACCTAGATCTATCTTTGGCATAGGCAGCTTTCCATGATGAATCTCTTAAGATGCTGAGGGAAGGTGACCTTTTCAGAAAATATCTCTGCTCTGAATAGTCTTCATTTAATCACGTTGCCTCAACACTGACCAATTTGGGTTAGCAAGCTCCTTTTAAAAAAAATCTAACTGTCTCAGGATGTATATTAATTTGGTTTATTAGTCATTCACACCTATTATAGAATATTATAAAAAGTTTAAATTTTAGAACTTCACAGAAATTTAAGAATTCATCTAGTACACCCTCATATTTAATAGCTCAAGATTCAAGGTCATTTCAGCGTAACGGTCAAAACCATTGCTTCAGAGACTGGACTGCCTGAAGACTGCTGGAAAGTTGTGAGACCTTTGGGGAATAACTTAAATTCTCTTTGCCTCATCTTTCTCAATTCAGAAATGGGGATAATGTCTGATACCTTAGTAACAACTCCACAGGTTATTGTGAGGATTAAATGCCATAGTATATACAAAATGGTTAAAAGAATACCTGGTATATGGAAAGTGTTCTTTTGCTATTATTACAAACTTACTATGGGGATTACAGTTGACTTCCCTTAAGTGAATACCGGGGTTATTATTTATAGACACTTAGAAGAACATTTCTTTTAGAAATTCACTAAATGTCAATGGGCATAGTAAGTGGAAAGGGAACTCATGCATTCACACACCAGGGTCACAGTGCTACCTAGAGGTAAGCCTAGCATCTTCTTTAAGTGGCGTGTGCTCTAGAGAAAAGAGAGCAAGAGGAGACCTAGACTCCTACTTGATTTTCAGGAGGGAATAAACAGGACAACAGAAAAAAACTACTGAAGGCCAGAACTTTCCTCTGCCTTCTGCCTGGTTTCCTCACACCTCAAATAACAAATTAAATACTGCTCTGGTAAAAACAAGAAATAATAATAAAAAATTTAAAAATGGTGCTCTGGTAAATGGGAGAAATTACTATATTTATTGTGTGTAAATGAGCCAAGCACAGTTAAAACTAAATTCACTGAAAACAAAAAACAAAAAACAAACCTAAATTCACTGAGTTAGCTACTTCTGTCATCCTCAAATACAGTTTCCTAAGGTCAGAGTAATTTGGGTAGAAATAACATCAGGAATCCAGTTTTAACATAAAGACGTAAGACCCTTGGGATGCCTGGGTGGCTTAGTCAGTTAAGCATCTGCCTTTGGCTCAGGTCACGATCCCAGGGTCATGGGATTGAGTCCCACGTTGGGCTCCCTGCTCAGTGGGAGCCTGCTTTTCCCTCTTCCTCTGCCTGCCGCTCCCCCTGCTTGTGCTTGGTCTCTCTGTCTGTCTCAAATAAATAAAATATTAAAATAAGAAAAGGTCTAGTGCTTTTTTAGCAAAATATGTAAGAAACCAAAGATAATCATCAGTCTTATAAGAACAGTGAAGGATGCTTAAATAAAAATATCACATTGGTAAAAACAGCAAAGAACTTTAAGATGCTTTTGCAATATAAACAGAAAAGGTCAGTTTAGTGAATACTGCAAGTGCTCTAATCACATTCTCAACAGTAGAGTCTGATTGCTTTCTTTTAAAAAAACCCATTTTCCCTAACCATTTCTTTCCATGACATATAAGGATATATAAAGGATTATAATATTATATTTCCAGTCTACCCAGAATACTAGTTGGCCTTAGTCTCTCTTCTACAAAGAGTATTTAAGTCAGTAGTTATTCTGCCTGCTGAAATTCCCCCTATTATTTGATATAAAAGTTAACATTATTCTGTGGTTTTATGTTTCCTTTGCCTTTATGTGTAAGACTACTTCTCGACAAACAGCAGCCATTTATCCTCAGTAAAACCTGAAAATTTCAACATAGGAAAATGGAAGCCTTTTTTCTTTAAGTGTGTCTTCTTAGAAGAGAGAAGCAGGGATGCCAGGACTAGAAAGGGCCAGGTCTTATATGGGAAGAATTTTCTCCCTGTTCACACCTTCACTAATACCTGGGTAATGTAAAAGGATGAAGTTAAGAGTCTTTCTTTCTTTTCTTTCTTTCTTTCTTTCTTTCTTTCTTTCTTTCTTTCTTTCTTTCTTTCTTTCTTTCTTTCTTTCTTTCTTTCTAGATTTTATTTTTTATTTATTTGAGAGAGAGGGACAGAGAGAGAGAGCTGGAAGGAGAAGGAGAGAATCTGAAGCCGACTCCACACTGAGCACAGAGCCCAAAACAGGGCTTAATCCCACAGCTGTGAGATCACGACCTGAGCCAAAACCAAGCGTCAGATGCTTAACTGACTGAGACACACAGGTGCCCCAGCTGACAGTGTTTCTAAAAAGCGACTGGAAGGAATTATGCTGGCAGCCTCCTGGCATTGCCTCCCAAACACTGAAATGCCAGTGGGGAGTGTAGGAGGCTATGGTTACCACCAATCCTAAAACAACCAAACTACTCTTGTTCTGTATCTGTATATAGTTCTAGATACAGGTCAATTTAGGGTATAAACTTCCTACAGAAGATGGAGGAAGATACACTGAATGGAGATAGTTCATAAGTTTCATTAGGATCTACTGGGGATAGGACTCAGGACAGACGAGACAGGGAAGAAAATGACAGCTGAAGGCAACAGTTATCCTATCGGGGAAGTTACCGGGTCCAGGATGAGATGTTGGAAGATAAAATATTAGAAACATACAAAAAACTATTGTAAAATCAACATCAAAATGTACACTTTGGGATTTGTTTGCTTTATTTTCATGACTATTCCTTTTTTGACTCAGCATTTGTTTAGATCTCACAGCGAAACCGCAATATTTCTGTTGAAGCAGCACATAATACGGAAACAGGGTCAGAATTTGAGTCCTGCTCTGGCAGTCATTATCTTTGTGGTCATGTGCAAGGTGCTATAACTTTTCTTCTTATTCACAAAATAGGCTTTTTCACAATACACAGCTTATTTGGTGTTATAAAGATTACAGAATGTAAATGGTAAACACTTTGTGAGATATAAAGTAGTATGACCACTAGTGGTATAATAATAATGTAACAGCTAGTGTTAGGCAGATTTGTGTGACCTTAAAATTAGGGTGAAATGTGAGGTTCCTGTGTCAGCTTCACTTACTCTAGCTTGTTACTCTTTTTGCAAAAATAACCTTTGCTGTTTAGGATCTCTGGGTTTGGGTTTGGTTCTGCTTGAGCCCCTTCATCTTCCTGCTGGCTAAGGGTTGCTGGTCAGTGTCACAGATCTGGAAATTTATACACAAGTCAGTATCTGGGCCTGGGCAGAGAGCCAGCATAAAAGAGATGAGTCCCATGATAAAAGTTTTGGAATATAGTTGAGGTTCGGTGGGGTGAGGTCTGGAGCTGACGACCAAGAAGGAATTCTTGAGATGTCTTTGGTCCAAAATGGTGGTTTTATTGAAGCACGGGGACAGGACCTATGGGTGGGAAGAGCTGCTGCACTGGTGTCTCGCAGAGGGGCTCATTATGTATTTAGGAGTTGGGGAGGTGAGGACAAAGGAGGTGTCCAGAAGGACTGTCATATGCTTTTGAAGACTCTCAGGCTACCGGGTTCTGGTTATTGCCAAGCCAAGGCTGTTTTCCCCTCAAATAAGGCACTAACATGAAGACAGTTAGGAGTTCCCTGGAGGAATGTGACATTCCTCCTATCACACGTCCTTGTCAATGGGCTGCAGGTTTAGAAGAAATTCAATTTAATTTACATTTCCTTCCACTTCAGCCTCCCTCAATTTCATGGAGGGGAGGATGATATTAGGGCTTAAGGAAACTGAGTTATGGGTCTCTGGAAGTTAGGTTATTGATAAGAAAGCTTCTTTCTTATAAATCACTAGGACATTTGTAAACTGAGGGAGACTCCTGTCCTGCATGACCGGGATCTCTACCAGTCAACCATTTGTTCTTCCTTTAGGTCAGCCAGGAATGCCTGAGGAATGTCACACATATCACCTGAGGGGGTGGTATAGGGTGCCAGCTTCTGCTTTGTCCTCAGCTAGCCTTCTGCTTCCTCAGCACTAAGATCTGAGATGCTGTCTGGGAGTGGATGGCAAACACTGGATCCAAAGACCAAAGCAGTGGGAAGTTCTCTGGTCCTTGGCAACAGCTTTCCAGAGCTGTCTATACCAGAAGTTGTTCTGGCATCTGCTAGGAGATTCTGATGCCTTCAGGGGGGCAAACTGCCAGGCTTTCTTCTTCAATCTTACTCTACCTAGCCATAATTCAAAACACTCACGATTATTTAACATCCCGGGGACCATGGCCCAAACCACCTCCTCCCTCATCTCTGCTCTTTATCCAAGATTTTTGCAGGAGCTTTGTTTATAGGAATTTAAAACACTACTTCCTCTCTATAAGTGACAGATTTTTTGCTGTGTTCTCAAAGAGCTATGATTAACAGCTATAATTGCAAATGTAGCAAAAGCGAAAGTTAGAAGTAATTCTAAAACATGGATCCAGAGCCTGGGCAGCTCTCTGCTGCTGAGAAAGGACACATGAATTTAGTGTGCCACCTCCATGGAGATGCCACTAGAGATTCCACTAATATATGTCACATTAGAATCTACCTTTCAGTTATCAGAGCATGTCAAAACCTATTTGCTCTGTAGCCAAAGGTGGAGACATGCTTCCACATCTAGTTAGTCAAGATTAAAGAAAACAATAAAACAAAAGACAAAAACAAAAGGCCCCAACCACATTTTCCCCCTTTCCACGATGGACTAATTTTTGCTTTTCAGCATCTTACTGCTATCAAAGTCATGCAGTCTTTTTCTAAACATGGATGATTTGTTTTTTTCCTTATTGGTATGTGATTAATTTTTTGCTCTGCTTTATGGTAAATTATCAATCTTTTCCCAAAGCGAGAGTTTTCCTATGACTAGTATTCACAATGCTCTGTTTTATTGTTTTTAGTCAATGATAAAAGCAAAGCTTACTTGGTCTTTCAACAAGCACCTCTGTTTCATGTACACCTACATTATCTTTCATTTATATATCTATTTACTTTTCTGTCTTGATGCAAAAGAGTGAATAAAGAGGTATGCTTTTCTGAGTCACTGAGCATTATTTTTCTTCTTTTTTTTAAATTGAGGTATAACTGACAAAATGTATCATTCTTCTTAAATCCAAGAAAATAAGGCGTCAACTGTGTTCCCATGTCCACCCTCTCATTTTATCTTCAAATGTTCTTTTCTCCTGGTCTCAGCAGACATGCTCACAGGAGGTCGAGGGAAGACCGAGGAGAAGATAGAAGCTATTGCTCTATATCTTTTGAAATTTTTGTGGATTTTCTAGTTTGTATGGAGTAGTTTATAAAGTAAAACTCTTTTAAAAAATAAAATAAAACTCTTTGTCTCACTAACATCAGAAAGGATGGTTAAGAAGCTGGTGCCATATCCTATTATTACTGAGTTTTCAATTACTTTAAAATGCATCTTTGCTTCCAGTAATAATTTATTCATAGGTCTCCAGTTAGGTCTTTTTCTGATCTGATAGCTTATATTTTCTAAAGGTGCTCATTATTAAATTGGAGGGTACAGTGACAGAAGTTAGTTTAAAAGTTTTTCAATTCCACCTTAGAATCTTGTCATCATTTTATCAAAGTCTGCTCCCTGGTTATTATGTAACTAATGTTTTTCTATGGAAACTAACCGTTTTCACTGAATTGTCAACATGCTTTAATCCTAATAGGATTTACTTAAACATTTCCCAAAGAGCAAAATGAATTCTTTAGAATGTCCAAAGAAGAAAGGAGATGGAGATAGGGCAAATGTGAGGTCATAGTTCACTTATAAATCCTTATTGATTCTTTCAGCATACTTGTTCATTAGCAGTTCCTCAAATTACAGTAACAACAATTCTGGTACAATGCAAAGTACCCATGTGGCAATTACCCAGTTTATTTGATCTTGTAGGTTTGGCCAGGCTAAATGATATGTGCTTTCCGAATGTGTTTGGTTTGCGGTTTTGCTAGACAGATAGTCCAAAACAATTAAACTAGCAAGTAAAGGGCCCAGAACTAATAATTTAATTATTTGGAAAAAAAATTGTCACAAAAGAGATCTAGATACATATGGAGATATATACCTATATCTCTAAAATTTCCAAGTCCAAAGTTGAGGTTTATTTTGGTATCATTTGAATCAGTTCCCTAAAAACTGGTTAATGAAAAGAGACAGGGCTCATTATATATCTCAAAGAGGGCATCTGATGTAGAAGATTTTATTTCCGTAATAACCAGTAATATTACTTTTTTCCCAAGTACGTATTTGGTAAATTATGGAATGCACAACACAAGCATTATCTCCTATAATTCTCTTAAAAGCAAGAGAAGCACAGATGAGGGAAGCAAACTACTCACCAGTTGTGGGACTCCTTAGTAAATCACTTCACCTCTCCGTGACTTCATATCCTTGTCCATAAAATTGAAATGACGATATATAGTACATAACTCATAGGGCTGCTGTAAGAATGAAATGCCATAATTAATATGAAATACTTAAGAGGCCTAATACCTAGTAAGCCCTTTATAAATGCCCCTATTGAGATGATACGATTGCTCTTATTACCATATTTTGTGGATGAACACAATAAGCCCTAGTTTAAAGAAGGTATTCATGAGCACGCAGGTAACAGATTGTGGAGCTGGGATCCGAACACGGGTGTACCTGATTTTAAAGCTACGGTTATTTATTGCTCTAGTCTCCCTCACTGCTACTGAGCTGTTCGCCACTGATAGTCCAAATACAGATTTTCAGAAAGTGTGCCTCTTAGAATTACCGTTTGTTTGAACGTGAACTAAAAAATGTTTATCCAAAATAATGTTCTAGGCAATCAATACCTCTTCTTTTCTCACTCAAAATCAAAGGCTGATACTAATTTGGGGGATATAATGTTTTAACACTTCACTTGTTTATGTAATAAATAATTGAAGACTATATATTTTTAAATCACTGAGGAAGGCTCCATGTGTTACAATTCATAAATATTTGAAAATGAGGAGTTTTTAACCACTCTTTATTCATAGTTTAGGTGAGTGTGATTTTCAGTATTATATACCTCATTATTTTCTTCCTTCAGATGTACAGAAATCAGAAGAAAAGTGTCTTTTTTAAAAATAAAGGTTCGGCCTCCCAGAACCACTGAGTTTTGCCTTATCTCATTCTATTACTTAAATCCTGCATATGTGCTTTACTTCTTTGCATATTAATGGTGACCTTGAAAGCTGAGAAAGTCTTTGAAATACTCTCTGAATATCCAGTCTCTCCCCAACACAGCTCCCACCCTGTCCCCAGTTGCCTAATAAAGATTCTCTGGGACCACTGCTTTTATCAAACTCTCACCTCCACTGCCTCTAATCTTTGTCTCAAAAACACAGTTTTTGGGTGACTGCCTATTTTTATTTTATTTAAATTTAGACACTATAAATTTTTATAAAGTCCTATAAAAACAGGCATTAACTTCCTTAGATATCTTTCAACATCCCACAGGAATGAAATAAAAAGCAAATAGAACTTTAAAAGCATAGTGTTTCTAACAAAAAGAAAAAAAAAATTAGGGCAAAGTGATGTGTTCAGAGCCACTGTCAGAAATTCAAATGCCATTTTAAAGTTAGAAGTTAAAAGAGCCTGAAGTTAAAACAAATCACGTGGAAGAATGTTAGAAAATAAGCACTTTAATGAACTTTCTAGTCTAAAAAAGAATATTTTGAGTAGGATTATATATGATAAAAAGAAAGTTTTGAAGTATAATACTAGACCAGAAAAATAAAATGAGCTACTTGGCTCTCTCTCACTCTGTATTTCTCTTTTTCTCTGAAAGTCTTTCTGTCTGTCTCTCTGTCCAACAAGCCAAACAATTCCGAGAGCAATCAGCCCCAAATGGCGGGACTTGATTAATAATTCACTACTTCCCTAATTTTTGTCTTTGCTTCCAACATAGGACCAATGAAAGCCAGATATGCAGTTGTCACCCATCACATAGTGACCCAATTTCTGGTTTCCTATCTACAGCTTCCTGATGACAGCAGCCTTCAAACAGGGCACCTGCAGGCTTCTCTTTCTTCTATTCAAGCCTTCCCACTCAGCTTCCCGTGGAGTTTGCCAAATGCAAGTGGCTGTGGCTGACTATGGCAAACTTTTGCTTTTTCTTATTTGGACTATCTACACTTATTTCATTCACTTTGCCACCTCCCTCTCCCTGAGGCAGAACAGGCAGGGTGGAATGTGCAACTATATATATCTCACCACAATCAAGATCACACATATATTCATCATCTCTGAAAGTTTCATCATTTCCTTTTATAAACTCTCCCACCTGATTAGCCCTACCTGCTCCATCACTTGACAACCACATACCTTCCTTCTGTTTTTATATATTTGTGTGCATTTTTTAGAAATGTATATAAATAGGGGCACCTGGGTGGCTTGAGTCGGTCAAGCGTCTGCCTTCAGCTCAGGTCATGATCCCAGAGTCCTGGGATCGAGTCCCATATCAGGCTCCCTGTTCCACAAGGAGTCTACTTCTGCCTCTATCCCTCCCCATTGCTTGTGCTCTCACTCTCTCATGCTCTCTCTGATGCTCTCTCTCCCTCAAATAAATAAAAAATAAAAATCTTTTAAAAAAGAAATTTATATAAATATAATAAATTTATATTATAAATTATAATTTATATAAATATATATATATATTATATAATATATAATAAAATCGTGAACTACATACTGTCTTATGTCTGCCTTCTTTCATTCAGCATAATTGTTTTGAAATGCATCCATATTGTTCCATGTGTTAATAATTCCTCCTAACTGCTCAGTAGTATCCCATTGTATGCTACAATTCATTCATTCATTCATCTATTATTGACATCTGGATTATTTTCAGTTTTTTACCATTATGATAAAACACAACAAATATTCATATACAACTCATATATTCATAATACAAACATATTTTTCTTGGACAAATATAGAGGAGTAAAATGACTGGGGTGTATGATAGGTGTATGTTTAACTTTTTAAGAAATACCACACAATTTTCTAAAGTGATTTTATTATTTTACTTTTCCACTGGTAGTGTATGAGATATCCAATTGTTCCAAATCCTCACCAACACTTAGTATGGTCAGACTTTTAAATTTCAGATATTCTAGTAATTATGTAGTACTAGCTAATGTCTAATGATATTAACCCAGTTTTCATGTGCTTATTTACAATCCGCATATCTTCTTTGTTGAAGTGATTCCACTTAATTTCATGTGAAAGCTAATTAACTATAACTCATTGAAAGACAATCAACTTTTTAAAGGAGAACAATACAACATATTTTGGGACTTCTTGGATATGGAAATAAAAGGTATAACAATAGCACCAAGACTGGAAAAAATGTGGTGAGCAGATAAAAAATAAGTACAGGCAGAACTAAAATTTCCTATTCTCCACTCTCATACTCAAAGGACAAGGTGATGTCAAAATGTTGCTTTCATAAATAATACTAGATGTGGTTAAAGGGAAACTCAGAACAAATTTAGAACCAATTTGGGTCACCATTTTTGTAGTGGTTCCTATATCACCCACACCCTAACCTGAAGAAAGTCCAGGTCTTTTCCCCACACCTTGGAATAACATTACCTAAGCTAGCTGATTTAATGGAGGAAAAATTGCTCCCAGGAAAATCTATGAGATTTTGATTAAAACACTGGTCTAAATAAAATATGACAAACTGAAAAACTGTACTAGATGAAGCAATATTAATAAGCACGCCAAAGTAAGATTTATAACATTCTCAAAGATATGAGATAAATTTCAATACTATGGAGCAGGGAAAAACAGAAACAACTGTTTTGTTAACAATTGTTAACAAAAGGACTAATTGGAAATATTAACATAAAAACAGTTTAAATAAAGAACTCCATGAATGAGATTTATAACAGAACTGATACAGGTAAATTGATCAATTGTATCAATTGATACAGAACTGATAAATTCTGATAAACAGAATTTATACAGGATTGATAAATAAAACTACAATTCAATGAGTTCAAATACTAGGTCGTAGAATTACCTCAAAAGTCATCAAGAAAAAAATAAAGAAATATTTAATAATTCAGGTGATTTGGAGAATATAAATAGAAGGGTGAATATCTATATGAGTGCCAGAAAGGGAAAACAAAGAAAGATAGGGAATGTTTAAAGAAAAAAGTCCTTCAAGCAGAAGGAAATCCACATCAGAAAGTAACATGAATCCACCTGATGCAAGTAAGAGAAATTGAGATGGAAACATCTCATTACCTCAATGTAGGTAAATACAGTATTTTATTTCCTGCTATAAATTTTAAAAAAAAAGGTAACTGGAAAATACTCAATTTATTGCAAGTCAAAAAATCTTATACTGAACTGAGTTGTTGGATACCAACAAAATTTTGCCAAAAGGAAAAAAATGTATACCACTTTCTACCTTGCCTGGTGATGATAGCTAGGCCAAATGTCATTCTGCAGGGATGACTTAACTATTTCCAACTTTATTTCTGCATAATGCACCTGAAAGCTTCCTTTATGTCTTTCTTCCTGCCATGAATGCAGATATCACTGTTGAAGCTCCAGATCATCTTCCTATATTAAGCGCAGGCTGTGGCATAGCTCAGCCCCAGCAACAGAACAACAGTTTACCTCAAGACTTCGTGTGGGTAATTACAACACTGGTTCTCAGCAGGAAGGATGCATTTTTTTTGTTGTTGTTATTGTGAATTCATTATCTTTACATCAAAGCACTTTTATTTTGTCAGTGCACTGCTATTTCAGACATCGGTCAACAGCTTTATGCACTTCTCTGGTTTTTCCATAATTTTTCTTTCCCCTCCTCTTCTTTAATCCCTCCCTTCCCACTTATCTCTAATATCTTACCATAGGCCTTCATAATTTTCTTTACCTCTGACCTCCTTCACCTCCCCTGCCTCCTTCCATTTCTACTCCCCAATAAAGGGTTATCACGGACTCAGGGGAAAACCACAAAGAGGGATAAGCTCTCGCTATGAAAAAGGATGATGCCCTGGGGAAAGGTACTGCAACTCAGAACCATTGCAAAGATCAGAAGAGCTTCTGGAGATGGCGGCTTTGCAAGTGCTCCCTCAAAGGAGTTACAGATAAAAAGAAAACACTGAAATCTCAGCAGATAAACTAAATTAGAGGTGACAGTTATGAGAGTGTCCTTGACAGCAGGGCAGGCTTCTATGGAAGCAGTAGAACTAATATAGTAGCTAATAATTTATATTAGAATGTTAATAAATGTTTAACAATTTTAAAGAAAGAAAAATTTAATTTTTCTATCCTTCTAAAATTAATTTTGAAGAATTTATTTGTAACAACATATTGGAATGAATGTCAGAATTGCATAAGACCTAGATTTTTAAAAATACCAGCATTCTGCTTATTTTCTCCTGTTTTCCCACAATCCTCTTGCATGAGAAAAATAAAGCCTTATATGTTTGTCACTATCTTTCTCTTATTTGCAAGCGAATGAACACATTTCTAATAAAGAAGCTATATTTCTCTTTAAGTAAACACATTTTTATATAAATTAAATAGATAGAAAAGGGTCAATTATGATCTATATCAAAGAGTATTTCAATTTTTCTCTCCTGCTTGAAAAATCATATTAGTTGTGTAAATGAAATAAAAAATAAAAAGCACATGTGAAAAGAAGCAAAGATAACCAGGACCAGTTTGTAATTAGGCTCCATCAAAGAACTATTATTAGATAATTTTAAAAAGATGACATGAAGAATGAATAGTCTTTCCACAAGACTATTTCCATTTTCCTCGTATGTCCAACCCATACCACCACCATCTCATACTGCCTCATCCTCATTACTTTTCTTGCTTTTATTTCTAAAGAAAATAGAAACCATAGCTAGATGCTCCTTCAGGTGAAGATACCAGATATTCAATAATTCTCACCTCTGAACACATCCTCTTCTTAAAAAAAAAAAAATTCCTTTATTTGAGAGGGAGAGTGAGAAAGAGCATGAGAGCAGGGGAGAGGAGTAGAGGGAGAGGGAGAGGGAGAGAAACAGATGTTCCACTGAGCATGGAGCCCAATGTGGGAGCGGGGGCGGTTTTCAACTCACAACCCTGAAATGTTGATCCTGAGATCATGATCCGAGCTGAAACTGAGTCAGCCACTTAACTGACTGAGCCTCCCAGACACCCCTAGCATCTGACTCTTGATCTCAGCTCAGGTCTTGATCTCAGGGTCTTGAGTTCAAGCTCCATAAGGCCCACATTCAAGTCCAGCATGGAGCCTACCTAAAACAAAAACAAACAAAAACACAAACAAAAACAAAACCCAAAAAACAAAAGAAGTCATCCCATATACAGCATGTCTAAAACAAAATCTTTCCCTCTTCAATTTCTCCCCTTGCCAATTTTTATTTTGTTTCTTTCATTTTTACTATCTGTTTCAAATCCAGACAGATACTAGGCTTCCTTAATATAATCAATCCTTCTTCCATCCAACTAATCGATAAGTCCTGTACAATTTTTACCTCTTGAACAGCCAGGAGTCCAACCAATTTCCTGAAAAACTTCTACTACATTTACTATTATCTAAACCATCACCCCTTAAACTACAACCTAGACACAAAAATGATATTTTTCTATGTAATTTTTTCATTCTCATTTCCAGCATTCATGAATAAAACCAGAATCAAGATGATGACTATTTAATTCTCAAATATAAGTATAGTTCTATAAATTAAAACACTCAGTGAATTTCATTTTGAGGTTATAAACCAAAACCCTTAAGAGGACATGCAATTCCTCACCAATCTGGCCCTTGTTTATATCTCATCCTTCCTTTGATATCGTACTTCTACATGTTCACCACATTTCTTTTTTGTCCTGGAACAGGCCACCTTCCCTCCTGAAATTCAGTATTTACATATGATCTTCTCCCTGACTAGAACAATCATTTCTTTCTTTCAACTTATTTAAATCTTATTTTTCAGATAGCTTCAATTCTTTCACATTCTTTGTGATGCCTTCTCTGGTGTTGTCAGTGGGGTAAATCAGCTCTCACCCTAAGATTTCATAACTCTCACACTTTTCCCTATTTAGCAGTTTTTACATTTTAAGGTATGTGTATAATTAATTTCTCTCTTCCCAATCTATGATGGTAAAGATTATGTATGTTTTTGAATCCTCAGTCACCAGCATTATATCAAATACATAGTTAGATGGCGAAGAGATATTTAGTGAATTAAATAAAATGAGATGAGTGAATGAATGACTCAATCATTCATTCAACCAACACTACATTGGACAGTTAATATTTGTGACTTAGCAAGAATTTCCAAATTCTTGTTTCCAATATAATAAAATTAAGGCATACATAAATATTTTTAAGGCACTGAACAGATTTCCACTGGAGATGGAGAAAAAAATTCAGGCAGGTTGTTTCTGGAAAAGAAACATTCAGTAATTGAACAGGTATTTATTAGCCATCATCTGCATTTCAGTCACTTTGCTAGATGTTGAAGATACAAATTCTAAAGTACACAGTCCTTTATCTCAATAGGTGAAGGAAAAGAAATATAAATGTAAATTCAGTAACTGGGGGGTGAAAAGTAGCAGGTTCAAAAGAGGTTACAATAGGGAAAATGAAATTATTTTTATGTTTAGGTAATACTGTCCTTGTAAGATAGATACTAATTTTGAAATATTCCCTTATCTAATAGTCCTATAATTGCTACCTTTTTGTATCTAAGACCTCTGAATACAGTATGCATTTAAAACATAATTTGGATGCTATCTAGCCATAAGTTTACCCAATGATAAAACACACATGATGATATCTATTTTCCATCTTATCTCACGAGGCTAGAATGAGGTAACAATGTGAACATATTCTGGAAACAACGATAAGCTACTATATTAATGTGAAATATTATAATTTTCTTGATTCAGCTAAAATTGACATAAAATATTTTGGAAACAAACATAAATTTTGCAACAATATTAGACTTCCTCATTCCTACCTTGTTTAATCTCCAGAGCTGTGTCACAGAATGGATAATTGAAGACATTTTCATATTGTTGTAGACACTCTCATTTGAATTAAAATTTTCAAGCCAAAATTTCTAAATATAAAGCAAAATGTATATTGGTACTATCTGTATAAAAACCAGAGAGCTGAACTATTTGTATATTAAGATACTCTTCGGGCGCCTGGGTGGCTCAGTGGGTTAAAGCCTCTGCTTTCGGCTCAGGTCATGATCTCAGGGTCCTGGGATCGAGGCCCGCATCGGGCTCCCTGCTCAACAGGGAGCCTGCTTCCTCCTCTCTCTGCCTGCCTCTCTGCCTACTTGTGATCTGATCTCTCTGTGTCAAATAAATAAATAAAATCTTTAAAAAAAAAGTGTGATATTTAGATGCAAACTAATTTGTAGGAATATATTTAGATGCAGTAAAGTGATATATATATATCCCAAATTTTATTATATGTATATGAATGATATATATTTATTATATATTTTACATATGTATTAAATATATACATTAAAATATGGAATAGAATTCACATATACTTTATCCACATGTGAAATATACCAGTATTTTTAATTAACTGCTTAGTGTTGGATTACAGATGATTAGTAACCAAGGATGTAAGTAACATGATTTCAAACTTATTTAGGTAGATGGAGCCCATATAAATCTATGATTAATTCCTGATCCACAATTTAAGTAATGAAACTCTCCTTCTATTAATTAAAAGAACCTCTTTTATCTATCTACAAACTTTCTAGGAAGTTCGTCACCAGAATTTGAAATGATAGAGAAGCCCTATGATACATTCTAGAATTTTAAGGGGAAAGTTTTATGGCACGGAAATATACATCAGTCTGAATAAAAATGATAAAAATGGTAACTCAAGCATAAACTGTGTACCTGCAAGTGTTGGAAAGTTGAATAGGAAAGGACTCAATTATACTTCGGCAGTGGATGGAAGGTTTACCCTTGATATTAGGGTTTGGAGTGGTATTGAATCTCTGTGCTGAACCAGAAAGTGTTCAGCTCCTAGGATAAGACCTGGAATCTGCTCTGTATCTGTTTGATCTTAAACAGGTTACAATCTCTGAACCTCCATTTACTCATTAAAAAAATGAGAATTATACTACCTTCCTCCTTAGATGGTTATGAGAATTATATGTTATGAAAGGTAAAGTGTTCAGTACAGGTCTTTTGACATTGTTGTTGCCATTATTTTTTTTTTAATGCTCCTGACAAAGTTAGTGATCACAGAACCTACTTATTTTACCCTCACTTCTTCCTAGAAATGGACAGCAGCATTTGTTCCTTTGTTATGATTTGAAATGTATCCAGGAACTTGCAGGCATGGGTGGTCAGATCAATTCTGGTTGAGGTTCTGCAGCTCTATACTTAACTGCTGTCCTTGAAAGTAATTTAACAAGTGATAAATGTTTAGTTTCACAGTCATTGATTATAATTGTTAGCTATAAATACAAAATTTGCTTTACATGTTGAAACTGATTTCACAAAAATGACATAACAGATTAATTGTTTTGGTACAGAAAATGGGGATAAGGAAGCACTTGGATTTTTTGATGCCTGAGTTGGGGGAAGAAAATACACCTATGTGTGGGTAGTGTGTCTGGAGGAGGAATATGAGCACACAGTAGTAACTGGAAGGTTGGAATAAATTTATCATGAGGTCATACATAATATTTTCTTGGAAGAGGTATTTTATACCTAGTTTTAAGTACACAAAAGGCTCTTTATGATACCTAAAGCATTTAGTTTTTATGACTTGAGGATAAAGTTATTTCAATGTGGAGTTTTTGAAACTTAATTTTCCTAGAAAAATCATTAATCACCATATAATTGAAATTGTTTTTTTCCATAAAATTATGTCATGAAGAAAAAATAAAACATGCTTATTGATTGCATTTAACATAAAAAATAAAGGACTGTCTTATGATGTTAACATGATTACTATCTGCTTTCATTCACCCACTCATTTATTCATTCCATAAGTATTTATTTAAGATCTATGTGCTAGGCATTGTGTTAACTGGTAGAGATTCAAATAAGACATAGAATTTCCCCAAGACCAGTTTAGAAATGAAACAAAACAAAAACATTGGGAAGCCTGGGTGGCTCAGTGGGTTAAAGGCTCTGTCTTTGGCTCAGGTCATGATTTCAGGTCCTGGGATTGAGCCCTGCATTGGGCTCTCTGCTCAGCAGGGAGCCTGATTCCCCCTCTCTCTGCCTGCCTCTCTTCCTACTTGTGATCTCTCTCTCTCTGTCAAATAAATAAATAAAATCTTAAAAAAAACCAAAAACATAAGTATGTAAGTAAGCATTTCAAAAGTCAATTGAAGATATGAATTAAATTTTTAGAAACTTTTCTGAGTTACTTTTTAAAAAAGATTTATTTATTTGAGAGAGAGAGTGAGAGAGAGTGAGGATGCACATGGGGGCAGTGAGCATAGGAACAGGAAGAGAGAATCCTTAAGCAGACTCCCCACTGAACATGGAGCCCACCACAGGGCTTGATTCCAAGTCCCTGAGATCATGACCTGAGCTGAAATCAAGAGTTGGACCCTACTGAGTCACCCAGGTACCCTGTGAATTACTTATAAAGTATCCAAAAATCCACAACTCTAAGAAGTTGACAAACTCCAGCCACAAAACAATGAAGAAAATATTATGATTTGGCCTTGAGGAGAATACGGAGAGAAAACACTTTTTAGGAATGGTGGATTCATGATCTATTTTCTCTAGGAACAACAATCTTCAATTAATTACATATAGGAAAATATTGACCTAAATGATTTGATATACCCAACTGATAATAAGTAAACTATCTCATGACAGCTATGTATAGAAGAATGAAACTCAACCATTCTCTTATACCATTCACAAAGATAAACTCAAAATGGATGAAAGACTTCCACATGAGGCAGGAATCTATCAAAATCCTAGAGGATAACATAGACAGTAACCTCTTTGACATTGGCCACAGCAACTTCTTTCAAGACACATCTCCGAAGGCAAAGGAAACAAAAGTGAAAATGAACTTTTGGGACTTCATCAAGATAAAAAACTCCTGCACAGCAAAGGAAACAGTCAACAAAACAAAGAGACAACCCATGGAATGGGAGAAGATATTCACAAATGACACTATAGACAAAGGGCTGATATCCAAGATCTAGAAAGAATTCCTCAAACTCAACACCCAAAAAACAGATAATCACATTAAAAAATGGGCAGAAGACATGAACAGACACTTCTCCAAAGAAGACAGACAAATGGCTAACAGACACATGAAAAAGTGTTCACCATCATTAGCCATCAGGTAAATTCAAATCAAAATCATATTGAGATACCACCTTACACCAGTTAGAATGGCCAAAATTAACAGGACGGGAGACATTTATAATTCTTACTATGCATTTAAAGTTGGAGTATTTATTTTAAAGTTTATTAGTTTTATTACACAAATTAAAATGCAAATGATTCACATCATAACAATATGACAAATAATCAGAAACCTCACATTTTTTAAAAAAGATTTTATTTATTTATTTGACAGAGAGAGAGAGACAGCACAAGTAGGCAGAGTGGCAGGCAGAGGGAGAGGGAGAAGCAGGCTCTCTGCCAAACAGGGAGCCTGATGTGAACTCGATCCCAGGACCCTGGGATCATGACCTGAGCTGAAGGCAGCCACTTAACCAACTGAGCCACCCAGGTGCCCCCACCAACTATTTTTTAAAGACCTTATTTCTGGGTGCTTAGGTGGCTCAGTCAGTTAAGCATCTGCCTTTGTCCCAGGTCATGATCTCAGGGTCCTGGGATGGATTCCCCCATTGGGCTCCCTACTCAGTGAGGAGCCTGCTTCTCCCTCTTCCTCTGTCCCTCTCCCCCAATCCCCACTCGTGCTCTTGCTCTCTCTCTCTCTCAAATATATAAAATCTCTTTTAAAAAAAAGACATTTTTTGAGCAATTTTAAGTTCACAGAAAAATTAAGAGGGAGGTAAAGAAGCTTCTCGTGTATCTTCCACCTCCACACATACATAGCTTCTCCAATTATTAACATCCCCTCCCAGAGTGGCACATTTGTTACTCTTGATAAACCTGTCTAAACACATTATAGTCACCCAAAGTCCATGATTCATACTAGGATTCACTCGTGGTGTTGTATATTCTATGGCTTTGGACAAATATATAGTGACATGTGACCATCACTACAGTATTATACAAAGTATTTTCACTGCCCCGAAATCCTCCATGCTCCATCTATGTATCCTTCCACCCCACAACTCCAGACAACCACTGAGCTTTTCATTGTTGCCATAGTTTCACCTTTTTCAGAAAGTCATATAGCTGCAATCATACAATATGTAGCATTTTCAGATCAACTGCATTCACTTAGTAATATGTATTTAAGATTTCTCCATGTCTTTTCATGGCTTCAGAGTTCATTTTTTAATTTTTTTTACAATTTTATTTAATTATTTGAGAGACAGAGCAGGGGGGAGGGACAGGGAGACAGGGAGAGAGACAACCAGCCTCCCTGCAAAGAGTGTAGCTTTGGACACATTAATTTTTTTCACTTGAAATTATTTTAAAGATGATTGTAAATTCAAATGCAGTTATAAGAAATAATGCCTGGGTGGGTTAGTCGATTAAGTGGCTGCCATCAGCTCAGATCATGATCCCAAGGTTCTGAGTTCCAGTCCAGCATTGGGCTCCTTGCTAAGCAGGGAGCCTGCTTCTCCCTTTGCTTCTGCCTGCCACTCCCCCTGCTTGTATGTTCTCTCTCTCTCTCTCTCTCTCTCTGTCAAATAAAAAAAAAAAATCTTAAAAAAAAGAAATAATATAGTAATATCCTGTGTAGTCTTTACCCCATTTCCTTCTATAAAAAAAACCTTTTAAAACTACAGTACAATATCACAACCAGGGTATTGACATTCATACTACCCATGATCTTATTTAGAGATTTCCTTAGTATTACTTGCATTCATTTATTTGTCTGTGTGTATGTGTGTATTCGTTCTTCATAATTTTATCACACGTATAGGTTTATGAGACCACCGCCACAGTCAGGATACAAAATCACCACAAGGATTACAATGTTACCCCTTTATAAATATCCCTACTTCCTTCACTTCTTAAAGCTCAATGGAAAAAACAAAACAAAACAATCTAACTAGAAATTGAGCAAAAGACATGAAAGACATTTCACCAAAAAGGAAGTACAGATGACAAAAACAGCATGTAAAGATTAACATCATTAGCTGTTAAGGAAACACTAATTAAAACTATCATGAGACATCACTACACACCCACCAGAAAGACTAACAAAAAATAGCGGTAACACAAATACTGGTAAGAAAAAACACTGCAGGCAGGAATGTGAAATATTATAGTCTGGTAAATCCTTTAGAAGTTTCCTATAAAGCTAAACATGGAATTATCATATGGCACAATTGTACACAGGGCATTTCACTCTGAGAAACGAAAAATTATGCTCACATAACACATACACTAATGTTCATTATTGCTTTACCTGTAATAAACACAAACTGGGAAAAGCACAGCTGTCTTTTAATGGATGAATGGTCAAACACACCATAAATTTTTATATTAATTTATGATTCAACAATAATTTTAGTTTTGAATATTTCCTAACCCCATCAGGAAACCTTCAACATAAACAAGATTTTAAATAAATTCACCCTAAGAAGTTGCCTCACATAATTTGTAATCTCTCCCTCTTTTTCCCCCACATCCTCCTTCCTGTCCTGGAAATCATTGATCTGCTTTCTGACACTATAAATTAATTTGCACTATATAGAGCTTAATGCAAATAGTGTAATATGTATTACTCTTTTGATGATTTATTTCACTTATTTGCCATTCATATATATTCTTTCAAGAAGTTTCATTTCAAAAATTTAGTCCAGTATTTATTAATTTAGAAGGGTTTTACTTTATTAAGTTTTAAACATTTTAAGCATATTTTAGATATAAGCCTTTTACCAGATATATGATTTTCATATGTGTTATCCTAGTCTGTTATAAACATTTCATTATCTTAACTTAGCCTTTTAAAGAGCTAACTTTTCAACTTTTAGGAAGTCTGCATTATCTTTTTTTAATAGCTTGTGCTTTCAGTGTCATAGCTAAGACATCTTTGCCTAAGTGAAGTCACAAATATTTTTTCTGATTTTTTCTTTTAGACATTTTATAATACTAGCTGGTCCACTTACATATGATACATCTTAGTTAAGTTTATACATGGTGCAAAATACAGACCAAAATTATTATTTTGTATATGTGGATATCCCATTGATTTAACCCATTTGTTTAAAAGATTTCATTTCTCCACTGAATTGCCTTAGCATCTTTGAAAGAATTTTTTTCCCATACATTTACAGTTCTATTTTATGACTCTCCCTTCAGTTCCAATGATCTTTTGTTTTATCTGGACAATAAACAATAAAATGCTTTCTTGATTAGTTAATGATCATAGTCCTATAGATTGAATAAATTAATTTTGGTATTTAAGTAGCTAAGTACATATATCATTTCAATCAATTTTATATAATTTGTCTATTGGGCTGCACTAAGACTTTTGTATATTTAGAAAACTTCTCCATGGGGAATAGAGATACATATATTTATTATGTATGATTCACCTCATTGTTACGTAACCAAGTGTTATACTTGAGAATGTTTGGCCCAATTAAACATTTACACATGCCAGGGGAATACAATTCCCATGTCAGAAGGACTGCTTCTGAAAAACTCGGATATCTCATGAAGAGTAGGTGAGAAATTTCAATATATTTTTTTCTGGCAAGTTATATTTTTCACCTAAAACTGTGAACAGCAAACTTTGTGTGCAAACAGATTTGATAACACATTCTTCCTATTATCAGCTAAGGCTGGCTGAAAACTTGACTTCTGCATAAGTCAAACTACTAAAATGAACTTCAGTACACATCATTTTCCTGAAATTTTCTGCCTTTTCCATTTATTGGTTGGGATGCATTTTCTAAGTGTATTATTGGAAAACCTTAAATGTTCACTTTCTCCTCTTTTTAATAGAAGATAAGGCTAGAAAATCATGAAAGTCTTTGATAGTTGCTAAGCTGACAAATGACACTAAGAAGAAAATAGACCCTATGTAGAGGAATTAATTTTGACTTTCTAATAATATATTTGATGTAATTATAATGTCATCTTTGATAGATAGAGTCTTTTATTACTCATTTATAACTTATACAGTGTCTTCCACTAGAAAAAGCCAAAGTTACTGATTGTTTGAAGCAAGTTTGCTCAGAAATTCACTAATTATCACAGATTTATTTAGGCATTTAATTAACATGACCAAATAATTATAATAAGACAATTTTATGGCCTTCAATAAGTTTATCTTTACAAATTATTTAATGAATAAACAGTTTTGTAATACATGCATATGCATAGTGGTCAAAAAATCCATCTTTAGAATGATTATAACAAATCAACAAGAATGTTCTTTAATTTTTAGTAATCAATATAGACTACCAAAAGATAAATTGTGAGGTTAATAGCAAATTAATATAAAGGTAGCCACATCAAATTAAATCTTGTACATGTTGTGTGAGGTTTCAGATTTTATAACAGTACAGAAGCATGGGCAATGACATGGTACCAAATTTATGCTAATAAATTTCCTTGTAATATAAATAACAAGCAAAAACACTTAAGACAAATTAATTAAATAAAACAGAGCAATACTATAATGAATAATAAAATTCACAAAGAATATATAACTAGCATAAATATTTTTGTTACCCTGAAAATTTTATCTACATCTATATCTACATGTATATCTATTACTGTATCTGTATATGGATGAATGGATAAATAGATACAATTATTAGGAATATAAGGGAAATTAAGAGAAATTCAGTAATATTAAGGTAAGCTAACATACCAACTTATTGTTACTCAGAGTATTATTGAAAAGCATATAAATTAACAAATTGCCAAAATCTTCAAGGAATGAGGGATAGTAACTAAGACTTCTGGAATTGACTGAAACAAAGATGGAGAGTAAGGGGTATTAACCAATGGCATGGGTTGTTTGGTTTAGGATAAAGGTAGGGACAGCAACGTGTAAGTTGTAATGAGAAGCAAAAAGGGTCTCTAGTGTTAGTAGAATGAGGAAGTAACTAGTCACTCCTAAGGAAGACTGCAAAAAAGAAACTTCCTTGTGGACAGGGCTTCAACTTACATAATAAGGTAGGTGGATGTCTAGCAAGGTCAAGGGTAGATAGGTGAAAGACTATTAGTTACAAATTGGAAGAGTTTGAGAGAGAAGATAGACTCACACAGAATATTGTTGATTGTACAATATCATTTTTTCCTGAGTCACAATATGTCATTTTCACCTGCAGATTCAAGTCTTTCTTTTGGAAATACTTTCTTCTATCTGGAGTATTTTCCATTTGTCTGTTCTGTTCTCTTCTTCAAAAAGCCAATTACTAAATCTACCATCATGTTCATATTTTCTTTTTAAACTTTACTTTAATTTTCTCTAGCCTGTCTACAATAAAACCTCCTGAGTTTATAGTCTTTAATATTTTCCACTTCTAATGTGAAAATCCTTTTTATGTCTTTATACACCTTTTTTTGCCTTTGTATACTCTTTAATTTGTTGTGATCTGTTGGCTTGCTAATTATTCTTTACATAAATTGTCTTTGAACATTTATACTGACATCTATTTATTTCACATGTACAGATAGATGAGTTTATTCAAATGGATAGTCATATAACTATCACCACAAACAAAATATAAAATATTTCCATCACCACAGAAAGTTCTCTAGTGCTTTTTTTTGCTTTATCATTTGTCTTTTTTGACAGCTTTATTGAGATATAATCATATACTACAAATTTATCCATTTAAAGTATACATTTCAATGGATTTAGCATATTCAGAGTTATGAAACCAGCATAACAATCATTTTTAGAATATTTTTATCACTCCAATAATAAATCCTATACCCATTAGCAGGTACCTCAACCCCACCTATCCATCTCCTTCTCCAGCTCTGGACAACAATTATTCTACTTTTGTTCTCTATTGATTTTCCTAGTCTGAATATTTTATATAAATTGTATCATATAATATGTGGTCTTCTGGTACTGATTTTTTCACTTAACATAGTTTTCAGAGTTCATTTATGTCGTGGTCCATAGTGTGTTTTAGCATGTATCATCACTTCGTTCCTTTTTACAGCTAAGTAATAGTCCACTGTAGAGATATACCCCATTTTGCTTATTTATTCTTCAGGTGATGGACATTTGGTTGTTCCTAAATTTTAGGTATTATGAATATGCTACTACAAACATTTACATAAAAGTTTTTGTGTTTTCATTTCTCTCAGGTATTTATGTAGGAGTAGAATTGCTAGATCATATAACTCTATATTTAATCATTTGAGGAACTGTCAGACTGTTTTCCACAATAGCTGCAACAATTTTCCATTCCTACCAGCATGTATGAGTGTTTTAATTTCTCTACATCCTTATCAACACTTGTTATTATATATTTTTTATGATAACCATCATATTGGGTATGAAGTGGTATCTCATTGTGGCCTTGATTTGTGTTTGTACTTGGATAATGAGCAAGTTTTCATACATTTGTTAGCCACTGTATATCTTTTTTTTTTTTAAGATTTATTTATTTATCTTAGCGAGAGAGAGAGCATGAGTGGGAGGGGCAGAGGGAGAGGGAGAGAGAATCTAAAGCAGACTCCATGCTGAGCACAGAGCCAGATGGGGCTCTACCTCACATGAGGCTCATGAGATCATGACCTGAGCCGAAACCAAGTTGGGAGCTCAACTGACTGTTCTACCCAGGTGCCCCCACTGTATATTTTCTTAGGAGAAATATCTATTCATATACATTGCTTAGTATTTAATTGGGTAATTTCCCTTATTATTCTGCTGTAAGAGATGGTTATACATCTTAGATATAAATCTCTTATCAGATCTATAGGATTTGCTAATTTTCACTTTCCTGATGGTTTCTATAGAAGCACAAATATTTTTAATTTTGATGACGGGATTGTCTTTTCATTTGCTTTCATTTTTTTTATCTGTTGTCTTATTATTAACCAGTAAGAGTCCATTATATAGAATACCTATAAGTCCTTTGTCTGATTGTATGTTTTACAAATATTTCCTCCCAGTCTGTGACTTGTTTTTCATTCCCTCAATGATGCATGGTGAAGAGCAAAAAACACCTTTTTAGATAAGCATAATATTTACTTGTTTTCTTAAACCCATCTGGTTTAAACTGGTCATTTTCCGCTCTCCGATGAATTGCCAGGGCATTTTGACAAAAATCAATTGACTATATCCCTGGACTTTCCACTGTTTTTCATTGAGCTATACATTCCTTTTTCCGAATACCTAGCTATCTTGATTACTATAGCTTTATTTTAAATCTTGAAATAAGTTTAATATAACTTTTACAACATTATTTTTCTTTTTAAATATTGCTTTGGACATTATAGGTGCTTTGAATTCTTTTATACATTTTATGGTTATCTTATCAAATTCTAGAAATAAAACCTGCTGGGAGTTTCATCAGGGATATACTGGATCTGGACATTCATATGGGGAGAACTGCTCTTATAGCACTGTTGATACTCTAATCTATGAGCATCAACTTTCTTCCCATTTATATAATTTCTCTCAGCAAGGGATGCCTGGGTGTTGCAGTCAGTTAAGCGTCTGCCTTAGACTCAGGTCATGATCCCAGGGTCCTAGGATGAAATACTGCTTGCTCAGCAGGAAGCCTGCTTCTCCCTCTGCCTGTGGCTCCCCCTGCCTGTGCTCTCTGACAAATAAATATTTAAAAATATTTCTCTCAACAATATTTTTTCTTCTTAATGTAGAACACTTGTGGATAACATTTTGGATACAGGCTTATGCATTTTTTGCTACCATAAATGGAATTATTTTTTGAATTTCAATTTTCCAATCTTTTGCTGCTACATAGTCAAATACGATTAATTTTTATACTGAACTTGAATCTGCTAACTTGATACATTTAATAATTTGGCTTCTTAGTTATAACCATTATAGATTTCCTAAGATTTTTCTGCATAAATAATCATAATATCCACAAATAGGTAATTTTTACTTCTTCCTTTTTAACCTTACACCTTTATTTTCCTTACCTTATCAGAATGGCTAGGTCCTCTAATAAAATGTCAAATGCAACTGATGAAAACACGTATCCTTGTATTGCTCCGACTTAAGGAGAAAATATTCAGCATTTCGCCATTAGTGTGATTTTTGGCTATATTAGTATGATTTTGGTTTTTTGGTAGCTACTCTTTATCAGCTCCAGTTCCTTAATATTTCAAGTTTGCTGATCATTTTTATCCTAAATGGAAGTTGGGTACTGTCAAACAGAACAGTGATTTATTCCTCTCCATTTTATGGGAAAATTGAGTAAATCTGGAAATTTTTCCTTTTGAAATGTCTAATAGAATGTGCTAGCAACACCATCTGTGTCTAGTATTTTTTTTTCAGAGAAGATTAATATAAGTATACGTATGTGGAAATATTTGGTGCTAATCAGGTAGTCTATTTCTTCTAATCAGTTTGCTTGCAATCCTACCTAGTACATGCTTCATTTCAGATATTATATTTTTCTCTAAGTTTTATTTGTAACTTTTTCTATTTTGTGTTTCTTTCCTCATTCTATGCTTTTCTTTATATCCACAAGAATATGGAGAATATTGATTGTAACATTTTAATTTTTTTATTATTTATTTATTTATTTATTTTGTTATGTTAGTCACCATACAGGACACGTTTAGGACATCATTTTGATGTAGGGTTTCATGATTCATTGTTTGCCTATAACACCCAGTGATTGTAAAATTTTTAATATCCTTTTCTTTGTCCTTTGCAGGTCTCTTTATTGAATTTTTGGTAAATAATAACACTAACAATTTAATAAAATGATACCAAAAATATCAGCCCACTAATATCTCACCTGCAGCCCACGTTTAGCCTACTGAATTGTAGTCTTTTGAGCTAGACACTGAGCATCTTGATTTTTTAAAAGAACACTCCAGTTGTTTCTTACTAAAGTTACTGTACCACTGGCATAGAAGTTAACAGTTGAGTTTTAGATCAGACAGTGGTTTCCTTGCAATCTCAAAATATTTCACTTACTAACTGTGGTAAATATATTGTATTTTTGCTCAACAATATAAAATTCTTTTGCCAGGGCCAACATAATAGTTCCCTACCACCTTGATATCAAAATCAGCCATCTGATTTGATTCTGACAATGAAATGTTAGTGTTAGTTTTGAGGCTTTAAGGGCTGCTGAAGTAGTCGACAGTGTCCTAGCCTGCCTGAACCGTCATCCATAATGATTCGTGATGCCAAAAATTAAAAAGCATAGCTACCATTTTTGTGTTTCTCAACCATTGTTTGTGTTTCTCAGCCATTAAGATTAGTTTTTGTTCATTTATTAGTAAGAACTATGATCATTTATTAGTAAGAAATAAATTGTTGCATACTTTACAACTGACATTTAACCGATAGTTACCGGTGTTTCCTATCAGGTTCTATAAACACTGCTGTATAATCAATATTAGACTGTGTTCCAAAATCTCTACATTATTTTGACAGAAATACAAAATTATCTATAGAGATACTTCTACACAGAAAATCCCTAAACCAGAATTTCCAACTGGGATGAGGAAATTATTATAGCACAAATTTCTCAAACTGAAAAGTAACTGATTTAAATAAATGAATCAGAAAAGATGTTGATTTCATTTGAATTTTTAGAAGAAATGATTTTATGGTGATTGAACTTGGCCAGTGCACTGAAGGATAGTAGTTTATTTAAATACCTTTGAAGAATATATTTGCATTGTTTCCTTGTCCATTTAAATGAACTATTTAATATTTGGTTCAAAATAATTTCAATCAAGGGGATTTAATTTGTCAAACTGCTATTGTTTTTCATTTAAAATTTTTCTCAACCTAATTTCACCAAGATATGCATGACAACTGGTGCTCATAGTCTAATATACTTAATTTAGGACTATCCTTGCCAGCTAATGAAGTTGACTTGTTGATCCAAGACAGTTTTAATCCATTTTGATGCATCTAATTAAATGTCACTTCCCCAATCCTCCCCGTTAGTCTGTAGAATGTTAAAATTTATCAACTAAGAAATTACTGTATTTTATGTCCAATTTCTTTATGTTTGAGAAGTATTAGAGAACCTTATCTGTTTTCTGTACTTCCAATGAACATATTTGCAAATATGTTTTCAGTGTGTAAAACAGTAAAGGGCTCCTTTTAAGCATTCAATAATTTTACATATTTATTGTCATTTTCTAAAACATACTAATTCTTTTTATTTATGGGTGACTAACAAATTAAAACTGAGACCTCACTTACGTTTCAATAAACTATTGTGCCCAGGGAGAGTGCACCAAATGCTTACATTGCTGTCTCTGTGGTTGATTTCTTTTTCCCTTTCTTCCTTTCTCCCCCCACCCCTTTTCTTTCTTCCTTCTTTCTTTTTCTTCCCCCTTCTTTCCTCCCTCCCTCCCTTCTTTCCTCCTTTCCTTCCTTCCTTCTTCCTTCCTTCTCTCCTTCTTTCTTCTTTCATTCTTTCTCCCTTCCTTCCTTCCCTCCTTCTGTCCTTCCTTCCTTTTTTCCCCTTCCTTCCTCCCTCCCTCCTTCCTTCCTTGCTTTCTCTCTCTCCCCCTCCCTTCCTCCCTGCACCACAAAAAATGTACACTTCAGTTTTAATATATAGTTTTGTTCCTAAAAATTCCTTTACATTCATAAGATCATTAGCCTTTTTCAAAATGTAAAGTGAAAAAGTTTTTTAACTATACTAACAAATTTGAGGTAAATCAAAATTCTAAACTTAAAACATTACATAAACAATTTGGGCTTTTTTCTTGAATCACCTGGATACCTGAAACTTACAAATGCTCTTTAAGAGATCTTTTAAACTCATTAGCTTTAGGAACATAATATTTAGAACTGTTTTGAAAATTTAACTTGCTGCCATTCTAATACACAATGGATAAGAATTATCCAAGTTACCTATGTTGCTGGCTCCCGAAGCCAGAGTTTCCTCCTAAAATCCAATTTGATCATTTTCTTTCTTTGCATTGATCTAAAATTCTTATCACTTAGAATTTCATTGAAGGCCCTCGGAAATTTAGTTTCAGTCTACCCTCACCTTTCACTGGTTCTTCATATCTATGCATTGAAACAATTAGGTATTTTCCTCAGACATTTCACATATTACCTGAAAACTGGTAATGTGCACAAAATTTTTTTTAAAGAACTCAAGCAGCATTTATTACCTTAGCCTATCATCGTGGTCTTGTTACATTTCCTTCACAATTCAATGATTTTCTGCCTTCACTCTCTCTCCTCCTTCCCCTAGTCTGACTACTACACAGTACATCCTTGAACCATTAGCTCACAGCAGTACTAAGCTCATTCCCCTTCTCCAACACCATTCATTTACAGATCAAAGTACTGGGGCACAAATCATTCAGTGCTTATGAAAGAATTTGTAATAATCCAGGTCCCTAGGATGGCCAGCTCCAGTGAGATGAGGATGGACAGTAGCACCTTGTTGGTTGTCACTTTTCTAACACTGGACAGAATCTTTCCACTTTCACTCAAGTTTTCACTTGTATTTTTTTACCAACCTCCTCTTGGTATGTCCCAACTGGTCATGCTGCTCTCCCAGCTCTTCTGTGATTTCCGGGCCAATCTGGTTAGTCTCTGTGGCAATCCAATGAGAACACTCTGTAGTCTGGGTGGCCCAGTTCAGGCTGTCAGTACCTTGTAGAAGCAACTCTCTTTGAGACTGCAACCCATTCGTATGCCCATTTTTTACAGTGTATGTGCTATATTTCATGTCTCCTCATCCTCCAGGTAGGGCTGTCAAAAGTATGCTTTTTACTTTCTGGTGGAGGTTTGGCGAAATCTTCTGGTAGGTTTGAAGGTTTGACATCATAGGTTTAGGGAAAAATAGAGGCGTATAATGTGGTTCCTCTTCCATCTCTGCCAGAGTTTCATTTGCAACAGGAAGGTTGCTTTTCACCAAAATCTGTAATCAGTTTCTTCTCTTCTGTCCCTGCTATATCCAGGAGCCATTCTAGCACCTCTCAAAGGTGTACCTGGAGGCCATGGAAGATTTCATGGTTTTTTAAAATGCTATGAAGAAGGTGTCAGAGTGGCCATGGCACAGGCCATGCTCCAGCAGTGGCCACCGAGTTTTGGGTAAAGAGGTCCACTCCAATCCCCAGGGTCATCCACTCAATCCCACACTTCTTGAGGAGACTGCCACCACCACCACCACCACCCGGGACAAGGTGCTTTCTGCAGCTAAAATATTTTTTAATACATGAGGGAACTCATTGTTTAAAGGAGAAAATCCTCTCCCCGAAGGTGTTCTCTTGTTTAATCTTAAGTTAAAAGACTGCTTTTTGGATAACTTGCTTTATCAAGATAATTGCAGGAAAACAGTATTTTTCTTTGGAACATAGATCAAATGATATCATGCAAAAAAAAAAAAGACTGTGAAATTGACATATAGAACCAGATAGTAACATCTTTTTTGGACAACTTCTGGGTCAAAGTCTCCTGCCTGCTATAAACTGATATTTTAGAATTATCACATTTGTAAACGATTTTATATTTTGATTAGTTCTGTCTGTCTCATTATACTTTGTTTACCTCTATTTGGATGGTTAGTGTCCTCTATAGTCTGTATTATCCATAGCCTCTACTGTTCAAGATGATTAAATTTATCAATATTTAGAGTTCTCTTTACTGATGATTGATTACTACATCTTCATTGCTTCATTGGTATTTTTATTAAGGATCATTTGCAGAATGAACACATATAAATCAAATTACTGTTTTCATGATTAAAAAAAGCTTATTCTCTCACTTCTTTCAGTAATAATTAGAATAACAGTTATCACTTGAGATTATTAACCACAGATTTTTGTTACCAGAAGGAAATGATTTATACCATTATTTTTTTCTACAAGGCAAAGAAAAAAGTGACAAAAATAAATTTGTCGGTCTCAAAGATATTATATATCTCTCTAGGTTAACACAAAATATAGCATCATGATATCAGAGAACTACTTAGGCTGGAGAGAGAAGATTAAGAAATTGCTCTGTGTGATTTCTGTGGGGTCTTGTTGACATAGCATTGCAACATTTATATATTTTGGTCAATTGAACTGCTTAATGAAACAATCACAAAAACTTTACAGTCAAACTGAATGTATAGAATAACAAAGGGGGTGGCATGGTAAAGAAATTAGGGTCATTTGGGCATGTATATATATGTATTGACATATATACATGGGGATAAAGAAGGAGGAAGAGGAAGAGGAAGGAGGGGAGGAAGAAGAAATAAAGGAGGAAGAGGAGGAGGAGGAGCAGGAGGAAGAGGAAGAATCATCTTAAAATAAAGACTTAAAGCAAGTTCTGAAAAGATTCCCTAGGGGACAAAGGGTGTGGAGGGTGAGCTCCTCTAGTTAAAATAACTATGGAATATCTTGGGTCTTCCACAGTTTACACTAACAAAGTTTAAACACAAGCCTACAGAAATTCAAATATACATAAAAGCCTCATGCAAATTATGGCCTCTAAATTACTTCACATTGAAATTGCTTTAATTATTCATTATTCTCAATCTTTTCTTAGAAGAGGCCCATATATGCTTTACTAAACTCCTTTTAATAGTTTTTGTGAACACTGAAATAAAAATACTTTTTAACTGAACTGCCTGCTAGGATAGGAATGAATATTCAGTAGAACTTGGTTTATGGTGAAAAACTTAAGGGAATTCTCCCCCCCCAAAAAATGGTATCAAGATAAATATTTCAATGCAACCCTCAAAAACAAAAATAATGTGAAAAATTATTTCACGTTAACATATTCACATCACATATTCATGATAAATAGAATAGCAAGATTTTAAATATGGATAGTATCAGCATCATTTACATATACTATATATATACACATATGTATGTAGCCTCAGGCTCCAATATCCAATATAACAATTTAAGCTACAATTCTAAAATATACTAAATATACTAATGAAGTATAATTTAATATGCTGCATCATACTATGACTATATATACTGTATTTTAAGTGTTTATTCTCACTCTCTTAGGAAACCAATAATTTAATTTTTGTTTTAAATTTAATCATGCATTCACAGCTTTGTAGAAACTAGCAGCAGTTGTATTTTTATTTTATTACACATTTCTAAAAAAGTATCTCTATTTCAATGTTCACTAGCACTATTAAAAGGAGTTAGTGTAGAATATATGAGCCTTTTCTGCAGAAAGGATCGAGGATAATGATATATTAAAGTAATTGGAACATGATATAATTCAGAGACCACGATTTGAATGAGGCTTTCACACATATTGCTTGTATCTGATGGGAATTTGAAAAGTCATTTAAGGACCTAATAAATTGAACTATACTGTAAGCCCACATCTATAAACATCAGACAAAAACAAATAGACAAACAACTAAACAGTAAAACTAGGTTCAATTATTTTTGTACTAAAAACTAGACTATTACCAATGACATTACAAAGGAGATGAGACTCTATGTTGACAATGGAGTTGATAATACAAAATAAGCCAATTGATAGAGACATTCATGTTGTAAAATTTTGCTAAGCAAATTTATGCAGTAACTAAGATATCTATTTTATGAATCATAGTTTATGATTTCCTCAGCGGATACATTACATACTTTGATTCTATTCCTGTTTTTATATCCTAACAAAAATATAGTGCTACATTGTTGTTTTAATAGCTAAATATAAAATAAAAATACTTAAAACTTTCAGAAAGTAATAAATGTAGAGTTGCAGTGACAGATTTAACAATAAGAAAATTAAGTCAAATTAGGGAAAATTCTCTTAAATACATGCTGACATGCATACAGAAAACAACAAAGGTGCCCAGCAGGATCTTATTATGGTAGTTCTGTCTTTAATTTTTGAGGAAGCTCCATACTGTTTTTCACAGTGGCTGCACTGACAGCATACAAGGGTTCCCTTTCTCCATACCCTGGCCAGGATTTGTTAGCTTTTGTCTTTCTGATAGTAGCCATTCTAACAGGTGTGAGGTGATATATCATTATGCTTTTGATTAGCATTTCCCTGATGATCAGTGATGCTGAGCCTCTTTTCATTTACCTGTTAGCCATTTGTCTTTGGAAAATGTCTGCATCCACTCAAGTCTTCTGCCCATTTTAAACTCACATTATTATTATTATTTGCTATTGAGAGGTATAAGTTCTATATATTTTGGATAGTAGTGTCTTCTCAGATAGATGGTTTGCAAATATTTTCTCCCATTCCATAGACTGACTTTTCATTTTGCTGATTGTTTCTTTGGTTTTGCAAAAATTTTCTTTCACACAATCACATTTTTTTAAGGAATCACATTTGTTTAATTTTGTTTTAGTTGTTTGCACTTTTGGTGTCACATCCAAAAAAATTATTGCCAAGACGAATCTGAAGGAGTTTACCTTTGTGTTTTCTTCTAGGACTTTTATGGTTTCAGGTCTTACATTTAGAGCTTTAATCCACCTACACTTAATTTTTTTGAGTGGTCTAAGATGGAGGTGTAGCTTCATTTTTCTTCATATGAATATCCAATTTCATAATGCCATTTACTGAAGAGACTATCTACTCTTCATTCAATATTCTTGGCTTCCTTATCAAATATTTGTTGACCATATATGTGTGGGTGTATTTCTGGGCTTTCAATTTTGTTTCATTGCTCTATGTGTCTATTTTTAGGCCAGTGTCACAGGATTTATTTAGTATAGCTTTTTAATTTTTGTAATTAAGTTGGAATGTAGAAGTGTGAAGCCTCCAGCTTTGTTCTACTTTTTCAGGATTGCATTAGCTATTTGGGATCTTTTGTGCTTCCATACAATTTTTAGGTTCTGTTTTGATTTTGTGAAAAATGCCATTGGAACTTTGATAGCGATTGAACTGAATTTATAAATGGCTTTGGGTATTACAGACATGTTAATGTTAATTATTCTGATCCATGAACATGTGATATCTTTCTATTTATTTGTGTTTCCTTCAATTCCTTTCATCAATGTCTTATAATTTTCAATGTACAAACTTTCATCACCTTGGTTAAATTTATCCCTAAGTATTTTCTTGTTTTTGATGCTACTGTCAATGGGATTGTCTCATTTTTCAGATAGTTCATCGTTAGTGAATAGAAATGCAACTGATTTTGTATATCAATTTAATATACTGCAACATTATTGAATTTATTGATTAGTTCTAACAGTTTTTTGGTGTAGTCTTTAGGATTTTCTCTATATAAATATTATACACAGAGACTGTGTATGACATGATCACTGCTTAGTTAAGCTATTTTTATTTCTGTTTATTTTCTACCCCAATATTCTGACCTTAATTGTAATCTCTTCACCAGAAAATTCAAAGAAAAGTGATCTGAAAACCAGTGTAATACTTCTTGAGATTGTCCATTAGTTCTTCCATTCCTTATTTTAATTGAACCTCTTTTTCAGGATTCATATAATTGGCTAGCATTATCTCCAAATAATAATTTTTTGATATAGTACTTCTATTTCTCCCAAACCTAAGTTCCTAAAACTTCAGCATGGTAGGTATTGAAAATAAAACTTTAAAAATACGTGTTTTAATAGCTTTAAAAAATGCCACCTTATAAAAGTAGACTACCCACATCCAAATCAAGAACCTGAAAAACATTCTGAGGCCTTATTAAAACCAAAACGCCGTGTAGAAATAACCAGCTTCTAGGAGTAAGAATTGTCATTTAACTAGTCTATCTAGGTTCTTCACAAGTTGACACTGAAGAGGATTAAATCAACATATTAAGTTCTAAAATCTAACATAACAATTAGATCTTGAAAAGTTACAGTGGAAAACATTCCATGAATCATCTTTAGTTTCTTAAATTTAACAGGGGGCTTGGTCAGTTAAGCATCTGCCTTTGGCTCAGGTCATGATCCCAGGGTCCTGAGTTTGAGCCCTGTGTCCAACTCTCCGCTAGTGGAGAGCCTATTTCTCCCTCTCTCTTCGACTTTCCTCCCAGCTCGTGCTCTCTCTCTTGCATGCATTCTGTCTCTCTCTCTCTCAAATAAATAAATAAAATCTTTAAAAATAAATAAATAAATCAAAATATGACTACTTAGGGCATTTTAGCTCAGCTGAATTGTGCTCTTTACTTCTCAAATGAAAGATCAGATTTTTACTTTATTAGAAACGTATTACATTTCCCTTTAAATGTTTTGGTGTCTTATTCAAAAGGGTGACTACATCATCTTGAAGCTGGCTTTTCTTCTCAGGAAAACATCTGTTATCTTATAGTCATAGTTAATATAAAAATATCATTTTGGCAATACTTTTCTTGCCATATTTCCCTTCTTCCTCATAGAATGTTTATTCTATTTATTAAAGCTTTTCTGGAATTACACATTCTTCTCCAAATAAAACTAAAGAGCTAACATCTTGTCTATATCTAGATACAATCTGTGTATTTTCCTCTTACTCAAAGAATATATTTTTATCAATATTGCTAATAAAGTTGGAAATGTAAATGTCTTGCATTGATACAAAACTGGCTATTAATCAATTTTCACTATTCACAGTGACTTTATAGGGTCAAAATCAAGTTTTAAGTGTCTCTTGTTCTGAAAGAATATTAATACTGATATTAGAAACTGATAAATCAAAAACAATCCACAAAATTGATGTAAAAAATTGTAAACATTTTCCTGAGAAGACCAATAATCTAAGAAAGTTATCTATTATTTTGAAAGTAATTTGCCAACATGAGAAGCAATTTAAAACAGTCAACTCATTAAATAACAGAAAAACTTTCATTTATACACAAGAGGTTGAATAGTTTGCTTTTGAGAAAGCTTGATTATTATCTATTTGCAAAATATGCGATTTCAAAGTATTATATAGATCTAATATGTTATTAGTTTGTGGATTTGTGAGTCTTATCAATATGTAGACTAATCTGGTCATATAGAAATAACAAACTTTATCCAAATATATTATAATCCTTTGTTAGCAAAATTAAAATATCAGCCCTCTTTATCAAACTCATTATAAGATTTTAATTCATGATTTTAATTGGTTGGACTTTTACACATCACACAGCTGTAGGTTTTTATCTAAATCTAGACTGATATTGATCTTCCTGAAGTGATCTTAAACACACACACACACACACACACACACACACACACACACTCCTGCACGTGTGTGATTTAGTACTCGGTTTTCACCATTACTAACAATTATCAAAATGATTTCATCTATTTATTTCCTTTCATACTGCCAGTGATCCTCCTTAGCACACACAAAGGAAAGTTCAGATTATTCATATTACCATGTCTGTTAAATAAATACCACAGTGCTGTCCTTCACTGGTTTCTTAATTCCTAGTCTTTGATGATATTTTTCAGTGTTTCAGGAATGCACTGGCCAATAGTCAACAGCAAACAAGTTCAGGAATTATTCTGACTTCACTCCATCTCTTTTGTTTCTAAATGCCTTACCCTTCTGCACAGGCTCAGTTTCTCACATGTTTTTCAGAGTGTATATCCTTTTATTCTAGCTACATTACAGTTAAGGCACTCATTTTATACCATTCACCATGATCACGCTTATCACTTAAGATGGTGGTACTTTGGGCTATTTCCACCCAGTTACATGTTAGGGCTCTAGGCAGGAGCTGCCTCAGCTCTGTACCTTTTCTGGTCCTCCAGGAATCCTGCCTGACTGTACTCGTCATGCCACTTTCTCACTTTGCTTTAACATTAGGCCTTAGTCTCATCATTACATTTAGATACAAACTATGTTTTACTACTCATCTACACAAATTATGAAATCAGTAACAGTAAATTGAATTGTGAATTATTTTCAGTATTCCAATCAGACCATAGAAAAGTTTAAAAATGCTACTTAGTGTTTTACCTTGAATACATAGTTCTCTAAATATTTGAGTAATATTAATTACTCAAAGTAGAAGTGGACTTCTACTTAGTGAATGTTCTTTGATAGAAAAAAATAGCATGATATAATACAGTTGATAAAAAAGGGTTTAATGACAGAAAGGAGATAAGTTTCTAGCTCAACAAAATGGAAAACGCATTAAATACAGCTTATAACAGAGCAGGATAAGAACTCTGCAAACTTAAAATTAAATTAGAAAAAAAAGTATGACCTCAAAATATGTCTTAAAAAATCCCCTCTAGGACACAAATGAGATTTTGAAACTTCTGGTGTCACTCTGCTTACCACCTATGCTTAGAAAGAGCTATTTTCACTGGAATTTAGTACCCAAATTTAGACATTTGATACTGCCCTAAGACCCAGCTAAATAAATGTTTGGGGGAAGAAAAGTCAAGATAACCCAAGGATATCTTATTTCCAGAAAGCAAAGATAATTTCAAAGATGCCTAAAATAGTACCAGTGAGAATGAAGAAGCCAGGGAATTAGAGTTCCCACCTGCCAAATAGTGACGATTTGAGTTTCATAACAAGAAAATAGTAATTACTGTCAGTTTTATCAAGTTGATTTTATGAAAATTCTAAGTCCAAGGTGACACTCAAAAAGGACAAATACTTAAGATGAGCTAAAGGTAAAACACAGAACTTTCCCAAGTATGTTTACAAAAAAAAAAGTTCTATATGCCTGAACCATGTTTAGGCAGAATGCATCATAGGTAATTATGTTTTCATTTATTGCACAAATCATATAAGTAGTATATATAAATTTTGGTAATTGCCTACTTGAAAATCATATGGGATATACAGCATTTAAGAAGATAAAAATAGCTCTTAAAAGTATTTATATTGCTTGTTAATGTTAATTAAAGATGTTAGAATACATTGGCCATATAAAAGGAAATACTAAATAAATGCTATGACAGAACTATTATAAATAGCATATCAAATAAAACCAATAAAATATAAGAGAAAATGGGAGAAGTGTACACCCCCATTATATTAGATATAGAAACGGCTAGAGAACTCAACAGTAAGTTGGTAACTACTTTCTAAGACAGGATGAAGCAAAATCAATAAACTAGCTTATTGGAATTTTCATAGTATCGTACAACTAGTCAGGGTTTCATGACCTTCATTTTTTCTTCTTGTTAAAAATGGAGACATTTATACAGCACACTTTATGGGGGACTTTGGGAACAAATTGGCACCCTATTTATGGCACCCTATTTATGTTGGGTAGTATAGAAGATTGGGCATAAAAAAAGTTTCTGAGATAAATTAAAGAGGAAAACTGTAAGTTAAATTATATACACATATATAGTTTATAAAGATAACATATATACATACATGTGTGTATATATCTATCTATGTGTATGTATCTAGATACATATGTATATGTATCTATGGTTTGTTTATTTCAAAACTCATTGAAATGTTAATAATTTAACACACTTTTTAAAGAAGGTTATGGTATATGATCTCCAAACATAATGGACCACAACATTGTTTTCTTTTCTGGCCATCTTGAGGAACTAAATTTCTGAAGGCATTCTTAAGAAATTATATTTTCATTTATTACACAAAAATTTGCAGAATCCTATGAATTGGACTAATAATGTACTTTGAAATTCATATTTCTGGTATTTCTAAGATTGAAACAAGGTTTTGTTGTCTATGGAGTGCTCATGATGCTTCTAGGATTACACCAGCATCACCATTAACTATGACAGTATATTTTTAGATGGGCCTATTTTTTATAGGAAAACTTTAATAAGGGGAGAAACTGCTTTTTTTTTCTAATACAGTACTCAGTATTCAAATTCACACCATGCTCCAATTTTCCTTTTCTAGAGCTTACATACATAGACTAATAAAGAATAAGCAATTTCTCTGCTGATTTCTGATTTGAGAACCATAACAGCAAAACAGCTTGCTCTAAAAGCATATTTTATAATATGTCATTTTAAGATTTCTAGAAATGCATTGTAATAGCACTGGGAAAGATCTAGGAGGAATATAATAGGAAGTCACATTAAAGTAACATTCTCTCTTGAAAGTAAAAATAGTACTCATTATTGCATGTTTGCAATTCCATATTGCTTTTCATCTGAATATTTCAAATGCTCTGAGTGTGATTATAATGGTGGCAGGTTCACCTAACAGGGTTGGGAGAAGAAGGATGCTGTGCAAGTGAAAACATTGTATATTGTTAGAGAAAATTTGTTTTCACAGCACTTGTATAAAAGCTGGGAGTCTGGGTTTTGTTTCTGTGGTTATCGTAAAGGTAGTTTTTCTTATTCTGCCTAATACCTTTCAGGAAATTAATGGGTTAGCGAAAAGTCAGGTATTTGACTGTATATTCATCACAACAGTGAGTGCTTATTTATTTAACGTAAAATACTAAATTCAAAAATAATAGGCCAAAAGATACAGCACAGAGTAACGTAGTGGAAATTCTACTGCGACTTCTTTAACCTCTTGAGGACACCTGGTTTCACGGGCCTTTTTCAGTGTGAGCACAACACAGTATCAAACAAACTCTGAGTCAACTTGCCCTAGATCCTTCTATCCGACCGCTGGATCTCACGGCTGCCTTCCACAACAATGAAAACCACTCTGGAACTGTAGGTTCCAGAAACCTCAGTTCTGTATTCCTAGTGCTAGACTTATGACCATGCCACAGGTTTTCAACTTGACCGTCGGTCTTACACATTACCTAAGAATTACCACACATACCCATTTCCAGGCCTCGGGCTTTGCAAGCAACAGTGATCTTTCCTGTCTCACTGACTAAATGCTCACATGGTTATCTAATATTTTATAAAGCACCTCTGTGAAGCTTTTTTTGTATTTTGAATATAGTGGTTGTCCTTAGAAAATCACTTTCAATTAGCCCAGCTGCAGTACTGGCATAGAAGTTAACAAAAGATGCTTCTGAATAGACAAGCCTTATTTTTCTTGGATGAAAAGAACACACAAGTAAAAGTGGCAGGAGAATGAGTGGGACAAAGTAGGGCTCCAGGCTCTGCCCTATTTTTTTTTCTAACATTAGTAGAATGTATGTTTTTCCCTTTTTAAATTAAAATAGTCTGGGTGGATTTACTGAACCCAGATGGATCCAAGGAAGAAGGCAAAGCTATAAAAAACGTGGGTGTTCCAGAGGGTGACTATTGCGCTCACCTGCCCTCATGGGCAGCTTCCTTCTTAGTGTGGGACTGGCCTTGCTCTATTCATACACACAAGAAAGCTAATTAAAACCTAAATAGGGAGCATTAAGTCTCCTTTCCAGGGATATTGGCTTGTATATGGTTTCCCTATTCAACTGTTCTATTTTGAGACACAATTTTTACATTTTTCTTCTTGACGTAGAACATCGACTATATCCAAGGATATAAAAGATACTTTTACAAGGATGTAAAAGATACTCACATATCACTGTAATTGTTTAACCCTCAGTACACTCTGGAAATATATTATTATCATTTTACAAAGGAAGAAAAATTATGCTCAGACTAAACGATTTTACCCAAATCATTGACATTAATAGGGAAAATAGGAAAAATTGTTATATAGAAAAATGACAAAGCTAATTCTCATTCCTTTATAATCTGGCCCATTCATTTATTTAGACATTGAGTATTTGCTGAAGACTCACCTAGCACTGAGTACTGAGCTAAGTGAAAGGGGTATGTGACAGTCACTGTGAGTAACTTCCCAAGTGACATTATCCCACTCTCTTTCTAACAGAAGCTTGGAAGCTTTCCCAAGAACTATCTCATGATTGACCCTGGCCAATCATAATCCCCCACCCCTTTGGCGGATACATACTTTTCTTACTTCTCCTGTTGCTGTGGAGTTAGAGGCAAGATTTTTGTGAGGCTTTAGTTCTTTGAAGATCAAAAACCTCACCTTTCAAAGAGAAGATCTTACTCATACCCTTTCTTCCTGTTGGGTTGCTGGAGTAAGAAAGGAGTAACTGTGATAGCCATCTTACATAAGACAAAGATGACAGGCCCACATGTTAAGGAGAGGGGAAAAGATGGAATGGGTTGATGATAACACTGAGGCACTGAGTAAGCTCTGGTCTATCTCTGAATTTTTATAACTTAACTGGGTCAGGAATGACTTCTCCAAGGGAGCAACAAAGACCTGAAGCATCAGTAAGAATTAATTAAGCAAAAAGAGCACTGTCCTCTCAACCTGCTATGTAGGGATACATAGTGTTCTAAGAATATAATAGATGATATTGTGCAGGAAAGGATTAACTTTGTCAAAAGAAACCTTTGACTTGTAGTCAGCACCTGGAAGATAATCTCAAAGCCCCTGAAAGTTTCTGCCAGATGAGAGTGTCTTTTTTCACCTGGAGCCATCAGCTGACCCACATAGTCTATGCTAACAACATGATTTATGGTGGGGCCTTGGAGGAGCTGGAAATTTTGGAGGGACTCATTCTCTGGAGGGGTTGGAAATCCAACTCAGTCATGTGGACAGTCAACCATTTATGGGGCATAGCCCCATAAAACCTCTAGACAGCAAAGCTCTGGTAATCTTGTTGGTAATACTCCATGCATACTGTGACACATAGTTGCTGAGAGAAGGAAGCTCTGCCTGCACCCACTGGAAGAGGACAACTGGAAGGTCCATCTTTGGAACTCTTCTGAATCCTCGTCCATATGCCTCTTCTTTGGCTGATTTTAACACAGAGCATTTTATTGTAATAAACTGTAACTGTAAGTAAAATAGCTTTTCATAAATATTGTGAGTCCATCCAACAAATTATTAAAACTGACAGTGTTGGGCAAGCCCCTGAACTAGTAGTTGGTGTCAGAAACTGATGTCTTAAACTTTGTAGATGGTTTACAATACCTATATCTCAAAAAATGTAATATTCCTTACTTACATTATTTACTATACCTGGTTCTTACCTTTCTATAGTTTTTCGTGATGGCTGGAGATGGTGTGTAGTATTATACATACTTGATCATTAAAAGAAAGTTAGATTGCTTCAATTTTAAGTCTTTTTTTGTATGAATCTATTTGCCCAGAAGATTTTAGGTAAATATTTCTGTATTAATTTACTAGGGTTATGTAACAAAATATCACAGACTGGATGGCCAAAAACAACAGAAATTATTGTCTCAGTTCAGGAAACAGAAGTCTAAAAATCGAGGTGTCAGCAGGACCTTGCTTCCACTGAAACCTGTAGAGGAACCTCCTTGCTACAACTTCCTAACTTCTGATGATCTGCTAGAGATCCTTGATCGCTTGTCTGCCAGAAAAAATGCACAGTATCTGCCTGTGTCATCAAAGGGGATTCTCCCCTCTGCTTCTGTTACAAAATTGCCTTCTCATTATGAGAACTGTAGGCACATTAGATTAAGTGCCTACCCTCCTGCAGTATCATTAACTAATTACAATTGCAATGACCGTATTTCCAAATAAAGAATATTTTGAGATATTGGATATGTGACTCCAACATATATTTTAGGGGGGACAATTCAACCCATAACTGTTCTCTTACTTCTTTCACTTTTTTTTTCTGTTTGTAAGATATTGCGGTATATGAAGAATTGCATGCATTCTTATGGTGACATCTAGCTTAGTTCTATGAAACTAAGGCTCTGGCAACTCAGTGGAGTGGTCATGCTTGCCTGAATATGAAGACTGGCAAATGGGCTGGCAAATTCTCTCAGGCTCTGCTCTGTGAAGCTACTGGGATTTCATTACAAATCCAAGTTTCCATAAAAACTTTATCCTTTTTTGAGAGTAATGGAGAAGAAAAATCAGGACACTCGGTCTGACCCCTCTATTACCTCTCCTTCAGGTTTATTCCACTTTCACTGTGGTGGACATTTGAGAATTACAGAGGATGTATAGGAAGGGTGTGGTGAGAGGGAAGGGAATATACTTCATTTCTGGAATTGGGGAAGGACAAAGTTCAGCTCTGCAGTAGGTAATTAAAACACCGTTACTGTGGAGATACTCACTGGAATGATTTTCCCTTATTTTCAAATCTTCTAAAATATTAATATACTATACTAGATCAGATGTATAGAATCAAAATAAATACAGTATACCTTTACCCTTAAACTTCTATTTACTAAAGATTAAAATATAACTCTCTTGTAAGACCTATACGATATTCTCCTATTTAAAATTATGAAATGTGGGTGCCTGGGTGGCTCAGTGGGTTAAGTCTCTGCCTTCGGCTCAGGTCATGATCTCAGGGTCCTGGGATCAAGTCCCGCACTGGACTCTCTGCTCAGTGGGGCGCCTGCTTCCCCCTCTCTCTCTGCCTGCCTCTCTGCCTACTTGTTATCTCTCTCTCTGTCAAATAAATAAATAAAATCTTTAAAAAATAAAATAAAATAATGAAATGTGTTTCTCTTGTGCTATGGATTTAATCAAGTATAATCTTATAGTTTAGCAATGATTTTTCTGGCCAAGTGACAGAAACTCTTTTGCAAAGTACTTAAACTATTTATACAATTCACGAGGATCCTCATGGTTTTATGACTTAAGGTTAATAAAATTTTAATTCATAAATAATTAAAAATATTCTATGCATAAAAAGAGCATTTGGACTAGAATTTACTGAGTTATGACATCCTGGTTTTCATTGTAGAATGCCCACATAATTTCGTGGACCACTGATATTGATATTGTTGAGATCCCACTCCATGTTCTCCTATGAACTACTGATATGTTCTCCAATTTTTATAACAACCTATTCCACATATGGTACCCAGGCAAGATTTTTGAAATCATACACTAAAGTTACAATTCATTGGGAGGTGTTTAGCTCTCTCTATAAATCATCGTAACAATCATAACACAGCCACAGGAATTTTGTATTTGTTGCTTCATAAGCTTAGCATGCCCTTTCATGCTTGTTGCATGGCTGACTCATTTACATCTTTCTTGTTTTAAATGTCATCTTTTGACATCTTTGTTAAAATCATCTTTTTGTGGCAATCTTCTATAATAACCAAACAATGTAGCCCCACTAATAATTCTCTAGGCTATATTCCTTCTGAGTTGTAGTTTTTCTAACTGAAATGATCTCATTTTAAACCTGACTTATCTGTCTACATCTTCTAAAATATAAATCCAGTGAAGATAAGGATGGTATATGGTACCTGGCATTAAGTATCCAATAAATCAAGATGAAGTATAATAACAATAAAACATCATTTCAGCTAAATTAAGAAGTACAATCTGTAAAGCTCTGTGATCTTCCCTAATAACTTTCCATCACCTTGGATTTGGAATAAGGGCTTTGAAGAGTGGACTAGAAGGGGACTGATATACCAGAAGGAAACTGAAAGTCAGAATTTGGCAATTTTGAGAAGAATAAAGTATACGTATTGAGAGAATGAGAGATTGAGATAAATCTAAGCTATGCTCTTAATAACATTTATGTTCAAATTGGTTTCACTGCCCCATAGAAAGCATATCCCCAAATATGTTTTCAAATGAGCTCTTCCATTAGTTGATTTTCATATGATTACTAGAGTTTGGCTTGTTCAGGAGACAGGGCAAGAATTCCTGAGGAAAAAGTAGATATGGAGGATCAATTTTATATTAGAAGTTAAACCAGAAATGAGTCAAGAGGGAAACTTTTTCAGGAAGGCAAGGATTTTTTAGTGTCTATATTTCTTTTTTTTTTTTTAAAGATTTTATTTATTTATTTGACACAGAGAGAGATAGATTACAAGTAGGCAGAGAGGCAGGCAGAGAGAGGAGGAAGCTGGCTCCCTGCTGAGCAGAGAGCCCGATGCGGGCCTCGATCCCAGGACCCTGAGATCATGACCTGAGCCGAAATCAGAGGCTTCAACCCACTGAGCCACCCAGGCGCCCTAGTGTCTATATTTCTGTAAGTTATTTTCATTCTCTCTTTTCTCACTTATCCATGAAGTTTTATTGGGCTCACATTCCCAGAATTCCTCAGGTACTATAGATAAACCAATGAATTACATAAGCCAATTCCTTGACATTATGATATTTATAGCCTAGTGGGGAAATATAAATATTAACTAAAAACTTACTCTGGTTAGATACAAAAGACTGAATGCCTTCAAGTAGAGTCAATTCTTCCTTAAATGTCACATAAGCAACAACAACAACAACAATTAAAATGGTTAAAGAGATTGTTATAAGCAACATTCTACATGAACAGAAAGAACAGAGCAGAGAATACATTTCAGAAGCTAAAAAGAAATGACTGAGTGGTAGAAGATTTAGAGTATCAGAGTCTATAGTATGGAAAACCAATAAGCAGTTTTTCTAACCTATCAGAATTCTCACAAAGTTTCCAAAATTAATACTGCCAGATGTCTTTGCAATTGTGGGATATGGGCAAAGCTAAAATTAGTAAGACAGGTGAAGTTTCCTTAAGAAGCTGTAAGCAGGGGCGCCTGGGTAGCTCAGTGGGTTAAGCCTCTGCCTTCAGCTCAGGTTGTGATCTCAGGGTCCTGAGATCGAGCCCCACATCGGGCTCTCTGCTCAGCAGGGAGCCTGCTTCCTCCTCTCTCTCTCTGCCTGCCTCTCTGCCTACCTGTGATCTCTCTGTCAAATAAATAAATAAAATCTTCAAAAACAAACAAACAAGCAAACAAACAAGAAGCTGTAAGTATCTCATCCCCCATTCCAAGCTGGCTGCAATATTATATCCCTACCATAGTATAAGATGAGTTGTAGTCTCTGAAGAGAATTAAACAGAAGACTTGGAGCCAGGCATGGTTGAAAGTGAGGAAAACATATGGAAAATGTACAGAATAGAGTCAGTTGTATTTCATCCAGGTCATCGTAATCCCAGTAAGAAAATAGAAAATTGTGTTCTGGGAAATCTTTCAAGTAAAAAGTAGACATTCAATTCAAATTACTTAGTTAGATCCCACTTAGTATCCCTCATTATACTACTCTTAGATTTAGGTAAGTCTTAGTGCATTAATTCATAAATGATGAGACAAATAAGAATCCTCAAATCAGAGAAAAATGTTAGATATGTAAGAAGGAGACTGAGGCAAATAAATAAACAGCAGTCCCCAGGAAACAAACAATTCGAAAGTAAATAAATATAAAAATATACTTTGAATATCAACAGAAAAAGATATTTTAACATTTGCAAGAACAGTATAAAAAAGTATATAGAGCATTTAAAAAACTATATAAAATTAATAACATAATGTCAGTACTTAAAAACTCAAGTGAAGTTTAAGTAGTGGGAATCTTCCAGAAAAAAACAAAACACAACTGTAGAAAATAAAAAGGAAAGCCGCAGTGACTGGATGATCCATTCAGGCATGTGAACCTCTAAATGAGACCCTGAAAAGAGTGAACTCATTAGGGAAATAAAATATTCAAGAATATTTTCAGAGCAGCAACAACAAAATGTTTCCCTACGTATATCTTTAACCTAGTACAGCAACAAACAACAACAAAAAAATGAAAATAAACCCACACCATGTAGAAATTCCTATGCATTCACTAAACTGTGAGTTTTATTCGCTAAGCTCTTTTGAGCTAAGTTGTCTGTGAAGCTATTGTGATTTCTCTACTCTCTTCCCACACCTGCTGGCTGGATAGAAGACTATCCAGCAGAGGACTCCTCCAAGGCCCTAGTAACTTTCAGAATGACTCGTTGGGAGGAGCCTGATATATCACACTGAGAGCCATATTCCAAGTACCTTCCAAACTGACTGATAGATGAACTATAAAGTAACCTCTGTAGTGGCAAGCTACAGAAATTTGGGGTTGTTATAGCAGTAGCCTGTGTGATTAATAGAAAATATAAACACTAACTATTTCTCTAATCTAAATCCTGATATAACCACATCAGGGATATGGAAAGAGAAAGTATAGAAAATGTGTTTGTGAGGCACCTTGGTGGCTCAGTCAGTTAAGTGTCTTACTCTTGGTTTTAGCTCAGGTCATGATCTCAGGGTCCTATGATGGAGCCCAGAGATGGGCTCTGTGCTCAGCACCAAGTCTCCTTGTCCCCTTCCCTCTGCTCCTACCTCTCCTTGCTCTCTCTCTCTCTCTCTCTCTCTCTCTCTCTCGTAAATAAATAAAATCTTTTAAAAAAATTGTGTTTGTAGAGGGAGGGGACAGGAGACAGAAGAGAGAGACATATTCTTCATTCTTTTCAATAGTGGAAGTAAACAGATAATGGTTCAAGGTAAAAAAAAGAAATCTAGAATTAGCAAGTTAGTCTATTATTTAGAGATATATAAGTAAACGTCAAAATAATTGGCTAAAAGAATTAAAAGATGCTGTGCTTGTAGAAAAGTAATTTGGGCATGGGAGTTTTCTTTTCCTTAAGGACATTTATAAAACTGTTTGACCTTTTAAATTGTATGTATATATAGTTAAAACTCTGGACAAAAGAAAAGTATTTCACATATGAAAACTTTATAAATGGATGACAAGAGATTGCAAAATTGAGGAACCTAACCTGGAAGGAATGGTGAATCAGGAAAGATGATAGGTAATAATAACATCTGAAATCTGAAAGATGACTTGGTATTCTGTAGGCTCTTTCATATTCCTATCTGTTGCTATCCAAAATTATGTGATCCATTCATTTATTAGAAATCAGAAAAAGTTCTATTTGAATATGGAAATAATATGAGAAAAGTATATCACTAAAACATTTTGAGAATGTTAAACGAAATATCCTTAGAGAATTATACTGAAATAAAACCCCAAATCATAAGTTAGAGTGACCTGATTTATCCAAGAAAAATGGATTAAACGTTACATCTTTTTCTAATTTGAAAAAAAAAATATATATATATATAGAATGCAAGACTCATTTTCCAATTTAATCATAATCAACTATGATGGAGGAACATTTCTACATTGGCTAATCAAGGTGTGTGGGAAAGTGTGTATCTCATCCTTCTCAAAACTCAGAAATAATAAAAATTTAGTATTAAAATCATATGGCTTTTAACAAAACTCACAAATGTAATATGTCACATTTTAAAGCTTCCTCTAATTTGTGTTTTATGTTTCATTCTCTTGGAACACCCAACCCTGAGCACAATGGACCATTCATCCAATAACCTGTAGAGCAACACATGCTTTTCACAGTGGAAAATTCGGGGCAATTTTTTTCTTGAACAGTCTCGCCAGCACCCTGACATCACGTGCCTGTGCTTACTGTCATAGACAGGAGGCATTTCCAACTCTACTACGCTTATTCCCCTTTCTTTACAATGTTTTCTAAAACTAATGCTGACAAAAATAACTTGGGGGCTTAAGGAGAAAACTTAATTAGTTGAAGGGAAGAACAACATATCAAAGTCTACACCCATGAGCTAAAATGCAAAACAATGTTATTGTTCTTAGAAGAAATCTTTTCTTGGCTTTCAATATGTGAAAGTGTGAAGGAGATTAATGATGCTTTAGTTAAAAGACTCCAGCAGAAAGTATCTGTAAATCATTTGTTGGTTTCTAGAAAAACACCCTACATAACTTTCATTACACGTTCTATTTCAGTAATAGTATTCCTCTTTTTCTTCAAGCCTTTTCTTCTTTTCAGAGTTGCTAGCCTTATAATCAATGAAGACATACTGATTGTGTTTCTCTCCAATAAGGCTTCTCTAGCACAAGCTCTCTGTCTACCAAATCACTTCAAATGGGATTGCCAGACCAACGGACACATTCCTACAATTTTATGCACCTAAATAATTGTATCTTTAGTTCTTTCATCTTGGTTGTGAACATAAAGGTATAAAAGAATGATTTCAAGTGTTACCTATGTAGCACCTCCCTAGTCGTCCTTCTTTGCTTATATTAGGAAAAAACTGTCTTCTAAATCTGAAAAAAAATTGTTAGGCAATTTATCTTCCACTCTAAACTCTCTGTGTTTCCCCCCTCTATATATCTTTTTTTGCCTCTTTGTGTTAACTGATGTTTGGGGAACACATGGATTGTTAAGTTTGGCGACATTTTTGGCTATTCAAAACAGATCTCAAATATTATTGGCACTCAATGATTCATTATTAAATAAAGACTTTATAATGGGACAAAATCAGAAAATAATAAGCATATAGAGAAACCATATGTAATGAATGTCAAAACCATGGACAAGGGCGCCTGGGTGGCTCAGTGGGCTAAAGCCTCTGCCTTCCTCTCAGGTCATGATCTCAGGGTCTTGGGATCGAGGCCCGCATCAGGCTCCCTGCTCAGTGGGGAGCCTGCTTCCTCCTCTCTCTGCCTGCCTCTCTGCCTACCTGTGATCTCTCTCTCTCTGTCAAACAAATAAATAAAATCTTTAAAAAAAAAAAACATGGACAAAAACTTCACCATACTTCCACATATGGAGTAGAAAGTGTTAATTTTTAAATTAAAACAAAAAGAAAATGAGCAAGAATATCCATTAAACATTAAGAATGTGCATAAGAAATAGGTAAGAGAATTGCAAAGCAGATGCAAGTTAATAACTTTTTTTTTAACTAATAACTTCTACTTAGAAGAAGCTTTCACTGAGAAGATAGTCGGTGTTCCAGTAACGTTAATTCTTTGTATTTGTTTACTAAAGAAAGATGTGTATTCTGAAATTCAGAAGTATCATTTATGTGTTCCTCAGTTATTCACATTACTATATCACATATTTCAGTTACTCAAAAAAAGGGGAGACACAGGTCATGATGATAGAGTAAAATTTTACATGTCAAAATTATTTCCTTTTCCCTCTAGACTAAGCCATGAAATTCAAGTCAATAGAAATATGTTTCTCTAAAGTTTGTTTGCCAAACAAAAACAAAGAAAATATGAAATATTTTTTAAATTTCTGATGCTATAGAGAATAAATATATTTTAAATGCATTTGATGTAAAAATACAACAAATTCTGTTTTACAAGTTTTTAAGCAGTCACACAGACTTTGAATTTACTAATGCATCATCCAGATTAGCATTTTGATAAGAGGGATGCAAAGTGTTTAATATTTATTTTTATATTTTTATATTTATTTAATATTTATTTAATATTTTTATATATTCTTTGACCAATACTTTTGGCCTACACAAAAATAATAACTTTGAAATATGTTGTATTTTTACTAATAATACTGTTCAATATATGTGAATTGCTTAGCATAACACTTGGCACAAAATAACATTTTATATGCATCTAACTGTTGAATTTATCACTCTTTAATTATTATATTATACAAACAAAGTATTTTGCTTGCTCAGATTTATGTTCCTAGAGAGCAGGGGCCCTCCACATCTTTGTCATTGGTGTATCCTCACTGTCTAGCAAAAGTGCATACAGAAGACTCTTGATTACATGAAGAAAAAATGATAAGAAAATAATGAATAAGCAAAAGATATATTGCTGATAAATTCTCAGCAAAGAAAGAGAAATGATTTTTTTTTATTTTTTATTTTTTAAAGATTTTATTTATTTATTTCACAGAGGGAGAGAGATCACAAGGAGGCAGAGAGGCAGGCAGAGAGAGAGGGGGAAGCAGGCTCCCTGCTGAGCAGAGAGCCCGATGCGGGCCTTGATCCCAGGACCCTGAGATCATGACCTGAGCCGAAAGCAGAGGCTTTAACCCACTGAGCCACCCAGGCG